>JBAJHX010000043.1:2808583-2822262 GCA_037176925.1 Amniataba percoides | reverse complement strand
CGAAATCGATGGAGGCTTCTTCCTCCAAAATCTCTCTGCGAGGAGGCTTTGGAGAGCCAAAGTCCAGCTTTGTCTTTCGAAGGAAAGAAAATGGAAACCAGATGTGCAATTGGTGAGAAGATGAGATTTAAAAACAGGAACAAAAACCAAATAAGTCACAGACAAATACCTTAAAAACAGGAGTGTTTATAAAGCTCATGTTGCCAGTGATAACACAGCTGGCAAAGTTATTATAAAAAATTCAAAAATGAACAAGAAAGCATCGTTTTCCTCACAAAGCTCCGTCTGTTCAGTCTAAACTTACAGAAACTGGCTTGGAGGTCTTGGTGGAGTTCTTGTCCTTCAGCTCAGGCGTCTTTCCCAGCAGCGAGTCTCTCTTCCCCACCGATGAAACCGGCATCCCGCTGAGCTTCGTCTCCAACTGAGAACTTTCACTCTGAAGACGAACACAAAAGATCAGCCACAGATAACGAGGACAACAGAGAGGACGAGATCGAAACATTAAAGTAACAGAAACTCACTGAATACTGTCCACTGAGCTCATCGGGAACACTGACGACCTCGAAACCTGGAAGAATGATCGGGGTCTTCTGCTTCACTTGGCTCAATATCGGTCTGTGCAAAGACAAAATAAGACTGCTGTCAGACCAAACAGTGGGAAGAAGATCCATAAAAGTTTTAGGGACAGACATCAAGACAAAAATGCAGAAAAACAGACAAGTTAAATGAAGTTGCTGCTTCATTTGAACTCTACCACTGTGAGGAACATGAACCAGATGCAGCATCTTCATCACAACAAACACACACACACACATTTGGACTCGTCACCATTAAATGTGCCTCACCTGATCTCATCGGGGTAAAAGAGGCTGACCGAGTTGGCGAAGGTGGAGTTCCAGAAGTGGGCGACAGATGTGCGCAGCTGCTTGTTCTTGTGAGGAAACAACACACAGAGCAGAGGAGACAGCAGAGCCAGGAGTTCGTCGTCGTACGCCAACGTAGAGCGAGTCTGCAGGCAGCCGAGGACCTCGCCGAGAAGCTTCTCCAACTTCAGGAGAAAAGAGATAGTTATTGTTGGACATGGAGCAGAAGAAGGTCTGCAGCAGACGGAGTGACAAAGTCCAGGTCTTGCTGAGAAGGAAATCCAGCACACAGAAATAAAAACAGCCGTCGCTTTCTCGAACATCTGTCTGATTTTCATACACAACAACAGGCTGCAGGAGCCTTTTCAGTTCATGTAAAAGGACTAAATGTTTCAGGTACTTTGGGTCGAAATGCAGCTCTCGTATGCATTTGATGATGAACTCACCTTTCCCAGAAGCTGCGAGGTGAACTTGGGCGGCTCGCTGGCTGCTTGTCTGTATAAAAGGGTGAGAGGCTGGATCAGGGAAGTCAGAGCTTCCTTGATGGTGCCGGCGAGAACGAGGTTGGTGAAGAGAGCAGACACGATGGAGACCAAGGCCGACCCGGTGGCTTCAGAAGGAGCCTCAGGACCCTCCAGAAAAAGCTCCAGACACTGAACCAGCAGCGACTGGAAGGTGGACAGATTCCCCAGGACCTTATTCCTCTTTTTCATCCAGTTCACTGGAGTGTGAGGAGCTGGAGGAACAGTGAGGACAATAAAAGTGAATTCTCCATTTTGTGTAAATGTGAAGACTGAAGTCAGGTCAGATTAAGTTTTCTTACACTTCAGTTTTTGCTGAAACTGAGGAGTGTACGGCGAGAAGTCCACACACTCCACCATGACCTGGAGGATACTGGAGACAGCGTTTAAAGTCGAAGGAACCTGCAAGATCAGACGGCATCGATACTTTAAAACGGGTTGGTTTCAAAAGAAATGAAAGACATTTTCACAACCTTTAAGTAGAGCTGACTTTTTCAACATTAATATATATAATCATGTTTCAATGAGTAAGTTTCCAATTTTGCAGGGACTGATTTTATACTAAATTCAGAAATTATCATTTTCCCCTTGTTGCTATAATTGTTGAACTGCATGCTGAAATAAATATTTTAGACGTTCACATAACATTATAGGCTTCACCATGATGGCAGTTTTCGCTCTTCCACTCACTTTTAATGCTTCTCTGTCGATTGCCGCCGTCATCTTTGCACAGAGCTCCTCGCAGCAGATGTTCTCCTCGGCTGTGACCACCAGCGCAGAGCAGCGGGCAAACACTTTGTACAGTTTGGACCACGTGCACAGCATCGACTTCTGGGCCGCCTGGACCAAACACAGGGATCAAAATCAGGTCATTTCCTTTGCTAAAAGCGACACCAGCGTTTTGAACAGTGGTTAAATGTACAAAAACAGACCTGCTGTAGCGGCGCGCCGTGCAGCAGGTGCGTGATGGGGAACAACAGAGCGGCGTGCATGGCACTAAAGTTGTGCTCCAGAGCGTCACCTTGGTTTACTTCATTAGACTGTAAAAAGGAGAAGTGATTGAAAATGTTACTCGTGTCAGATTAAATTCATTTAGTTCTCCGCTGGCATCCTCGCTGAGCAACGCTGTCAGATTTTTACTGCAGAGTCAAGTTGTTCCTCCGTGATCGAGTCTCATGTTCTGTATAAATCCATTTCATTCAGGTAAAAAAACAACACTACACAAAAATTTAATAGTGAACAATCATTCCCTTATTTCATCTCACTGTGTCCTCTGTCAAATACGTAACTACATGAAAACACTGGTCATCAATCACACTCCTGCAGGTGAAGCGACGCCTCCTCCGCCCACCTGAGTGATGGTGTCGGTGAGCGGGCCGACCACCACGCTCCACATCCTCCACAGCTGCTCTTTGTTCTGCACAGACGCTCCACTGCGTCTGATGGCTCCCAGCACCGCCTCTGCAAACGCCAGAGGGGACGTGGGGCCCGACAGCCCGCAGGCCACCAGAGTCTGAAGACACTGAAAAAACCTGGAGACAGAAAAACATCAGGTAACACGCTCACAGGTTGTAAAGTGATAAAAACAGATTAATTGTATTGTAGTAAGTCTGCAGTTCAGTTTCAGGCCTTTTAAATGTTGAATTTAATGTTTACATTTTTTTTAAATGAGGGAAAAAACAAATTAATAGATTAATTTGGATTAATTCAACCTCATCCTGCAGTTTATTTTTGCACTACCAGGGGGCGCCAAATCACCATCTATGACAACAACTCTCCCCATATTAATAATGTATTAGTGTGTTTTATCAAAACATGACTATTATTACTGTGAATAATTGAATGATGGTATTTAAAAGTGTTTCAACATTTATTATTATTAATTATGACAGGAACCAGCCTTCAGTCTGAAGTCAGGAGGTGAAAAAAAAACAAAAAAACAATGCAGTTTTTGGGAAATTGTAAGAAAACACACATTAACAAGCCGTTTAAAAGGACTTGACTTGTAATCTTGACTGCTAATAACCACACTAACAACTTTAAAACTAAAAAGATAAGCATGGTTCTTTTTCACATTGTCTTGGATTAAGACCAAACCAAACTCCAGACGTGAGGTCAGATTAAACCCGACGTTTTACGTAGATAAATATTAAACATCAGACCCACCTCTCGTCCTCGATGTAGGCCGCGAGCATGCTGCTGTTGTAGAGGAGCAGGATGAGGAACAGAGATGGTGTCCCCTGAAGAAAGAAGCACAACGTTTAACAGACTCTTTAAGAGCATTTCCATGAACACTGATCCATGAAAATATAGTGGATAACTCACATTCAGCACATCCATCTTGCCCACTTGATAGGAAGCAGAGCCGAGAACTCTCTGAGGAATCGATTTCACCGTGGCCTCGAACAGGATCTGGAGGCGAAAGACAAACGAAGCAGAGAGATTTGGATTTTAGCTATTTCACTGTCAACAGCTTCAATTTAAAGAAAGTCAAATAAGTTCAAAGTCAGCGGATGAAGAGAGTCACAGAAACTGTAAATTAATAAAAAAAAAATGACTGAAAAAATGTCCAAAAGAGACAAACAAATAAAAAAATATACCAGCTAAAAAAACAAAATGATGTTTGAGAGGCAGGTCTGGATCAGGCTCGAATGTTAATGACACACTTCAGACCTGTAAGCTTTTTTTAGATAATTCAAAACTACTTGGTGATGTGTTTCCTCTTTGTCTTTTCTTATCATTGACTTTGAAAAGCACAGTTAAACGAGGCGATAAACGAACACTTTTATTCAGCCTGACCCTGCAGTGAGTCATGACGGCAGAGTACGTCAGACTTTCAGGGTTTATTTTTTTCTCTCGGTCTTACCAGGACTTTGTCTGCAGGCAGAGCTTCTGAGGTGACGACGCTCTGCAGAGCCTGAAGCATCAACGTCAGAACTTCACAGCCCTGACGATCTTTCTTACTGCCCACTGAAACACAGACGCCAACATTTGAATCTTTTTCATCTCTGCTCGAGTCGGGCGTGTTTCTTATTTAAGAGATCATCATCGGGGACAGACCCCTCAGAGATTTTCTCTCTTCACAGCGTTTCAGACCACGAATGATCCGAACGCTCCGACTTAAACTGATGATAGTGAGAGTGGGTCGGCCAGGAGACGAGGACGAGGTCTCGCCGGTCCTCCTCCCAAATGACAGAGCTCAGACCCAATCAGAGTGCTCTATGTGGAGCTGCGGGGTGGGAACCACGGCTTCAAGACCCCCACCCTGCTGAGCAGCAGCCACAACCACAGAGAAGTGCTTTTATAATGAGACTAAACCAACCAAACAAATGTACATAACATTAATACTTCTCTCCACACTTCTCCAAACACTCACCAGACTCTATAGTTAAGTTGACAAACCGGGCGACACTCGTCCAGATGAGAGTTAACAGAGCGTCTGTAAGAGGAGCAGAAGAGAAAGAGAAGTTACTGAACATGTTTAAAGCTGCTTCAATAAGGAAATGAGAACAAGCAGTGCAAAACTTTGTCAGTGTAAAACCTTATTTAAATGTCGCTTAAACCAAGGTGTGCACATATTAAATTACAAGAAGACATTTCAGTCAGTCTGAACATCGTGGACTTGGATTCATACACGTCATCCCTCTGCAGTGCTGTCTGCTTGTGTTTCTCTAAGCTGTTCCCCTGAATCATGTCTCACAGGAACCTTAAACAACACAGACCCCTGCAGTGTTTTAAGGCCGGTTCAATGCTGAACTGAGACATTAATTTACAACCGTGTTACATCAGTGCATGAAAAATCAGCATTTGATTTACTTAAATCAACTCAGTCATTACAAACGCTGCTCCTCCAAGTGAGACTTCTCTTCTTTAGTTCTGTAAAGTCACTCTGAGACGTTTGTGAAATCAGAGCATTGACCACGACCTCCCGCAGCTCATCTGGAGCTCCGAATAAAAACTGGCTTAATTCAGCTCCTGTAACAATGATTGACACGCTGCCAAATGCTGACGGGGGGAGGGGGTGAGGGGTATTTAATTTAACTCTTTACACAACCATGAGCCCTACGAGAAAGAAAATGTCATTTACACCACTGAAGAGAAAGTGAACTGTGCATTTCGGACGTTCACCTGGAGCGTCTTTGCCGACGTTGATGAACCCGTCTCTGATGCTGGAGGTGAGGACGGCAGCGTGTTTGGTGAAAGAAGAAGCTCCAGAGAGCAGCGGGTGGTTCAGAGGCTCTGCAGAGAAAAGACAACAGGCTCATACAGAAAACATGCTGTAATGAAAAAGCATTTATAATCCTGTCTACACAGTTATGATTGGCTCAGCTGAGATGTGAAGAGACAAAAAGCTTATCAGAACATTTACCGGCTATTTCATCATGATTTACGCCCGGCAGAAGAAACACTTATTTTCCATTTGCTGCCCTTGTTGTATCCCTGTTGAATAAGTATGACTGCATCTATAATACCCCACATCTGCTCTGCATTAATAACTGCTGAGTGTGGAGCTCTTATACGTTGTGCTCAGTGGAGTTTTCTCATATTACTCTTTTCTGGGGAGTTAAAGTAAAAAATATTAATAAGATGATGAGCAAGAGGTAGCAGAATGTGAATTCTGCAGCACACAAATGATATAGAAACCTTCTCCAGGGCATTAGTGGGGGTAAAAAACTCCACAAAACACCAATAAAACCCAGAAATACTTTCTTTGCAGCTGCAGTTAAACACTCAGTGACATATGATCACCACTTTGTGCCAGATCAGGTCTTATTTGAAGGACTTTTTGTGTGTAACGTGGGGCTCTGACTCACCGAGGCTCAGGATGACTTTGTTCTTTGTCGCCGTGGCAATGACCTCTGGTCCCAGAAAATAATGAAGCAGCATCTCCAGGCCGAGCAGCTGGATGGACGGGAAGGCGGACGGGACGTGGACGCTGGAGTTCAGGCTCATCCGAGACGTGTTGGCTGAGCTGTTGAAGGCTGGTGTGCCTGCAGAAACAGAGAGAACATCTCCATGAATGTCACATCGAGATGAATTCACTCCTTCACACACTGTAGAGGACGCAGCTGTACGAGTGGAGGGAGGGGGGTGTATAAACGTACCAGTCTTGGGTGTACCAGGAGCACCAGCACCGTTTTGACTGACAGCTCTGGACGGGGTGCTCTGTACTGAGGAGGAGTCTGATCCAATGGTACACTGAAGCAGAGGAACAGAAACCTGCAGAGACAAACACTGTTCACTCAGACAGCAATGTTTTTACTCTGCAGCACATCAGAAGGAGTAAATGACACCAAACTCAAATATCTCATATCCTCATACCATAGACAGGCTATCTGCAGCTTTCAGAATGTGAGGTGAGACATTTTGAAGGATTTTTTCATTCAAAATCCATTTAAAAATCATAAATCTTATTCTTATTTAACAAATAGAAATGCACATTTGATTAGCACTTAACTACCTTTACTAAAGCAGATGAACTACGCAAAAAATGTAATATTTATTTACACGTGTAGAAATCATTCAGACAGATAAAAGTCATAGTTTGAGATCGATGTCTTGCTTTTCCTGCTTCATTTAATGAGATGTCAGAGTAATATAGAGAAAGAGGAGCTCGTCTAACCAGATCGAAGTTGGGCGACAGATTAGCCCCGAGTTGGACCACGAGGTACCACCAGACCTCCACCTTGGTCAGCAGCAGGGCCTCCGTCCTGACGTGGATCGACGCGAGCGGCTGCATCAGGAGCTTCATACGTTTGCTGCTGCACAGGATATCTTCAGGAGAGAAACGCTGATTAATCTAAGAGCTGAGAAACTGGATTAGTCTGAGGAGAGAGAAAAACGGTCGGGAGCTCACCTGGATTGAGGGCAAAGTTATCTATGAGGCTCTTCCAGGCGATGAAGGCGATCTTCTTGATGGTCGGAGACGAGCTGCGGAAACCGAGTTCCTCCAGATGCAGCAGAGAGTTGATGAAGGGACCTCCTCTGTGCAGCAGCTGTGTGAAAAAAGTACATTAATCTGACGAGAACAACTGAACATGACGTCCTTTTGAAACAAGACATCTGACAAACTTCAGGATTTAAGTCCATCAAAAATGCAGATCAATATGCAAAGAAAATCACTTAGGAAACCAAAAATATGCAAACAACTCGAACTGAAACGATTAGATGTTTAGTGGACTGACATTACAATAGTTTAATAATAATAATTTAACACTTAAAAGCAGAATTCACTTCTTCAGGCCTCTAAATTGTGAGTATTTGCTGTTTTTTTGTGTCTGAAAACTACAATCTTAGGTTTGGGATCACTGGGTGACGTCAAGTCTAACTCTAGGATTCACATTTTTCACTTTTTCATTGAAAAAATTAATCAATAACTTGAGAAAATAGGAATAGTGAATAATCAGTTAGAGGAAATTAAAAATAAAAACTCAGGGTTAGATGTTGATGTGTTATCTCAGAAATATCAGAGTCTGGACTAAAGCTCATCTTCAGCCACTTCAAATTAGGACGTAGATCAAGTTTTATTTATCCAAACCTTTTCATAACAAATCTAATCCAACGTTAAGGAGGCGCGCATCACTTAAAGTCCAACATCTGATCCAAATATAAACAGCTACGAAATCTAAACTAAAAATGTGTCTGATGCTCTTTTAGTTTGCAGCGAGTCACGTTTTAAATCCTCTGATCTCTTCAACACCTTCAGTCTAACGTTCACAAACACATTTCTAATATTTATTACATTTACCTTCCCGAGCAGTTTCACAAATAAAGGCCAGAGCTTCAGGACGTTGGTTTCATTCTTGGACATGAAAAGTTTCTGGAGCTCTGGGATCAGTTTCTGTGGAGACAAACAGGCGTGTCAGCAGACTGACTCAACTCCTCTTTGTCCTGGCAGGTGGTCAAACTGAATCATCTATCCCGAACACTCAGAATTTATCATTACCAATATCAACAATTTAAAGATCAAATATGCAGTCCACAAATATTTTAACTAGACACGATCTGCAGGTGTATAAATATTAAAGCTGAAAGTTTCTGCTCCTCCACCCCACAAAAGACACGTACAAACTATTAAAGCACCGTTTTTCACACAGATACTCACAGACGACATCAGCGGCTCGATGACAGCAGCCACCTCCGCCTGCTTTTCCAGGAGAAGAGGCATCCCCATCTCCATGGCCGCCGCAGCCCGCAGACGCACCTTGGAGGCCGAGTGGACGACGAGCGGGATGACGAGCTTCGCCCACCGAACGGCTCCGTCACCCATCTGAGCCGGCACCTGTTCCAGCATCCTGTAAAACACAACGAAAAACTTATGAACGTTTTCTAACACTCAGTGTTTGTATATATCCATAAAGCGTGTAAATATGGAGGAAAAAAGGCAGATTTTCTATTTAAACGAATTTTTGTAAAATGTCATATGTGGACATTTCTATAATTCCTCATAAAGAAATCTTTTACTATTTCCCTGCATACTGTAAAAAAAAAAGAAAACAAACACAAACAGGTGAGATAGTGCACATTTGTTAGTAAAACACCGACTGAGGGTCGATTCATGTGTGTAAATATGAGTGACACATCGTCACATTTACCTGATGACAACGTTCAAAGCTTCGTGCTCCATCACCACAGACTGGATGTCCTCTCGGCTCCACACAGCCTCCAGCGTGCTCAGTATCGACGACACCTGAGCGAACAAAGCAACATGGATCAGTACATCGGCACTGTGACAGCTCTAACTTCTGAATAAAGAAGCCAAAATTGCCTCTGCTTACTTTTTTGGCCACCACATCTGGAGGAAAGTTCTGTTTGGAGATGACCCATAATGCTCTGGTGCACGTGTTCTTATCTGTCGACTTCACCACCAGCGAGCAAAGAGCTGATAGTATTTCTGCTGCAAACGTTTCTGGAAAACAAAGATAAACTCATCACTTCACCCACAGTTACCACAGATAGAATAATGAGGATGATGATGGTAAAATGATTTCGTATGCGTACCAGACACTCCAGAGACGACGTGTGAATGGTACAAACAAAAGCCTAAAGCTTGCAGGGCGGCTTGGCTCAGCTCCACATTGGGGCTGTTGATGTGAGCCTGGAAACAATATGACAACAGATAACGAGCTTCAGTATAAATACGGGAGATACAGAAGCTCCTTTAGAGGTTTAAATGTATCAGCAATGTGCAAAAGACTCACCAAGGTGGCTTTGCCCAAACGAGAAAAGTGCTTTTCGACTGCAGGGAGAAACTGGCGGCCTTCCTCTCCGCTGAGCCGGCTGGAAGAGAAAATGTAAAAATGATATTTCTCGCTCGTTGAGGAGACACAACAAATCTGGTCAGAGACGAGCAAACGGTAACGTACTTGGCGATGGTGAGGTAGGCGTCCGTCTGCTCCGACTGTCCGGCAGCGCTGTCCTCCAGAGACTCCAGCAGGGGGAGGAAGCTGGAGCCGCTCGGAGGCCCCGCCGTCGCCATCATTATTACTCACCTCCTCGAGGCCTTTAAAAAGAAAAGAGACGGAAAGCAGGAGAGTCAGGGAAAAGTTGAGAACAGCAGGCGTGTCGGAAAAAAGGGAGAAAGAGCGGGAAGAGGCTGAACTAGGTCATTTTCAAGAGACATGATCACAGGGGAGGTTCAGACTTTAAACATCTTACATGCACATCTTTGCTGAAATCCCTCCTCCTGTCCACAGAAATGCTCTTTATCATGCAGCAAATGTTCACTGTAAATTCTGTGCAGAAATGCATCACAAACTTTAGGCTTTGGCATTATACATCTATTTTTTCCTTTGTGTCTCACTGCAGGAGGGAAGTCTTCACAACCAGCAAGAATGACTACAGTGTCCAATATATCCTCTATTTTAGTCATTATTTCCATCTGCTGGTGTCATTATTCTGTTTTTTTAGCTTTTCAAAGCCTGCAAACTAAAGATTAATCAATCAGATGGGCTGAACTTATCAAGCGGTTTCGATCAGCTTGAAAAATAACAAATGATTAATCATTTATCAGAATATTCTTCTAAAGACTGACTAATTCATTCATCTTCAAATGCACAGAATACATCAGTTTTCTGTTTTGTTCAGCGGTCCTGCATGTGCTTCATAATGACTATTTTAACGTGAAGGAAGAGACGAGTCTCAACTGTGAAACCAGCGGCGCTGACGGAGACGACCACGGTGTCAACATCACCAAACATTTACTCCAGAAAGTCTCACATTTAAATTACATGGAGAGCAACATTTGATAAATGTTTAACAAAACCTGAGAAGAGGAGAGAAAATATTCATGAGCTTGCACAACAACATGCTGATGTTCGAGAGTCGCTGCAGCCTCACATTAACACACGTGTGCAAGAATACTAATTAGATGCACACGGCAGATTACAAATTCATTAAATTTGGGAAAAGAAATTCAACGTCATCAGATCATCAAAAGACACATAAGACAGAAATTTCTTTATTATGATGGGAAATTATTGTGCAGCACAAAGAAAGAAAGAAAGTGCAAATATAGACCGTTATAGAAATGTTGTTTTATAAAGTTTACGGCCTCTATTTGGTGACCGCATCAGTTTTTCTCAGATACAAACCACATCAACCCCATGTGAAAGAAATATTTAGCAACACTAGTAAAGAAATGAAGAGCAGCCTCAAATTAAACAAACAATTTAGGAAGATAAACTCACTGATATCAGATTATTAAAACATATGGCTGAACTTTATTGATTGTGATTATTGTGCAGCACAAAGTGGAACAGATGAAAATATAAACTATCAAAATTGGTGCATTTCTGCTACGCAGGCTGATATTTTTGCAGATAAAGTTTGTGGCCTGTTTGAACCTCCTCCATCTCACAGAGCTGGGTCATGCTGAACAGCAGAGGAGGAAATAAAAGTGAAGCTCGTACCTCAGAGAGATTTCTGCAGATCCGTGGTCACTGTCTGCTGTCTCCAGAGCTGCAAACATGAACACAGAGCCACAAAAGTCAGGATGTAAACACAACACCTGTCTCAAAGTGAGCTGGCTGACTCCAGGATGATGCTACCAGAGGCCAGCTGTTAGCAAACACCCCCTTTACACACACATTTACACACATTTAGGACGCCCAGAGGCACCAAAACACACCGAGCACGGCTGAAACTCACACACACGAGCTGTGAGGGGATAAATAATCGGATGCATGTTGATGAAAAGTCCCTGAAGCAGAGAAGGAAACAGGAAGCAGCCTGCTAATCTAACTAGCTTTCACACATGCAGCAGCTGCAGCATGTCTGGAGCTGCGCGCACACACACACACACACACACAAACACACAGCTGCTTTATTATTTAGTTTCTTTAGAGCACACACACTGAACGCAAACAAACAAACAAACAAACAAACAAACAAACAAACAGCTCACCTCGGACTGAGCAGCAGAAGACTCCGACATGAAAAGCAGCGTCCGTCTCTCTGCGCGCTTCCTGTCGAGTTTTAAACTCTTTAAACGTCTTCAGCGTCTCTGCCTCTCCTTTATTTTCTTTATTTCCTCCCTGTCTTTCCTTCTTTTCCCCCTCTTCTTTCCCTTTCTTTGCTCCTTGTGCTGCTGCCGCTGCTGCTGCCGCGAAATCTGCTGCTGGCGCCAAACCACCACGCCGACGTACGAAATCACCTTTGACCCCGCCACGTCACATCCGGCCCCGCCCATTACACCTTATAAGGAAACACAGCACTGAGACCTACAATAATCATAATAATAAACTGCAAAAACATCTACTGGGCTGTAAACAATATACTTATTTATGTTGAAAGCTTGAAGCTTAAGTTTAACTTTTCTGTGCATAGAAGTTTATGTTTATTTTTCCCTTGTTGAGCTGTTATTGTTTTTTGTTTCTGTGTTTGTCTGGAGGAAAAACTGGAGGAAAGTTCATTGTGTGGTCATATACCTGTCCAGTAAAGCAGATTCTGATATTATCAATAATAATTATTATGATAATAATAATAATATATAATAATGATAATCATATATAATAAAATAAAATAAAATATAATGAGGAAGAATAATGACATAGATGCAGAAATTAGACACTAAAACTGAGAGACTTTTAACCCAAAGTGCAGCGTTAAAGTCTGAGAAAATATGAAAAACTAGGTTTTTATAAATTCAGTCTCAGGTGAGTACAAAGTCAGGACTGTTTATTTTTAAGACATTAGAAACATCAGAATACATTTGAATACAACGGGATTATTCCTTTAATCAGCTATAAAGACTTCATTACAGCACACGAGGTAATAACCAGTAACATCATAAATACAGCAACAGGATTACGTCAGTGTGTGAGAGCGCGGGTCAGTGGAAATGCTGAGTGTGATTGTGTGAAAACAGAGAAGCATCAAACGCTGTGTACTGTAACTTGAAGCCTCCGGCGGTCACTGAAGCATCAGACAGGAACTTCAGTGTCATCACGTTTCCTGTGAAACAGCAAAGACAACAGTGCGTTTTTAGATTTATTTTAGTTTAACAGAGATAAAACTGAATGATCAAATTATGAGGACGTCTCACCTGTACTGATGATGTCATCAGGTAAATAATCACCACAGAATCTGCAAACAAACATGAAAAAGTTCATATTAAATGTGTTTTCTCTTCAGGTCAAACATATAAAGAGGACAGGACTTAAACACACTGACAACCAGTTAATCGTGTGAACTTTTTCTAAAACAAAAACAAACATTTTTCTCTTTCTGGGTCCTCAAAAATGAGTATTTACTGCTTTTCTCTGTTTCATATCAATATAAAGTGTGAAAATGTGGAGCTCTGGGAAATTTTGATGAACAATTCCACCATTCAGAGACTGAATTATTACTTGATTAATGGAAAAAACACAGAAGACTGATTCACTCTGAATCTGATCATCATTCGCAGCCTTGGTGAACCATTAAATTAAATACACTCGAGGATCTGAAGTGCTAAATGTCAGTCTTATAAACGTGTACTGATGCATGACAGGAAAAAACTGGGAGGTGGACTGATGTTCCTCCGCTGAGTGTTTAAACTGTCGTCCGGTTTTATTGAACGGTTCCATCAAATGTTCCAGTTTTTAATGCCAAAGGAGCCCGAAGCTCACAAACAGGAATCCAGCTGTGTTTTTAATATTTCCTCTGCAGCGAAAAGGAAAGTAAAGTGGTGTGAAGCACATTGCAGTTTTATACGGTGATTATTTATTTTGCAGTTGTGTGCCAATATTTGCATATTACTGCTCAACAGTTTCCTACAGCAACCTACATTATCATCTTTACTGTGTTTTACATC
>JBAJHX010000043.1:2786742-2808483 GCA_037176925.1 Amniataba percoides | reverse complement strand
TGTGCCAATATTTGCATATTACTGCTCAACAGTTTCCTACAGCAACCTACATTATCATCTTTACTGTGTTTTACATCAGCTGCTTAGTTATATATTACATTTTAGCTTTATAATGGATAATTTAGTTATGTATTTTATCCTATTTCTTTCATTTATGTTTCTATTTTTTGCTTTATATACATTTTTTGCCTTTTTCTTTTTCTTTCAGAATATTTTTTTTAGGGGATAAAGTCTTGAATCTTGAATCTTTAGTTGTGATTTTAGAATAGTTTTATTATTAATGGGAAAATAGGAGCAAAAGCAAACAGCGATCCAAATGCCCCCTCGTTCATTATTTACCTCTAATTTTCTACCTGTCTGTGAAAAATCATCTATTATGAAAGAAAACTATGTCCAGTTAAGTGCTGGTTTAATCTTTGCAGGTCATCTAAACATGCAGACGTTCACCTGTACATTTCATCATGTTGGCCATCTGTCTCGTGATTCCTGTTTTACTTCTGAGAAATTTGAGGAGCTCTGAGTTCGGACACCTCCTGCCCCCCCCTCCCCTCACCTCCCAGCGAAGCCGGACACGTCGTCGTAGCTGTCGTACACCTCCAGGTAATCCGCGAGGCAGCCGGTGTCGTCCTCCACGTCGAACTCCTGGAAGCTGAGGCGGATCTTCTGGCCCAGGCGCACTCGGATGTGCCAGTAGCAGATCTGCTCGTCCTGATACTCTTCAGGGAAGCCGGGAGACTGAATGATCCTCTGCTGGTCCGTCAGCACCCCCCCGCACTCTTTGGCTGCAAGACACATGACATGAAGTTTTGATTAATCTTTGCAAATGTTTTAATGCTCAGTTTCATCAGCAGCAGAGCCGAACACAGCAAGATGTTGGAAAATCAACCAAAAGCAACAAATAGTGACAAAGACTGACTCGGGTTTAGATTTTTAGGTAAAACACATAACACACATAACACGTATAACACACTTTTGGACACAAGATTAGTTAAATAATGGTGTTCAATAAGGATCAATAGTTCAAAGTAGTACCTGCCCATTTTTATTTGATTTTTAAGCTTTATATAACTACACAGACTTTATTGTGCACAAATGTCATGAAAAATGAAAATATATTCCCATATGGCACAACGCCATAAAGGCTGAGAGGCATAAAGGAGAGACTATTTTACAGCAATAAATCAGTTAAATCAATGAATAAATCAATAAAAGTACACATCCTTGGTGCTTCCTTGTAGGTAACACATGTGAAATATGAAAGTTTGACACCGCAGCTCTAAATCTGAACTGTAAGAAACACGATGCAGCTACGTTTATTTGCTTTTAACTGATTAAATACATGAAAATAAAGCTGTAGTTTAGCAGCAAAACTTGAGATTAATACATGTTGGTTCAACTGAAAATAAATCTACATAATCTTGCAACTTTACTTTCTTTCTTTTGTTTTATACACACACAACAAACAGTATATGCAGCATGTTAACGTACCATCAGTGAACACACATCAGGAACATCTTTTAAATGACTTGAGTAAAAAACAGAGGACGTGAGGATGAAACTGGTGTCTGTGTTCTCAGGCGAAAGGACCATTTTAAACACAGTTTTTTCTTTCATCTTCTCATGTGAAGATCTTTTGGTTTCGGGGTTTGTGTCTATGCATGTGAAGGAAAAAAAACAGGGAAAAAAAACATCTTTGGGGTCGAGAGAAGAAAATCAAACGCACATGTTGAGACTGGTGACAATGGCATCAAAAGCTTTTCAGCCAGACGTCCTGGAGGGGTAAGAAATTTAATATTGTTGAACATCGTTTCTCATTTGTAGAGCATTAAAAAAAGTAATCTTACATCAGTCACTGGGGCACATTTTAGCCAAAACGTCTGAGAAATGAGCAAAGTGAAAACTTTACAGACATTTCATGAGCGACTTTTTTCTGAAACAATAAACTTTATAACTAAGAAGTATGAAATGTAGAGAAATTTCAACCTCTTTTTTATTATTTTAAAATGTTTCATCAGCATTTTGACCTTATTTTATGGGAATAAAGATCAGCCAGTGATAAAAATAAGTAACTGTGGCAATGCTTCAAATAGTTTGTCCAACAGACTATGCTTTTATTTTGAAATCATAAAACACAGTGGTCAGTATGTTTATTTATTACAGTTCTCTACAGGCTAAGTTTAAAGCTTTTATAATCAATATTTCTATATTAAAAATGGGTTAAACGAAAGTTCTTTGGGGCTTTTTAGCATCTTTGAGCTCAACTTTACATCACTCAAACATTATGTTTGTGAGATCAAAACAACACGTCCAAATTCTGTATTAGCACAGTGTGTAAGTAGATGATTGTTTGGTAAAAATGTCAAATTATGTCATTGCTGTGTTTGCAAACTCGTTTCGCTGCCATCAAGTGGCCAAAAGAAGACGTTGATTGAGTTTTTACATTTTAAAAACAATAAATTCACTGATATTTAGCAAACAACTTCCTGTTAACGCATCTAACAGATCTGCTAAAAACAAAGCTAATAGGAATAATTTACAGGCCATAAAACCAAAGCAGCAAAAAGAAGAGAAAAATATAAATATGTGCGGTTGTTTAATTTTTCTTTGTGAGTGACTCTGTTCAACGTTGATATAAAACTGTTGATTTAGAAGAGCTGGATATTTTTCTGAGAGTTTATGGAGATCAGAAGAGTTTGAAGCGAAATGAATATTTTGCTTGATGTCTGCTGGATGTGCAAATAAGTTCACTTAAAAACTTTTTAAGGCGCAAGTGTCATTTTGGTATTTATAGTTTGTGTTTGCTGCCCGTAAAACAGCAAAAAAAATCAGTTTAATAAATCAGCTGATTGTCAGACTCAAAAATTAACTTTCTATTAGCTTTATATTAGCTTTTCTATTAACTTTCCTTATGGCTGGGATTTGTTTTGAAATATTGACTTTTCAGGAATTTTCCAAGTGTATTTTGACTTTTTATATATGTTGAGGATGTAAATGGATGAAGGACAATAAAGATTTTGATCAGTGTCGCGGTCAAATATTTAAAGTAAATTACATGTTTGGCTTCACTAGTTTCAAATATCACCTGATCTTTTTCAGAAACAGTGAAATGGAAATGTGACGATCTTCATGTCTGAATCATGGAGGTTTTGAAACAGCAGCTCTCCCTCACAGTGTGTGTTTCATCACTTCCTCAGTTACTCCAGCGGCGTCTTATCCTGACTGACGTTCTGACTTCCTGCTGGTTTATTCTCGGTCTGACTGTGATAACTCACAGGGTGGGACTCAGATTGTGGCTTCGTGGTCCCATCCTGCGCTGGGTAACTTCCTCATATCATCCCTGCTGGTTGTCTGGAAACAGCTGATGAAAGCGTCCTGAGTGAGTCTGTGGAGACTCAGACTCGATGACTATTTTTAACCAGCTGGTCAGGGTCTTCCCCAGAGAGACTCACGAGTCTGACACAGCCACAGTCATCACTTCACTTACCCTTTAGTTTAGAAATTTAGAAGTTTTACAAACAACTTTATTGCCTAATAGGTTTTCACATACAAGAAATGTATCTTCTTATGTTAAAAAATACAAACTGAGTAAGAATAAAAGTGTAGATTAAATGTAAAATAGACATTATACAGTAGTATAAAGATATTAAAATAATACAGAAAACATGCAAAATGACTTATTTAGTTGAAAGAGCCATATGGGGATGGCAGGAAGTTCCCAATATTAACTTATATATGTATTTGCAATCCCAATATGTGTGTTAATGTAACTCATTGCTTGCTTGGTTTTATGTTCACGTAATGTGCAAAAGTTGTAAATCACACAGTTTCTCTTAAATTATTCAGAGTGTGATTCTCGCTTTACTTTAGTGACAGTTTCAGTAACACAAATACTACAAGTAAAAGTCCTGCATTGCTTTATTTTACTAAACATGTCAACTCAGCAGATAGATGTGAATCAGCAGGTTTTATATTAAATTGAATGAGGTGGTAAAATGTGAAACATGCATTTATTAACGCTTGGAGAATATTTACTCCTCATCTTTACGGGCCCTTTTGTGTATTTGGCTGCGTCTGTCTGCTGTTTTGTGCCTGACAGGTGGCTACGCTTGGATCTTTTGCTGAAAAAGACACTATATGTGATAAAAACTGCACATTTGTTGGCCAGAAAGCCAAACCAGTCAGCAGAAACTCTGCAGAGTCGGGTGATAATCAGCTGTGAGTTCATCACCTCTCACTTTGCAGACAATCTTTAAATCCAGTGCTCATATAAAAGTACTGATGAGTGCAGCTTTAAGTACAGTACATAAATAAAAGTGTAGTATGTACTCACAGTGAGGGTTGTAGCAGTACACGTCCCATCTCTCGCTTTTGTTCAGCCTGTATCCGTAGTCGATGATGCCGATCTTCCCGAAGCCGCAGTTGGCGCCGGCTTTGACGATGGGGTAGCCGACGCGGCCTTTATCGAACCACCCGGCTGCACAAACATGGAAACCTGAAGAGGAGCAGAAAACATGTTTCATTTCATGCAACAATGCTAACGATAATAAAGATGAAGCACTTTGTTCTGTCTTTTTTTCAGCTCCGCCAGCAGGAAAAACCTGGATCGGAGCCTTTTTCAGTGACTGTCACACAATTTATTTGGCTCTTTTTGTTGTTGGTCTTATTTGTGGAGCCAAAAGCTGCAGAGCAGAGCCAGAACAGCCCAGATAAAAAGGAGAGAGACCTCCTGGGTGAACGTTTGTGGGGGAAACTCAGCTGCAGGAGGAGGATCGTAACGCCACATTCAGTGCCAAGTAAACGGCGATGTTAACCCACCCAAGAAGGTGTTAACAGGCTTTCACAGCACTCGTGGGGACGTTTAAAAAAAGTCAGAGTCATGCGAGCGCTCGTGGAAAGAAGCGTTTCCCTCGCTGCTTCTCGATGACCTTTAGCCCGTGAACCTCTTCTCCTCCCTGTTAAAAGCATTCCTGCGGGTTAAGAGCTGCATCACCACTGTTGCATCACCTGTCCTCAAAAAAAAAAAGATGTCTTATGTATGTTTCATGGGAGAGAGGAAAGGCAAACACACTCTCACCCCGCGGCCTCGCTTCATTTGCTGAGATGGAGAAATCGTGTAAACCGCTTGTGAAACGTTATCGAGTTACTGGATCAAAGAGCGATCCGAAACTCTTCCCAACATCCTCGAGAGAGTCGGGTGAGTTACGATCCATTCACACGAGTAAATCTTCTGAGTGTACAGAGGAAGGGTGTGTGTGTGTGTGTGTGTGTGTGTGCTAACCTATCTGACGAGCCGCCTCCAGTTGATCGTAAGTGGCCAGACTCCCTCCCTCGTACTTGCAGACGGCCTTGGCCTCTTTATAAGTCAGCTGGTATCTCCCTTTGCGAGATTCCCGGTGGTAAACTCCAGCTGCTTGTTCTGTCAGCGAGAGAGACGACAAGAAACAACAAAAAAAGTCAAAAGATGCAGCGATTTTTGTATCAGACACACAACTTTACACACAGTTAAACAGATTTGCAAGGTCTAAAACAAAACGGTGGGGCTTCGGTGGAGCAAACATCCAACATGTGGGTCACTCGGCCTCCTCGACGGGAGTCCTCTGCTGATCCTGTTTGGGCCTTACACATGCATGACTGCAACACCGGGCACAGAGCGGCCGAGAAATTAGCCTCAGGTTGATATTTTGATCTTCATCGACCTGTTTGGTGAATGTTCCTGAACTCTCGTGCTCACTGCAACAGAGTTTGGCACGAAAAACCTTCAACAACAGGAGCTTTTTCTTACCTGAGGGCTTCCCACGGTAAGAAAGAGAGAGAAGAGGGAAGTTTCATGAGACAGAAAACAGTTGCAGCTGAAAACAGTCATCATAAAAATCTATAAAAACTGAGGTTTATAACTCGAAAGGCAGAAGTGTTTTATTTCATTAAACAGGAGGAGAGACTCGGAGCTGACACAGAAGTCGTTTTTGTTTTCTGGTGTGTGTTTGCATGTTGGAGAGCTGTGAGATGAAGTCATTCCCTTTGTGTTTACTGGCCTCGTGCAGCACTCAGCCAGGTCATAAACATGCAGTTTGGCACAAAAAGGGAGAAAGAAAAAAGAAAGCTGCTGGACTGGAGAGCTGCCTGTCACTGCTCACAATATGCCTTTATGTGAGGGATGAAAAAAAACAGGCACAGTCTCAGGTGAAAACAGCCTGAGTACATGTGAGATGTGAAAGAAGTGTCATTAAAATGTGATAAAATGTCAAATAAACGGTGAACAACGCTGAAATAATAAATGAAATATAAAAACGGCATGTTGTGATTAATAATAAAGAAGATCAAAGTTTTAAGTTCATAAAAGTTCTATGAAACAAATTATGTGAACATAGACGGTCGTTTTAGTTTTCCACTTCATCATAATTTGCACAAAACTCACAAACTAAAGCGATGATAAATAATAAATATGAAAAAAAAATCATCATTACAGCGCGTAAAAGTCACTTTTTCCTTCTATCTGCTCTTTTCTACATGGACTACATACATGCAGTGACTTACCCAGCCATATGGAGTTGTGAAATATTCCGTTTTTGAAGCCCCACGCCTGCGCCTCCTTCAGCAGGAAGCCGATGAGAACCAGCAGAGCGGAGACGCGCATCGTGAAGCTGCAGGAGCCGCTGAACACACACACACACACACACTGAACACACTGAACACACTGACTGCTGCTGCTGCTGCTGCTTATATACACACACTGAACACACACTCACACACACACACTGACAGCTGCTGCAGCTGTGGAGAGAGACCGAGACTGAGTCTGCGCAGACAGCTGTGCTGCTTATACACACACACACTGAACACACACACACACACTCACACACATACACACACTGAACACACACACGCACACACACTCACACACATACACACACTGAACACACACACACACACACACACACTGACTGCTGCTGCTGCTGCTTACACACGCACACACACTCTCACACACACACATACTGAACACACACACACAAACTGAACACACACACACAAACTGAACACACACACACTCAACACACACTTAACACAGAGAAACTGCTGATGCTGCCTTTATACACACACACTGAACACACATCTGAATCTGTAAATGTATCAAATAAAAGTCGTGTAGTCAAAGTTAAAGTAACATAAAATGGAAACATGTGATATTAAGTATATAATATATAATATTAGATATATACACAACATTATATAATATATAATATTATATATATACATAATATTAGATATATTATATAATGTATAATATTATATATATTATATACTATATAATATCAGTAAAGAACCTGAGTGTTGTTTTCACTGTTTGTACAGTGATTCAGTGAATCTTCTTGTATTGCACCACTGAAACTGATTAAAAAAACACCATTAACTTTCATTTCATGTTGATTTTGGACAAAAGCTGTAAACATTTCTTGATAATCATATTTCTCACGAGCTCCACCGCCTCAATCTGACTAATCTGTTCATTTGTTTTAGAAGCAAGTAAAAGACAGAGACAACTTAATATTTTTCTTTTTCATATTTATTCTTATTTCAACACAGCTGTTCTGTCTTCATAACGTTACGCCAACAGCTCTGTAAAAGATCAAAACTTTGTATTATTAATGTCCACAGTTACACAACAGACTGTAAAATAATGTCTCACAGCATCTTTCATAAATAAAACAGACGTTTGAGATAATTATTTAAGAGGAAAAGTTCAGAGTCTGTTTGGACTCTTTTCAAATCCAACAACTCTCCACCTGCTGAACGATTTGAGTTTTCATCTGAGCTTTATCTCTGTCTCCTTTAGATTTTTATCTTCTTTTCTTTTTCTTTTTGAACATGAAAAATACACCCCTTGAAAGAAAAATCTCCTGCTGCCTTTTAACTGTCCAACGTGCTGCTCGCTGCACAAACTCTGAACTGTTCTGCAAACCGTAAATCGTTTTTGCTGGTGGTCTCGTTTGCATGCAGAGGCAGACTTTGTTTTGCGTTCAGGATCACTTCCTGTGTCGTTTTTCCGCGCTCGGCCCCCCTGCAGAGTCCCGTCAGCACAGTTTCCCAACATGGCGACGCTCAGGTGCACAACAACACCGTGAGCGAGGCCTTTCCAGATGTTGGGGTCAGTAACGGGGGGGCGGAGCACGTTGGCTGAAATGGGGGTTGTGTTTGGAGACAGATAAAGTGTTTCTGCACAGAAAAACCCTTCAGGGACAGCCGAGGCATGTTTGGAGTTTCCTGATCTGAGCGGCGTCTGGACACGTGTGTTTCTGTGTTAATGTCAGCCATTAACGTCATTATACAGATGTGCAGAGCAATTAACTGATAAACAATTATTAAAATAAATGTGTAAAAATACGTCGTTATGGTTACAAAGTTTGACAATTTAGATAAAGATCCAATAAAACTGGTAAAAAAAACATCTAAGGACAACATCACAAACACATAAAGCTGCTCCAATCGATATTTTTACAGTATATGATGAATTATGACACTGACTCTGGCGTAATGATGAAGGTCTACAGCATGTGCAGTATTAAATATGATGGAGCACAGTTAATGACCCAGTAGAGGTTGGTGCAAAAGAGAAGGTAAGTGGAGTTTATTTACTTTAACGGTTATTATAGACGAAAGAAACTGGTGGGTATCACAAAAACTCCTAAAATCTACTAACTACATTTAATCTCATGCAATTATAGTTTGTGGCCATAAGTGTCGCTAGAGAGATATTTGAGATAATCACGTCAACAATGAAAGAAATCACTCTGCATAACGTGACTTTATCGCAGTGATAAGCCCAGAATAATCTCCCAGAATAATCCAAGCTGCTTCAGTCTCACCGTTCTCATCAACATCGTTTCCAAAGAGAGGAGGTGGTGGAGCCAAAAAAAAGGTGTGAAAATAGTGAATATCAGACTAACGTTCGCCTTAAACATGATTAAGTGACTGTTTGCAAATACATTCATCAACTTTATATGATAATAATATGTCAGTGCTGTGTTTACATCCTGTTGTGTTGTTTCCAAGTGTCAAAAAATTGTATGAACGCAGGTTTAAAATAAGTCAGAAGTTACATCAAACACCACGTTTGCTCGGCCTGAGATGTTTGGGTGGAGTCTCATGAAAAAGTTCAAAGGGGCTGCTAACATGACGGTGGTTGGAAATGCAGAGGCCGTGTGTGTGTATACTGTATATTCTGACTCAAACAATGAGGTCATGCACATCTCATTGGATAAAATAACTTCACCTTTTAAACACAGCCTTCAGAAAACCGCCTTTAAATATTGAGACGCTAGATGAGGAGGAGCGATAAACAAAGTGATATCTGAGAGCCGCAGGGTAACACACACACACACACACACACACGCACACACACACACCAGTGGCTGCTGGGTAAACCTGCAATTGCTTCCAGATCTGAGAGGAAATGATCTGTACCTTCTTAATTTTCAGGACGCCTCTCCCATTCAAACCCACACATGGAAAGTCCGTCTCAGACGCCGTAATTGTGACATACTGTACATTACAGCACACTTTAACAGGAGGCATCATCATTTCCATGTGTCCTCAAACTACAGCAGGGTTACGCAGCTCCGACCGACTCATACGTTTGATTAAACAACAATAAAAGTGTACTAAATTATTTTTTACTGCTGACGTCATGTCTGTCATGAGAGCAATAAATACAAAGGATGTTAAATTTGTTGAGAAACAGGAGGAGACATCGTGATGTTGTTGAGATGTTTCTTCTGTTTCTGATTTCAAAACTAATCTGACTGCTTCATGGCTTTTAAGTGAATACGTTTGTGTTAGATGTGAAAATAGCAAAATAAAACAGCACAAACTGACATTAAGTTGAAAAACAATCTGAAAAGTGCAAAAAAAAAGTCCAGTTAAATTTACATCAACAACAACTTTTATAACGCTGTTAAAACTGGATTTATGATTCTGCGTTGGCTTTATGAGAACTGATTTATCGTTGACTGTGAGATTTCCCCTGTTAAATATCTTTCTAAAAGTGTTTTACATTATTGAGAAATAGTGAGCTTTTATTATAATTATGTGTTTTTTTTATTCTTTCATTCATTTCATGACAAAGCGACGATGGGACAGCTTGACTTGTCCAGCTTCTGAAAAGAAAACCATCCCCATGAAATCATTAAATAATCAAGTTTACAATCTTTTATTTTCTACGGTAGTAAAGATTTGTTGTAGAAATGGCTTCACACACCGTGTGGTTTATTTTGGTCGTTCTCCGCCCGCTCGGCATCAAACCACAGTGATATTTAGCATCTAGTGGACGTAGTGGAGCAGATAAAGAGACAGATATTTCCCTCAGTAGCTGGTGGAGACCAAAAAAGGAGCTAAAAGAGAGCAAATGTTGGACCTACATTTGCCAGGTGATTTAAAAAGAATGAAAATGCTGATCTATAACTGCTGGATGTGTTAATAAATGCTGCAATAAAATCAGTATACGAATTTCTGTCGCTACTGTGTGACCCAAAAAATGTTTTTAAAGCTTTAAAAGTTATTCATTATGAGCAGATTTCACCTTAAATACAACATAAATGAATAAAAGACAGTAAACTTTTCTTAGTTTTATTCTGGCTTTGAGCCCCAGTAAGTTTGGCCTATTTGGAAATCATCAGCATTACCAGGAAACTCTGGAGAAACTCCCTGAGCGTTGGGGGTAGCATGTGTTCGGTAATTACTGCCAAATGACGTGAAATCCTCTCCACACATGTCCAACACGTTTCTGGAGCACAGCTCGTTTTATTGTTCAGACTCTCTCCTGGGTTTGACCGTTACTGCGAACTACCTCCACATGCAGAGAGACGTGGCCCAGCTGGAGCGAGGCTGCGGAGATGAAGAGGATAATAGTGTCTTTGTTTCTGGATCCTTTTTTTTTCTCTCTTTAACTCCTGTTGGCTGGACTGACCGACTTCTATGACTTAACATCCTGAAGCTGCTGGTGGTCGATGACAAACACAAACTCATGCACACTCATACACACACAAACCCACCTCCTCAGTTTGAGTCTGAGTCTCTTCCAGAAAATGAGTAAACCATCATGTCTTTTTTCTGTTGGTTAGTACATCCATTCATAGCTGTAAAATCTTTCACTCATCATACAATCACACATGAATTTGACTCTCTTTAATGAATAAAAAACGCTCTGTCTTACAGTTTTACAAACATAATTAATGATAAAATGGTTAAATACAAAACAAACATATAAATTTAGCTGAAAAAGCACTAAATCGTTGACAAAGCAAATCTGTCGGTTGTTGTTGTTCTCTTGGATTTAATATGTTTTTTATCGTTCATGTTAAAATCTCGATAAAAACACACAAACATATCTGTGACTCTTCTTCATGACCAAACATCCAATAATTATTGAGATCTTTTAACTTTATCTTGATTAAATAAGCAAGAACCAAATGTATGTTTGAAAAAAAAAACATATTTGGGTATCATTTATTAAAAGTTTAAAAGTAAAGGCTTGTATATGGCTTGATTACATTTGGTTTAATAGTAAACTCTGATTAGTGCTAATTAGGAAAAGATGTTTTTGGAGCCTTTAATGGAAATTTAATGCTGCAGCACACAGTGATGTTTAAGACAACAATGTGTTTCCAGCTTTGGGGCAGCAGATCTTCAGTTTCAACATGAGTCCAGATGTTTTGTGTGGAATAACTGAGCTGGCCTGTCTGATCCGACACCTCGACCGATCGACTGGCTTCGACTCTCAGATCTCATCGATGTCGTTTCTGCTGAAAGGGGGAAAATCTCTGCTCGGACATCTGGTGGGGAGCCTCAAACCAGACGAGTGTTTGTGGTGTTTCCATACGTTCACTGAACTGTGCTCACAAAACTCCACTGACTTTCTATCTTTAAATGGTGTTTCATTAATAATAGTGACCTGCTGGCTTTACTTTTATGAATATTTCTCCTTAGAGAGGCATCATGTTGTTGGAACCACACAAAAAAAACTACTTTTATTCTCTGCTTTACTTGTGAAATTCACAGGAGTCAGCAGAAGGAGCAGGATGATAAAGTATGAAGACTGATTTCAATCAAAACTTGGCCCTGTTACCTTTAAATCCTGTGCACACCAGCAGCCCTGATGTCCACCACTGGAGTCATTTAAACCTCAACGAACGTCACTTTGCCACCAGACAAAGTGTTGGACTGTAATTTTAGCGATGCAGCCGACCTCCATCAACAAAACTTTGGATGCTGTCGTTAGAAACTCACCTGCTGTCTCTATTGAAGTGACCTGCTCTGTCATCAGCAGCCTCCATCAGTGATGAAGTGTTGGAGAAGAGGAGCTTTTACTTTCTAAGAGCGCCGGCGCCTCCTGGTGTTCACCGACCTGAAACACAGAGTCCAGTTGTTTTTATGTCTTTCTTTAGAGAAGAGCACAGATTATTTACTTCAGGAAAAGTATCGGTACAAAGATGTAAAAATAATCCATCACAAGTCTGATTCAAAAATCTGCTTCTAGTAAAATGATTATGTTAAATTGATGCAGAAATTTGGATTTCTTTTTTGGACATTTCTCTAATTATTGCTCCTTTGTGAAATATTGGATAATTTTACCTTTTTGGGTTTTAAACTTGAACTGATTTAGAGTCAAAATCTTTCTCTGGAAAGTAACTAAGTACCAGATCTGTCTAAAAGATCTGTCTTTTATAACCATGTTGAGTTTCTAAGATATGAAATAATGTGTGTGTGTGTGTTTATTCTGCATGAAAACACTGATATAACTGAACAAATCTGTTTCCACAGCCACATATTTCTGCTTTTATAACAGTTTGTTTCACAGACATATTTTCCTCCACTAGATGGTGGCAGAAGGCAAAAAACAAAAATCAAAAGGGGAGAAATCCAAGTCAGCTGTTCAAATATTCTCATGAATACACTACTGTTTGTACAGATAACAGAAATATGGATGTTCAAACATCACATCACATCACCAACATCAGTCTGCCGCTCAAACAGCCTCCACTTTTCTCTGAAGCCTTTTCAGTGAGAGTTTGTGCAGGAATTTGTTCCCATTGAGCCACATTGAGGCCAAATGACAAAGCCCAGCTCACACTCGAATATCCAGTTCATCCCGAAAGGTCGGGACTCTGGAAAAACAGCACAGAGCGAGTCATTTATCTCCGGCTTTGTGCACACGCGAGGTTTTGTCATGTTGAAGCAGGAAAGAGTCGTCAACAAACTGTTGCCCCAAAAGTAGAAAATGTCACCGTGTGCTGCAGCATTAAAAGTTCCCTTCACTGGAATCAAACCAGGAAAAAGAGCCTAAGAAGGAAAAGACACAAAAATGAGAAAATAAGCATCCACACGGGTCAATAAAAAAGGAAATACTCGAATAATCTCACAGGGAGAGACGTCGAAACTGTGCTGCCAAACAAACAAACGCTCACTGTGACATGCTGCATGTACTCAGCTTGTAAAAAACTTCACTTAAAGGCCAAACATCAACATACAAACTCAGATTAGATGAACAATAACAGCATTCAGGAACAGGAGGTCAAAGGTCAAAACACTGTGACTTTCCGACAGTGTGGTTTTTCACGGATCACGGAGCTTTTGTCATGGATGTGGTCTGAATGTGTGGCGTTCGTGGACGCCGACAGACGAGACGAGCTGCTCCGACGCTCGCCGTGTTCGTGTGAAAACCTCCCATTCAGAGCTGGGAACGAAACCGCAGTTTACACAAAACATTTGCATCACAAAGACGTTTAAAAAAAAAAGAAAAAAACAGAGTTGCAGCTCTATTTTCCTCCTCCCGGTGCAGAAAGAAACAGCCACTTACTGCAACACTTCTTCAGTGAAAACAGCATCATAATTTAGGCTGATAATCCCTGAAAGAGAAACCTGCAGACTGTGGATTAATGAGCATGTTATTAATGTTGGAGAGGAAGTCCAGAGGTGAAAAAAATTATGACAACATTCCTGATTTCACAGAGAAAAACAAAAACAACAGAAGAACTATCTTGTAATAAAATCTATTTTAGTATATTCTATACAGCAGATTATTGGATTATTATTATTTCTATCAATATCAAACAGTGCAGCTCATTTGAACATCTTTCTGTACATTCAGGTTGTTTAATCTGTTTTTTAAGATGAACAAGTTTTGTATGTGTGAAGTGATTCTTTGTAGTAACCAATCCTTAGTTACTTTAGTAATTTAGTTACTTTATACTTAAAATATAGTACCTTTAGTTACTTTGGATAATCTAATTAATTGTTGGGAATAAAAATATATGTGAAATTTAAAAGTTAAACTGTGAAGTAGAGGAAAATAGAAACACTATAAAAAAAGTTAAATAATGAGTACTGTGCTTGTGTAAATGTGCTTTCCTGTTTTCTTTCCATCAGTGTAAAGGAGGAAATTTATCAGATTAATGTGTTTTTGGATTAAAGGAGCCTGAAGAGCCCGAAGGAAACTCTATCACGTTTGTCATCTATTTCTGCATTCACATACAAGACAAACATCTGAAAAATACTTACAGAGAGAAACTTCTGCAACCTTGCAGCTAATCTAATGAACAGCTTAAAAATGTGTTTAATACACTTAAAGGTTATGTTGCTCCAGCTCTACTTCTTCTGGGATGATCAGCAGCTCACTAATATGGTCAAACTTCTCTCTATCAATACTTTTGTCATTATAATTTGCCGTACAGTACACAGATTATTTAAGCTACATTGGCCACTTTGACTGAGGCCTTTTCCTCTACTAAGCACAATCAGTGATCCAGGAGCCGTCACTGATGACTGCCAGCTCTTTAATTTGCCCTGAAAAACAGCTGATGGGAGCAGAGGAGATGCGTCTTCACAGCACTCGGCGAGGTGAAGCCTCATTTTCATTTCCTCCGAGCAGCAGAGCTGTCAGGCTGCGAAGAAGTGAAAAGGAGAATTGAGGCAGAAAATGCAGGATGAAGTGAAAGATGCTGCGCTGAGGAAATGAAGAGAAAGGACGGAAAGAAGGAAACTTCTTTAAACAGGAAGGAGGCAAATAAGGAAGTGAAAAAATATCTGAAATATCTTCTGCAGCGGAAAAGCTTTTCTCAGACGGGTGTGGAGTGTGAGGAGGACGAAGGAGGAGGAAGCATGACCTCAGCTGCCTGTCGATTATAATAAAGCCTGCAAAGGGAGAAATACACAAGAAGGTCTGTGAGGCTGTGCTTTAATATTCACCAGGCAGTCTTACTTTACTAAATAAAAAATAAAATAAACTAAATAAAGAATCTGACTCTCTAAAGTTATTACAGTCCATGAATGTAGAAACACAGAGAAAACAACAGTAAAAGATCTCAAAGTACATTTTTAAGTAATTTAAGATGGTCATGAAACCCTCTGCAATATTTATCAAAACAGATATGAGATAGCAAAGAGTCGGGACTTATACTAAAATCATCATTAGACCATTTAGGTTTAATGATGCATTTGTCAGGAAAATTTCAATCATTGTTGAAACAGGACAGTTCAACAACACTGTCATGAAGAAAACCTCCTAAAACATCTTGGAAATTAACTTTAGATTCTCAAAAAAAGCTGTGAAATTGCAGAGTAACGTTTGTGGAAGAGAAAAGAGACTTAACTGAAGAGGAAATAATTAAAAAACATGATGAAATGTGTCTGTTGTTGGTTTGCTCTGCAGAGACAGAAATCCAAAATCAATTTTCCATCATCTCCCTGAGCTGTTTGTTGGGCCAATTCAGCAGCAGCTAATCAGGACATGGATTCAGTTAATGAGGGTCAGACCTCGCTGACGGTTTACTTTCCTCTCTGACAGATTTAACCTGAGCCGTGTGACTTCACAGGCGTGTCAAAACCACCGAGAGGGAGGGTGCAGAGATTTATGAGCTCACCCCGAGCAGGAATAACACAACAAACTTTGACTTGTTCCACTTCAGGGCCGTCGTTTCCTCCTGCCACAAGTCTTCAGCAAACTGCAAACTGCAGATACACAAGAGACATCTGACACGTTTAAATTAAGACAAAAGGAAGGTCAAAGTTCACGTTTTCCAGCTGTTGATTATTCCGCGAGTGAAAAGATTTTAGGAGACAAAGATAAACTGGAGGCAAATGGCAAATAATGGACAAGTATTATCTGGAAATCTGTGTTCAAAGAAAGAAACTGTATCTCAATCTGCACACATGAGCACACACATGTCTTTGATTTGTGTATGTTTGCACATCTAAATGAGGAATAACACATTTAGATTTATGTACACACACACTTCACAACTCTTCACACACTTTTTCAGTAATAACACTCCTAAAAATGTCCCCATGGAGGTCCTGTGTTTTCACATGACAAAGTAATCTATTCATCTGAAGTGACTGGAAACATAATTAAAGGGTCATTTCGTAAAAACGATCATCATATCTGGGTGGGGTCTGACCGCTGAGGTGTAAATTACAGCGTCAGAGGACACATCAGACCAGCCTGTCGTCCACACATCAAACATGGACGAGGCAGCGGTGCGAGCAGATGTCTGGCTAAACTTTCAAGCGTGAACGCAAACACTCACAGAGCTGTGTGCGACGTTTAAAATTAGACCTGAGATTTATGCCGATCCTTTGGAAACGTGCAGTAAATGTGACGAAATCAAACGACAGACTCGCTGGCTTTCGACATAAGCAGATTTATTGTTCTTGCTCCGTGTGCGGCGATACATAAACATGTAGTGGTGTGAGTCCTTTTCTTTATTTTAATGGACTGTTTAATCCATGTGAAGACGTTCACAACTGTACAGGAAGAACTTCAAACTAAAGGTTTGCATTTGAGCTGAAAAAGGAGGTGCGGTTTGGTGAGTTTTTAGTAAATCAGGCCGAAAACACACAGCCAAGCCGAGTTGAAGCTCCACGACTGAAAACATTTTCATTTGGCACTGTATGTACATACACGTGTTATTTACACACACTCTTACACATACAAACTCCAAAGTCCATCACAAAAAAAAAAAAACAAAGGCTCGGCCCACAAAGCCTTTCTCATGTCAGATTTCCCTGCAAAGTTTCAGACTCCGCCTCCTCATGTGAAAACAGCGATGGTGGATTTATAACTCTGGACGCCCTCAAAGTATCCACCCACTCCCGCAGCGTCACAGGGACTTTATAAAAGCAGCAGCCGGCCGTGTCGTACAGTCCAAATCCACATTAAGCCAAAGCACTGCATGTGTCAGTGATCCGGGTTAGACGTGATCTTTAAGGTAGCACCGAAGATCTGCGTTAATACAGAATTTAATGTCTCTGATGAGGAGGCGTTTTTAAGGTTTCAGAGGCCGCTGGTACAAACTCAAAGAAAAAACCAAAAACAACAATAAAAGTGTCGCCTGCGTATCCAAAAATCTGATTTTTCTCAAAAGTCTTCCAAAAGATTTACTAAAAAAAGAAAAATGAGCCACTTTGTTGAACAGCAGCTTGCGATTATTTTCTGGATTTGATCAATAAAATGTTTGAAAATAGTACAAAAAAATACCATGATGTCACAATTTCCTAATGCCCAGGGTGACATCATCAGATTATTTTTGTTTGTCTGACCAGCGGGTCAAATCCCAGAATTTAATACAAAACAGAGAAAACCAGCAAATCCTGGCACCGACTCTTGAAGCTGGAATAGAAAAACATTTGGAGTTCTTGAGAAAAAAGAAAAGAAAAAGAAGAACGAAATCCTTTATGAAAACAGTTGCAGATTAATTTTCTTCAGAATAATTGTTTCATCTTTACTGTAAACACGAAGGAGAGCTTCAAATTTATCCGCCACAGAAAATAGTCCCCAACAAGCTCTCATATCAAAGTTGGTAAAAACCTCAGTGTTGGAAAACGCTTTTGTCTTTCAGAGAAATGAAACTTTAGACTTTTTTTTAGAGATTTTCCACAGACTCAGTAGAAAACTGAAGTGTTGAGAGAATACCACATTGTTGTTTTTGGTCTTTTCGTGGTGATTTGTTAAAAAAAAAAAGACATGCAGAGTAACAAAGCTCTTTAACCCTTTCAGGGGTCAGACGCTGGAGTTAAACGGCACCCTGCGATTCAGATTAAGAAAAAAAAGGGAGTGCAATTGGAGCATAGGAAACCACGCACACACACGACAATAAAGAAAAATTTATACCTTTATGAAACTTGACTCTTAATATCTTCTGTGCAAAATGAAGGTAAGAAGTCTATTGCTTAGTAAATGTTAGTAGTACCACAACGTCGTCATAGCCACCTTTAGAAATATGTGCTTTTTAATAATTGTGTAAATGTGAAATGATCTGAGTGAAATTCAAATGTTCAGCGACCTGCATAGTTTATACTACAAAAAAAAAGAAAGGCCTTTTTAGTGTTTATAAAAATATACAAATATAAGCCGCTGCCCTGCCTGCTCTGTACAAAGAAGGAGTTGTGGATTTATGTGGTCGGAGTTACGGTTTTCCACGAGTTTGTTTATCTTGTGTTTCTGCAGACAAACTCGCCGCTAACTCTACTTTCTCTCTCTAAACAACACGAGGAGTTCATGCTTCGACGCTCCTCCACCGACCGCCTCCGTCAGCGAGACGCACAGGAAGAAAAAAGAAGTCACGTCTCTGTGGTGGGTTTGAATCTCCTCCGAAAAGATAAAAAAAAAAAAAAAGGCTGCAGACCCCCCCGCCCCCCCTCCGGTCGTAGGACACAGTGTAGTTCGTTTCACTCCTCGTCAGTTGTGAACCTCGTGCAGAGGGATGAGTCCACCTCGCCCCCCCAGTCCTCCCGGGATCTGTTCGTCGGACCGGTCCTGCCGTGCCCCGAGCTGAGGGATCAGTGGACCCCCCCGTTGTAGGACTTTCCATACATGTTGAAGTCTGTTTCTACGAAGTGTGTAGAGACAGGCTGCTTATACAGAGGGTTGGAGGCCTGAAGGTGTGAGAGAGAGAAGAACTGAAGTTACACATGAAGCTTTAAAATGATAAATGAGTGTGTGTGTGTGTAAAAAACAGCAAACATGAACATCACATTATTCATCTTAGAGAGAGCAGGCTAAAGTTTGGTTTTCAGCTATAAAACACCCCAGCCTGCACATATCTTTGTCACATTTAACAGCAAAACTTTACTGAATCAAAAATGTGTTTGTGTGAGAAAGAGCATCAGGACAACACGGTGACCTCGTGGTTAAAAATTCAACATCCCCCGGCCGAGATTCAGGATTTTATTTGTGCACAACAATCACAATCACGTCGTTGGCAATGAAACTCTTTGGCCCTGTTTAACAATGCTGAAAAAAATATTTAAAAAGTAAACCACACGTAAAAAGACCTTTGTTGAATCTCTGGTTGTTTTTGTGGCTTTGCTTTGTGTTGTTTTCTTGCATTTAACTGTATTTTTCACTCTGTAATGAAAGTTTGGTGGCAGCAGAGCTCGAAACAAAACTTCGTCCTCACCATCTCGTATCGGGCTCGCGAACGCGCGTTCTGGAAGCGCGCGAACTCTCGGCGGTCGTGGATGGTGATGACGAGCTTCCAGGCGGCGAGCAGCACCACGCCCACCAGCAGGATGCTGCCGACCACCGCCAGCAGCACCGTCATGGCGTCGGGTCCGCTGGCACACTCTGACAGAGAAAAACCAGCCTCTGTTACACACCGAGGGGCAACACAAGTCTCATCTGACACTTTGATATTTCAACCTTTAAACTCGCTTTGCACTTTTACGTGAGCAGAAACTCTGAAACTGAAAGCAATGAGAGTCAAAACTACAAATATCCATCGAAACAACCTGTGAATATCCGTCTTTTTGTAAATGAAATCACGTGATGGTGCTTTTCTAAAAGTTCTTATGTTAATCATACTGAGTTAAAAAAAAAGCATCAAATCCAGTTACAGGCAGCACAGAAATGTGAAGTTTTTAACATTTCTCATTTTCACAAGAATCTGTCAAACATAAGAACGACATCCATTGATGACAGAAGAGTAAAAGGTTAAAAGTAAAGAGCTATAATCTTTACAAGTCTTGGTGGGTGATCCTTGTTGCTCTCTGCACCATGAATAAAAGTTTTCAGCAGGTGTGTGACCCCGACCTGAGCGTCGGTGTGGGATACTGACCCGGCTCTTTGAGCGCCGTGAGGATGGATCGTCCGCTGGCGTGCTCAGAATACGTGAACTTCATGACACAGTCGTCGTCTGTCTTGTAGAGACAAAGCACAGCGCCGGGGTCCTCCGTTTCTAAAGAGAGAGCAGAGGAACACACTGAGTTTCAATCAGCTTTAAAAAGAAAAGAAAGAAAAGGAAAGAAAAAAGAAAAGAAAAGACTACAGGATCAGTTATAATCATTAAATTCATTTCTTTATCCAGCTTTTTAACCACAAAAAGCCAAAATAAAATTAAATCGGATAATAAAAATAAAAGGAAACAACAAATCTTGGCTCTGTTTTATTGAAAGATCATGCCTCCAAACAATCTGTTATTCAATTAAAATTCCCTTTTATTAACTTTGACCTTTCAGCTTCTCAAAAGGGAAACATTCATCTAATTAGGATCTGTCTACGTCTCTTTGTTGCTTCCTGCTGGAGCTTTTTAACGGGAGGTGCTATGATCTGTCGAGGCTTCGTATTCAGGAACAAAGAGACAAAGAAAGGAGGGAGAGGACGAGAAATCTCACGCGGAGGGAAAAGTCGGACAAACGCTCGAGAACGAACGTCACACAGGCTGAATTTCTCTGCTGTGAAATCACATAAAAAAAAAAAAAACAGCATTCCTGGACTGCGGCTGAGATTCTGGGTGCCCTCGTTTCTAGTCAATCTTCATCACCCGAAAACTCACAAGGGAGAGTGAGGTCAGGCTGCCCCGGTCCCACCCCCCCATCCCTGCCCATCGTCGGTCCCTCCTCCTCTATTTCATGCACAAAGTATCTGGAATGTACATGTGGAGTCCATTAGGGCCAGTCAGATGGCTGAACTAGCGGGGAATGCTATGAAACATGTCGGATCTGGGCCAGAGCCACGCTGGGCCAATATGGAGCGATCTTATAATAGTCTCCATAACTAAAACACGCCACCGCCGCTCTGCTTTATCTCCTCCGTGCATCGCCGCGCAGCACCGTGAAGGCCATAAATCAGCGCGCACTTATTATTAATACATTCCTCAACATCTCTGCACTCTTTCCCTCCAGGCTGCGAGACCTTTAAAGAAAAAAAAAAGCAGAAGAAGACTCGCTCAGTGGGAATCAGTCGAAGTGAGACCTCCTTTTAAAAATGACTCTGCTGCTGCAGGTTCATGTTTGTTTTAGAGGATTCACGGATAGACTGAACTCTCTGAACTGAATGAAGGGTGGAGTCGAGGCGGTGGAGGCTGAAGGAGCCGCAGACGGACACCTGTCGCATAATAACAGCAACATCAGGACGAGACTGACGCCCGGGGCGAGTCTGACTAATCTCAAAGGTTTGCAACAAGACACGAAGTGAAGCAGCCTCAACAACGACCACAGAGAGCTGCAACGTCGATTCATCAGTCAGTCAGTATTCTGATAACTGCTTTCAGAAAAAGTTACTAAAATGTGAATATTTTATGTTTTTTTTAGTCCTCTAGCTCAGTAAACTGAACATATTTAGGTTGTGTTGATGAAAAAGCACAAAAATCAACATATTTCACCTTTTCTAATATTTTTTAGACCAAAAAAATTCATCAATTTGATGAGAAAATGATGCACAAATGAATCCATAGCATCAATGCTTCTTTTGTT
>JBAJHX010000043.1:2729219-2758638 GCA_037176925.1 Amniataba percoides | reverse complement strand
GTGATTTGGAAATGTTACGAAAGCCGGTGAGTTTGGAGGCTTTTCAACATGGATGCCAGAACAAACATATCAACACATTAGAAAGCGTCTTTATATCCGAGGTCACAGTGGAAATGTTATCGCTTTCCACGAGCTCGGGAAGCACACATCCAACACACACACACAAAACAGCGAGACGTGGAACAACAGCCAGAGTTTTCTGCCGCCGCGGGCTCAGTCCTGGCCTTTATCAATAGGAAACAACAGGCAACGCCAAAGTGAGCATTTGGCAGAGTGCTGACTAAAGAAACAACATTTAACCGCTGCAGAGAGAGGGGGGGGTTTGTAGTTCTTTTGTTCATTATCTGGCCTGTTCGGGCTCGGCCGAGCTGTCGAGGCCCCTTTAAAGAGAAACGCTGGCAAAAGTTTGGCAAAGCAGAAAAAAAATGTCGTGTGAGAAGGTTGAGCTTCGAATCAGAGCGTGACACACAGCGACGACTACGTCCTGTTGTTGAGGACGAACAGTGAGAAAGTGATTATGCTGCAAGCAAACAAACTTTAGATTTATTATAAAATATGTTAAATCTTTATTCTTTTAGCTGTCAGTAAGAACAACACATGCATGACTGTTCAAAAAGAATCAAAACTTGTGCTTTTTCTCTCCTGAAATAAATAATTTTCTGCTCTAATTCAAATTAAAAAGGGTTTATTCTGAGTCATGTTCATGTGATAACTCTCTCATCAAACTTCTGACCAGAGTTTCTCTGAATTAAGTTAAAACTCGGATCAATGAGGCCTTCGGACGGACCCAGCCCAGCCTCCGGCGAGTGTTTGAAATAGCGCAGCGCGAGCAAATTACAAGGCAGGAGTCATTCTCTTCCTGTAGAAAACAATTAAATCGGGAGAGGAAAACTGGGATATGACCGGGCCTGCGACTGACTCGTCCTCATGTTTAACCAGCTGCACCAGACTGCACTTCCTGTCTGCTCCTCCTCCTCCTCCACGTGGTGCTTTTAATTAACAAGCAAACAGGATGAGTGGTTTCTTTTCCCTCCGTCTGAACTGTGTGTGAAGTCACGAAACTTCAAATAACCTCTAACTGTTGAATACGAACGACGGGGGATGAGTGTGAGCCTCTGTGGAGAAGAGAGATGAAGAAAGGAGGCGTTTGTCACCTTACAAACAGCGGCCTGCAGGATGGCGTCGAACCCGCCCTCAGGTGCGTCCCTGTTGCGAGACACCATCTGCTTCTGCACCTCCTCGTTAAAACGGTCCACTTTGTCCGTCAGCGACAGGATGTGCCGGAAACCGAAGGTGGGGACGCAGTTCGGGAAGAGTTTGTATCTGTGCGGGGCGACACGAGGACAACGCTCAGAGAGGAAACGTGGTGTGGCCTCGTTTCGTTTATTCACAGAAAAAAAAGAAAGAGCTGAAAAGTGTGATTAAAAAAGTGCATCAATCAGTCATTCTTCAAAATCCAGCTGATGTAAAGTGAACAAACAGGATGAGCAATGGCAGTCGGGATCTTTGGGGTCAAAATGTCGTCATCTATCCCTTTAAATATTTTCCTGCTGTTCCTCACTGCGTGTGACACACACACACACACACACACGCAGCCATAACCTAGATGGGAAGTGATGCGCGATGGCCGCCGCTGAGTTAGTGCAGCGCAGCTTCACCTCCGGGGCAAACATCGTGTGCTACAGCTTTCTGCGCCTCCATCTTTCTGCTCCCACTCAGCCTGCCCTCATCAACAACCCCCCAGCAGCAATGTGGAACAACGTGGGGGGGGCATTTAGAAGAAATTCGCTCCGTTTTATCAAAGATGAAGCTTTTCTCATTCTTGCAAGTGTGGGAAATCCACATATACATGATTCATGAACGTGCAAAAATAGAGTGTGTGGGTTTGAGGGAATTATTCTTTCAGGATTTCTCTTTCATCTCCTGTGACATTCACGTCAGGAGGGAGCGTTTCTGAAGCTCAGCCTCACATCCATGCTGCATTTAAACCGGATAATATTAATCCATATATGAGAATCTGAATCCAAACGTCACAGAGGAAGCTTCTTACCCATTGCACGGGTTCTCCTGATACTTGGGAGCCGTGTAGGAGAAGGGCGACATGTTTTTGTCCACGAAGGAGCCGAAGCCCAGCCTGAAGTTGCTGGTCAGCTTTCCCATCTCCAGGGCCAGCTTGGTGCCCAGGTTACGGATGGTGTCCAGATCATCTTTCATGGAAAGAGAGAGGTCCATCAGGTAGTAGAGGTCCACCGGGTAGTCCTCCACCTGCCGCACCTGCAGCCCGAACCACGTCTGGTCACCTGAAAGACAAAAACATGGACGGTTTTGAAGCTTTTCATCCGAAACCTTCCCCCCCTCTCATGCCTGACTCTGTGTGTGTTTAAAACTCACCTGGCCGCAGGCTGACGGAGATCTTCTGAGGCATAATCTGGACCACGTCGTACTGGGTCGGCCCGGAGCCTTTGGAGCTCAGCGGCATGCTCTGCAGGACGGAGATGCTGCTTCTGGGGTACTCGATGAGCCGCACGTCGCAGCCCCTCTTCTGCAGGTTCGCACTGAAATCGCAGCGTGATGTCAGCGTCCGGCCCCTCCCGAAGTCCTGAAGGACGGAGAGCTGCCGTTACTGACACTGTCACTCATTACTTCAGCCTTACTTCACCTGTGGAGACTGGAAGTGACGCAGCAGGTACCTCTTGTGCGCACCAGGCGCAGCTGGGGTGAATCAGGAGGCATTCTTCACAGGACGTCGCACTGCCACCCGTACAAATGTTGAGACCTGAGAAGTTCACACAGGGACAGTAAATCATACAGAAAAGCATCACGAGAGTTTATTCAGCTCGGTGCTGCTGTGTGAGGAGGTGATGTGGCATCAGAGAGGACTTTTTAGCATTTCTGTTCACCTGTTTATGTAAAAGAGACAGACAGGATATCATCTCCTGAATAAACCGCAGACAGATAATAACACTACAGATCTGACAGCCAAAGACTAAACATGATATTCAGACACATGAAGCTGCTGATTATTTCTGTCTGTTAATCAATAAGGACGTTTTCAGCATTATTAGCACTTGATAAAAGTCTCTGTGTCATATTTAAATAGAAACTATACATTTATTTCTTTGCTTGTTTTAATGGAGGAGGGTTTGATTGCAGCACAAACACACAGTCATCTCTGCAGTGGAAACATAAACAGCCAAGTGTGTGTTGTTTCTCCTCCATGTGGCTCCAGTGTGCAGTGTGTGTGTGTGTGCAGCAAACTCGCTGATGTTATTGTTTCCCCTCCAAACACACACACACACACACACACACACACACACACACACACGCACACAGCCCTGTCGTACCTCTGGCGGGGAGCAGGAGCGTCTCCAGCAGCGCGCAGCACAGCGCGGCTCTCCACATCCACGTCCCCGGGCTCCACATGCTGCCCCCCCTGCCCACACCCCCCTGTCGGTTCAGTCACACAGCGGATCCGGCTCTCAGCTCTCGGCTCTCGGTTCTCGGCTCTCACAGGTGGAGCTGCCCACCATGGGCCTCGTGTCGGCCCGCTCAGTGCGCGGCGCGCCGGCCGTGCGCTCTCGCTGAAGGATCCGTCTCCATTGTTTCACAGCGCGCAGAAAGCGGCTCCTGTCGGTGCTGTGCGCCCGCAGTCCGCCCGTCCCGACGCCCCTGCAGCCCTGCGCGTCCTCAGCACTTCACCCATGACTGACAGCAGCAGAAAAACGCCTCCATCGGGTCTGAATGTGCGCAGAGAGGAGGCTCACAGGAGATAAAGGAAGAGAGGCATCCAGATCCAGCTCGGATTTTCTTCCCCTGCTCCTTGTTGCTCTCCCGTTTGTCCAGTTTGCGTCCCAGCTGGAGTCTCCGCCCTCCCTGAGCAGGGAGCACTTTAACCCCTTCAGGCCCGCGGACACCTAGTGGCGCCTCTGAGAACTGATCCAGGATTGTGCCAAGGATTTATCAAACTGAAACACGATATTTTGCAGCTCAGGCTCCTTTTAAAGTCAGAAAAGAGCATGCATGTGCTCTGCAGGAGGACAAACAGTCTTAATTATCATGACTTTACAAGCTGATTTATGTAGATTTGTCAGTTTTTGTCAAGTTTCTTTCCCTCAGACTTAAACCCAGTGCAGTTAACAGGTGATAATCCCTTTTGTAAATATTTTATTGTCCATTTTGAAAATATTTTATTCTATTTTTATTATTTAAACCTTTTATGGCATTCAGTGTGTACAGCAAAGTAAGAATTTCATTGTACAGGGAACCCGTTTCCTTACTGTGCATATGACAATAAACCCTTTGAATCCTTTGAATAAGATGCTCATATTTAGCACCACAGAAGAGTTTGTCCACCACCTGCAGCCTGAGCCTTTATAACAGCTCATCTTGTGTGTCTGCAGTCAAAGAAAAGCCCTAATTCAAAACCCAGTGAAATATAGTTCACGTGTGTTCGGCGGTGGTCTTCCACCTGTGATGTGTTTAGAAGTAAAAACTTCACAGAGTTTAAGTTGAAGGTATGAAAGTTTTTCATTCATTTTCATTAACATAAAACACAAATGAACATGCTGCATGTAGAACTGTATGCAACCAAACACCATTTTACAACCATCATCTTTAAAACTAATTTTACTGCCAAAAAACTGACAGAGGATCCAAAAACTGAACATCAACAAAACAACCTGCTGAAAGAAACGAAAAGTACGGTAGGTTGATAAAGTTTAAGAACAACTTTTTGAGGCTTCATCTAAACTTGAAATATCTGAAAGGAAAAGTTGAAGATTTGTGATTTGAACAACAACGTTTAGAAGTTCAGTCTTCGTGTCTGTGCGGCGCTCGTCGGCCTGCTCAGGAGCTCGGACGTCATCTCCCTGATGGTCGCGAGCGGCAGGCTGCTGAGGACGCCGCCGTGCTCGGCCCTCAGCTCGATCAGAGCGTCCACCATCTTCTGCCGCCCGACGTCCGGGTGAAGCCGCGTCAGCTCCTCCATCAGGGTGTCGAAGCTTCCCATGGTGCCGTAGTGTTCGGGCACGAAGGTTCCCTTCGCCGTGGGAGAGACGCTGAACAGTTTCCCGCTCTCGATACTGCAGCTGAGCGGCGGCTGAGTTAGAAAGCGAGATGTTAAAATGAGCTGTAAATCAGAGATGCTGACTTCACAGGCTGGTATTTCTCACCCACAGCATCACGTCACTCTGACAGTTTTATTAAAGCCTGCAGCGCCCTCTGCTGGCTGTCACGATACTACACAACACTTCAACAAAAACATTATGAAATCTGATAGTTCTTTAAAAGTTTGAACACGTTTGTGTTTGAGTTCACGCTCACCTCTGTCACATCACTGGGCAGGTTTGAAACACAGAGCGCTGACCCTTTGACCTCCTGACCCGGCTCTGCAGCTGCTGCAGGTCTCGCAGGCTGCAGGTCCTCTTCAGCGTCGTACCACGCCTCGCAGGCGCTGTGCTCTTTGCACGCCGCTTCTGTCCACGCGAAGGAGGAAACACACATTTTAATGACTAATGCTCAGGCAGTTACTGAAACGTGAGAGGGATGCTCACCTGTCTGCTTGTTTTCTGTTGTTTTTTTACCTCTGGGGGGAACAGTCACAGCTCTCCTCTCTTTGCCGTTCTCCATCTTGATCTGTTTTTCCTTTTTTGTGCTATGCTGGGAGAGAAATAATCCTTTCAAACTGATGTGGACCAAACACAAAGCTGCTCAAGCTTTAAGTTTTAGTGGTACTTTTCTTTCACGTCTCAGTCTGTCAGCTTACCTCGGAGCCGTGTTTGCTTTGATTATTGAGACGTCCTTTTTCTTCACGTTCCTGTGGCTCCTCGGAGCTCCTTGGGAAACAGAAAATTCAACACTATGTTTAAATGCCTCGTCTGATAAACCGCTGAAATCAGACACACATTCATGAAGTTTGTGCCAACATACCATGACGGAGCATTTCCCGACACATCACCGACGATCTAAAGAGGGATGAAGCAGAGTTAGACCACTGCAAACATATTTAGATATCATGATGTCAGAGGGGGGGGGCTCACCTGTGCGGGGATGCAACTCGCTCCTGTGGTTATCTTCTCAGAGTCGACACACAGAGGCTGAAGTTGCTCCAGAGGAACCCCTGCAAGGATTTTATCTCTCATCTGATTATAGTCACGCTCCAGTTTTCGCAGAACACTTTGAACGTTTGCAGGAGGATTCTTCGGCCTACAGAGGCAATAAAAGTAAATATTAGTCCTTCTGAAAAACCTTCTGGATAAATCTGCTGTCTGCACGCGTGGAGCTGCAGGAGCAGGAGGCTGAGCTCTGCCTGGCTGCACGCAGTCACGTTTCTTTCTCGAGAAAAATATACATGATTAGAGATATTAAAGCAGAGGAAGATCTTTGGGGGCAGGTTAAATGTAGGACTGTCTGCACCTGATACCTTTTTACTGTCTGTTTTCGCTCTCTCAGCTCCTCTTGAGCCATCTTGAGTTTGATAAACTCCTGAAATGTATAAAAAAAAGGGAGAGGTTGTGTAATGTTTTACTGAAGCTACGATAACAGCTGCTCTTTGGCTTCGACCTTACCTCAGCCACGTAGTCCAGATCTGCCATGTGGACTTCAGTGATGACGTTTTTGTCGGATGTTCCTGGATCTTCAGTTTGGGTGAAAGCTGACGTGCTCGGCGGCAGCTCGGTGGAGGTGTATTTTTCAGCAGTGTCCTTCATCTTGCTCACAGCCTGATCAGACTTCAGCCTCTCACCGCTTGTTGCTTCACTGTCAGCGCTGACTGGATCTACGTGAACCTCATCGCCGTGTCCTTTCACATCTTCATCGACCTGATAGGCGAGGATGCCGTTATCGTCCTTCATGATGCCACGGATGTTCTTCGTCTGATCTTCAGCGGTGTGATTATCACCAGAAACCATCTGATCCTGACTTCCTGCCTTTGAGACACTTTTTCCAACAGAGTCCAGAGATGAACAGACGTGTTGTAGCTCAGCTGGCTGAACGAAGCCGCCGTCATCCATGTGGGCACCTCTGCAGAAGCTGTAGTACTGAGAAGGAAACTCGTCCTCCGCTGCTGCCCTGTAACGAGAAGAGGCTGAATTCATTTTGCGCACCGATGAGAAAAAGTTTACAGTCATCAATAAATGAAATATATTTGAGTTTTCTTGGCACATTTTAATATATTTATATGTTAAAAGCTAGTGTTGCTTGCAGGAAGAGGAAATTCTCTCCCACTTCAAACTAATCAACCAGCTCTTGACGAAGTTAACGTCAAAACAAGATGAAGGTTGTGACACAGGTGCTCGCAGAAGAATCAATAAAAGAAATCTGGATATTAGACACTCAGTTACTTCATTCAATCTGGCAAAAAAGACATTTGTAAAGCATTTTTTGAACATTAAAATTCAAAAGAGCACCTTCTCCATTAAACTTAAAGAATTAATCATCCTCAGAGACGCGTTTAAGACTCATCACCACCAAAAACAAACCACATGTTGTTTCAGCAGGCTCACTGTAACGTGATTTCAGCGTACGTGAAGTTTGTGCTCCTGAGTTCAGACTCGTCCCTCTGTTGGCGTCTGTCCAGCTCCACAGAGACGTCTGTCAGGGAGCTGCAGCCTGTTTGAGAGTCATCGAGTCGCTCGGCGTGTCCGATCCCCTCCTGCAGGTGTTTCTGTGATCCGTCCTGACCGTTGCTGCTGCCGCCGCAAAGCTCCCTCACGTTACCGGGAGACGTCTCCAGCTCCAGGTGTGAGTGAGTCGCTCCTAACAAGATGAGCAAACATAGAAACACACACGTTTAGTTGAAGCTTTGCAGGTGTGTCAGTAGGTTGTTCATCAGATTCAACTATTTATTCACTGGATTGAGGCTAAAGAAGCATTTGTGATATTTTTATTCAATTTCTTTACACAGTGTGGTCCAAATTTCTCAGAGGTAATAATACTGATGCTTATTTATAAAAACAGGTGCAGCAGAAAGCTTTTGTGTGTTGTAGTTTAAATAGACATATGTTTATATAAATAAATGAACATCTGAATAAAGCTTTTACAGTTGCACATTCTTCCCTTTTAAAAATCATATTTAGTGCTTAAAAAGTGTGAGTTGCACATTACCACATCTGCATTTCTCTGAACCCGCCGTTCTAAATCTGAAAACACAACAGAGTAAACTGGCCGTAAAAACGAGAGAAGTTTAACTGATCTGAAGGATTCACTGTGAGAAACAAACGTACGTGTGCACGCCGGGCGTGAAGGTCGGCAGGGCGGGACTGCTGCTTCCAAAGAGATCTGCAGCGAAAACTATCCGTCACTGCAAAGCTGAACACGGGCACGAGAAGATTATAGAAGTTTAACAGATTTACACACTTACACTTCACATAAACGTGATTCTGAGACAGTTCGAGGGCAGGATGCCTTTGCAGGAACTGGTGAAAGCCTCCATCATCTAAAAGAAGAAGATGAAGAAAAAAAGAAAAGAGTCTCAGCACAATATGTGTGAATTATTGTACTTTTTGAATCATGAGTTAATAATACTCCTCATTTCTTTTATTGTAATATCTGCGTACGTTCTCTTTTTTATTAAATAATAATTATATCAATAACAATGAATATATTCCTTTATGTCTTTGTCATGTATGATCTTTGCTTACTTATTTGCTTTTTCATTTTGCAGCACATTTAGTATAAATAAACTTGGAGGCGCTGAAACAGACCTTGTATGATCTTTCTGTCCTCCGGAGACAGATGGAGGTACCAACCCAGCAGCTGAGGGTCAGTTAGGGAAAGATATCGATGAGCGTCCACCAAATCGAACACGGATCTGTAAAATGAAGAGCGATAACTCCTGGTTAGTCACAGTTAGACAATAAAACATTTGATTAAAGAAAGAAAGAAAGAAAGAGAAACAGAGAAAGAGAGGAAACAGCTGATCACCTGTCCAAGAAGAATTTCCTGTTTGCTTCTGTTGATGAAGAAAAAACAGTTTATAATTACAGTTTACAGTTTATATTTATAATGTGTACTTTTCATTTTCTTTCAGAGTGTGATTTATTGATTAACAGAGCAAAAGTTCAACAAATCGAGCGAATAGATGAGCCACAACTGTATATCTGTATTTTAACTGCAGGTTTCTTCCTTCTGGTGCATCTCCAGGTTCAGTTTGATTTCTGAAATTATAGTTTTTATGTTTTCCTGCTAGCAAGCAGTTCCCTGAAACCTACAGATGCACATGCAGAGTGTATGCATTTACCAGATGTGGACATAATTTCAGAATAACAGAATTGAAATTATGTATTGCAATAAAAAGGATTAAATAAACGTGATTATTCATGTGGTAATACAGTTAGATATGCAAATATCTCCCATATTACATTTAATGTTTGACAAATATTGCACTGCACTACATTTATTTGACATCTTTGGTTACTGTGCATGCTCAGATGAATAAAACTACGATAATAAACACAGAAATTATGATGTAATATTGCAGATAAAAGCTCAAATTATCATTGCATTGGTGCACAAATTAATGCACAAATCATTATAATCCATAATGAGTAACTTTACTAGCAGTAGTTTTGCAAAATATTATAAATTCTGCAGGAATGAAAAGCCTGTGCTAGTTCAGACTCCGCTGTTCGGCCTGAATAACGCTGCACTTTTAGCAGACATGTTGTTTAAATGAACTTACTGTGACTGGGCCTCTCTGTCCCGGTGAAGTTGTACCAGCTGGGGCCCCGCCACAGACCGAGACCCTCCGCAGGCCGCAGCCGAAGAAGAGGCGCCTCAGACGGGTAGAGGAGCTCCCAGGCCGGCCACACCGCCATGTTGGAAGAACCGCCCGAAATACACAAACACTGAAATTAGACTCAAAATCCACATAAAAAACTGTTTAATGTTAAAGTGGGTGAACTAAACTAAACTACAGGTGAACTAAACACCTGTTCAACCTGCTAATGAGGCTAATCAGTGTGTAAAGAGGCTGAGCACACCTGAAGGGGGGGGGGGGGGCTCATCAATGAGGCTAGTCCTGCAGAAAGCCTGGCTTAAACTAACTTTTCCTTTTTACTAATAATAATTAATATAATAATAATAATGACGATTATTATTATTATTATTATTATTGTTATTATTATTATTATTATTATTATTATGGCAATAATAATAAAAATACTAATAATTGGTTGTTATTGTTTTTATTATTATATTTTTATATCTGCTATGATTAAAACTTTACAACACATTTAGACTGTTTGATGGCAAAATAAATAAAAAGATAAATAAATGAATAAAAATAAAAAGGGCATTTTTATTGGTGTGTTTTCTCCTCTGAAAGGGCACCAAGAGGTCATTTTACAGAGTTTTGCCCACTAAAAGAGCATCCTAAAGGCACTGCAGGGGGCATTTAACTATGTATAACCATGTATTGGGGCATTAAAGGGGTACGTTAGCATGTTTTTACCACTGGAAGTTCACCAAAGGGGCCTTTTAGCACAATTATGCCATTGGCAGGGCATCTTAGAGGGCATTTCACAATGGTTTGTGGCGTTGTAGAGGTCTTGTTAGCATGTTTTTTCTACTGAAAGGGCACCAAGGGGTTATGTTAGCATGTTGCCATTTGAAGGGCAACCTAGAGGGTATTTACTATGCTTTTGCCCCTTGAAAAGGATCCTTTAGCATGTAATCTCCACTGGAAGAGCTTCACAGAAGGCATTTAACTATGTTTTTGCCACTGGAGGGGCAATGAAGAGGGCATATTAGCATGTTTTTTGCCATGCATTACACCCTAGTTCTTATTTTACCATATTTTCTCCATTAGAAGAGCTCGGTGGATGGTACTTTTCTGTGTTTTGCAACTGGAAGGCCGTCTAGATGGCACATTAGCATGTTTTTCATGCTTGAAATGCATAACTTTAACATGTAATCTCCACTTTTGTATGCAGGACTAAATAACTACTAGATGTGATAAAGCTATATTATTCCTACATATATCTCTGAATTGACGTGAAATGACCCAAATGAGACCCATTTATAAGGTATCGTATCAGGTATTGTATTGAACATATTAAACTATGCAACCATAATTAAGCACAGATCTTTATTTTCTCTGATGAACAACATCACATCATCTGTCAAACAACATACAACAGTAATGCTTGTTTGTATCTTCTCATCATATAATCATAAAAACACCTTTAAAAGGCACCATCCAAGACAGCTGCAGTTGGATTTTCTTTCTACATGTATGAAAAATATACATTATATTTGAATGACATGAATATATTTTAGATATTTTAACGTTCTTTAAAACCTCATTCGTCAGCCGACTAAACTAAAGGGTCTTTCCCTTTTTCGTTCCGGCCTCATTATCCGCTGAAGAGGGGAAACCCACACTCGTCTTCACCAAACACGCCATTGAAGAGATTATTAGATATCAGCAGGCTAACGACATTAACTTTGTTTTCAACACAGACGTGATCACACAGGAAGTCCCCTCCCGGCCCCGAACAGCTCGCCCACACAACGTTTTCAGTCCTGTTAAACATCTTCCCATCAAGCCAGTGTAGTTTTATCATAAATCTGTCCTTTCAGAGCGAACCTCTGTCTGTCCCACATAAAGAAGGAAAGACAAAATGCTATTTTTAATGTCAGAATTCATATTCAAAAATTCATATTTTCTACTAATCTACTATCTGTTGTTACTTTACTACTCGCAGTTTGAAATCCGCTGAAATGCAACTCTGGTATTTTTAACCATTTAATGAACAAACTTTCCTTACAGTAAGTCTGTGTTTGGACTTTTTTTTCTGAATTTTTGTCTTCCTGTTACACTTTTCTTGCTTTAACAATCACAAACATCCTGCAGCTCACAAGGTTTTACAAAATATTTTCATTTGACTCAATTTCCACAATGAAGTCCAAAACAAAACTCTTACTGTAACACAAATTGCATTATCATGAACTTTAAGTTAATTTGCTTAAAATCAGATTTAATACATTTTCATGCATCTTACATTATTTTTACTGCTGTAAATTAAAATACAGGATGTCTGTGCTTCAGTGTTCACAAAGACAAAACAGACAAATAACTTCTTCTTTCACCGTTTGTAAAAGGCTGAACTCAGCACATCTTGTTTGTTATATTACAACATTTACAGGCGCAGTTATGTTGCATGATGATGTCGAAGCTTGATGATATTGTTTAATATATTTTGTGAATTTTGTGAAAACCTAATATGTGTTCACTGTTCACTGAGAGATAAATAATATAATCCTATAATAAGAGTTGAGTTAAAAACAGACATCATACTTGCAGAGGAGTTTCCACACAAACACACCTGTTGTTGTTTAGTGGAGGATGCTCGGCTCAGCAGAAGCAAAATAATGTGACACAAACTTTTTCTCCTGCATATTTTCATCCATTCCTTTGTGTTTTCTTCACAGCAGCCATTTAAAAACATCAGCGCAGAGGATGTTCATTCACCACAGCTTTGTTTAATACATCAGAGGGACAGTCAGCTGCACACTTTGTGTCTCCGTTCACTGATTGTTGACTCCCCCGCACATCATTTAAGGATCCTGCAGTTGTGGCTCTCTCCCATCAGCCACAGGGGGAAGACAATTATGTAATTTTGACGTCAGCGTGTTTAAAGCAGGAGGATCCGGTAAAGTGGCTGCGTTATCGTGCCACCAGGACACATTAACGTCCCCATCTGATAAGTCATACTTTTAGTTTTGTTTTTTTGGGTTTTTTTTTTTTGTGCAGTTCACTTTGTTTTCCTGCGGTGTGGAAACGTAATGTGCAGCAGAGAGTGAAAAACACACATTACAGCAGCTTCAGTTCTCAACTCCCACATTACACCCACGATTTGCAAAAAAAAACCCAGAAAAACAGAAAGAGAAAGAAACCTGCAGCCTGAGAAGAGCTGCAGTAAGGAGCCATTTGTCCATCTTTAACAGGTCATTATAAAAGTCTGACTTAGTTTTTTATCATTAAGCCTTCAAACTAATTATCTACAGTGATGCAAATAGTTAAGATGATAAAAATACATCATCTGCATGTGAAAAAGAAATATGAAATCAACAAAAAGAGACAAAACATGCAGCTCAGATGACTGTTTTGCATTTCCACACAGAGCTACTGAATCTATTCAAAAGAATGATGACAAACTTTTACAATCACAAACTTTCATACTGATGAAATCCAAATCAATGCACGCTGTATGTAAAGTAAACACCCTCATATCCGCCTGTTTCATGTATGTGAAGCTGCCTGCTGCAGTCATCATGTTTATTTCAGACTCCTTTGTATTATTGTCCTACTGTCCACATATTACTGTGGATATGGAGGTAATATAGACATTGATTATTGATCCTGGGAGGGAAATTGTCTTGTTACAGCAGCAGCGTTATCAACAAGACAATAAATATACAAATATACCTGCATGAATATATATGAATATTTACAGCATCCATAAACTTTTATGTATATTTAGACCTGTACATGTTATTTTATGTGTATATTAACTATGTCAAGCTGTTGTCCTTGCTTAATAAATTCTATGTAAATGAGTTAAATTCCTTGTATGTGTTCATATATCTGGTCAATAAAGCTGATTCTCGCTCTGAAATGAAATATATTATGTGATACATCCAATCCAGAGCCTTTACTGAGGCGTTTATCAGTCCACTGTTCTTACATTTATATGAAAGCTGGTCTCAAAATCATCTCAGCACCGCGTCCATTAGCTGCAGAGTTTCACCTGAATGATCAAGAAACTTTCAGTCTCAACTTTTAGGCCCTTTGATGGATGAAAATGTCCTTAAAATTCTCCTAAAAACGGATGTTTTGAACTTTTTCCACGACAGCTGAACATCCAGAATAAACTCGTATTTTCATGTCTCAGCCTTTCACAAGCTGTTGTTTTATCTCTGTTTTGTCTGCATGTTATGCAAGAAACATCTCGTTATTGTCTCTGTTAATTGAATCCAGGCGTGTAATGCGAACAGCACAGCAGTTCATTAACAAACGGTTTCCCTGAGTAACGCTCAGCAGTGCTAATGAAACATTTTGTCACCTCTGTCACATCAGATGGAAACGAGCCCTGCTGGAGGAGAACTGGAGAGATCTGCTGCTCTTAAAGTACACTCGTTTGATAGAGACACTGTTGTATACTGAGGACTTGCTGTGTAGTGAAATGCAGCCTTGGTAGGTTTTAAATGGGAGGAAATCCTCGGAGACACAAGAGGTGCTGCAAACAGGCTTTGTGTGGACTTAACAAAAGAATCACTGGGTACCTAGTGATCGTTGCTATGACTGAAAAAAGCAGAACGTAAAAACTCAAACTGCATCAGCTGAAAATCCAAAGAAAAACAACTCACAGTGAGCACAAAGCAACGTTTTTTAAAAAGATATCTGAGAAGTGCCTTATTATTACAAATTAACTCAACAGGAGAGCGAGCAGGGATGTTTTGATATTTTTCAGACCTGCTCTGTCAGCTATTATTGATTTATTTTCTTTTTTTTTATATTTTTGTCTTTGCTTGTGTAGTTTTCTTTCTAAATGTTTGTGAAACTGTGGCTCAAGAACTTCATTGCCATCAATTGCTTCATGTAATTTTTGTGCATGTGACAATAAAATCTTGAATCTTGAATGTATTTTTTGCATTTTTTACGTTCAGTTGTGCTGTATAAGTTTATTCCTGCCTTGTTGTGGCATTAAAAGTCTCCTCACTCATGTTGAAGCAGGAGAGCTGCCCAGCCACTAGAGGGCAGCGATGGCTAAACTAAACATGAGCTCTGGTGAAAATCTGAGATAAATAATAACTGGTGGGTGGTGTGTGTGCATGTGTGTGTGTGTGTGAGTGTGCACGCTTGTGAGAAATCAGTTATGTAACAGAGTTTTAGGAGCAAGGTCTCACCATGGTAATTAGCAGTGTGCGAACGCAGCGCGTTGGCCAAATAATGTGAAAGATTTGTGCTGTTCCCTTCGCAGCAGCATGACCCATATTTCTCAGAGCAGTCGGAGCCAGAACAGAGTGCTTCACTCTCTCCAGCTACAGTAGATGGAGGCTTTGTGTGTGTGTGTGTGTGTGTGTGTGTGTGTGCGGATGCTCCTCCACGGTCTGAGGATTCAAAGCTGAAACGACATTATGTTCCAGCAGCGGCCTTGTCTTGCATCTGGATCAATAATTTACTTGAAGCAGCTCGTGGTCATGCGGTGTAAAATGTATGTTGAAGGACTCTGCCCGTTTGATGCGTCCACTTTCACCCCCCCCTCCTCCCTGCTCCACCCAGGGCCATGCATCAAACACTCTGTAATAGTGTATGTATTGATTCAGTGGGATGTTTATGACGCCGCCTTGTTTGTTTTGAACGTGTGCAGCCTTAGATCATTTCTCCATATTCTGCCCAATCTTGACCTTTGACCGCTGAGAGAGACACGTTCTGGATCTGGGAGGTTTTCTAAGGTGATGGGAAGTTTCCAAAGCCTCATTCGCTGCTGTTAAATGGATCAGGATCATTATATCGGGCTCGTGGTTTAATCCTGAGTTTGGATAGGTTTCTGGTGGGGGGAAGGGAAGATAAATGGAGAAAGAGATTTTAAAGATGAAGCTCCACCACTTTGATCCAGACTGAAATATCTCAGAAACTATCAGAGGGAGTGACGTGAGAGTCTTTGCAGACCTCCCCTTCTCCACCACGAGGGTCAGATTTGTGGTTTTGGGTGAAATGTCGTGCCGTTAAATCTGGTTGATTTGTGTTCCCGCCGTATGAATTATAATAACTTTAACAATTCTCTGAATTTTCATCTAGAACCACAATTATTTCAGCATCTTATCACATCCAACACTTTAGTTTATGACCTAAACTGAACTCATGGTACTCCCATAAACCTCAGCTCTGCTTTTTTTGGGTTTAATGCTAACATGCAAAACTATATACTTGATTAAATATTATATCTGCTAAACAATGTCAGCATCATCAGAAAAAAAATACCCACATCCTCAACAGAAAGCTGATAAGCAAACATTGAGTAGAAAAGCTCGTTCACTTACAAAAACATGTGGAGGTAGAAAAGTTTATTTCACGATGTGGATGGAGGAGAAGGATGATGATGATGCAGCAGGATGGAGTGAGGGTCCAGAGGGACGCGGGGATGAAGGGATGAAGGGATGAAGGAGTTTGTTGTGACAGGAGGGAACCGGGGGAGTCGAGATTGCTGAAGTGGGGGAGTCGTCTCCTCACAGACTCCCAGAAGATCTCCTGTACTCAGAGAGCGAAGGAGGAAAAAGGTGAGGAGACAGATGAGGAGTGCAGGAAGTTTCTACAATCGAGCATCTTTACTGTTAATCAGGAGCAGTTTTCACGAGTCCTAAATGGAGAATCTGAACGATTAGATCGACAGTATCTTCACTTTACGTGGAAATCAATGCGAGTGGACGTTTTCTAAATTTACATACACCCTCCGACGGCTGCTTTCAAAGAAAGAGGAAACCACAAAGCAGCTCAGAGTTTATCAAAAAAACATCTGTTAAGAGTGCTGGCAGCTACTGCACACACACACACACACACACACTCACACACACACACAGTATCAGGGCAGGGCACCTCCCATGAGCACACTAAAAGGTCTTTCATAGCGTTCAAAGGCACTCTGCTCTCTCAATCAATGGAAAGTTGCCTGCCAGGCTGCGTTACTGGAGACCAGAGCTTGGCTTTTACACTCTGCGGTTTGATAAGGCTCTGACTCAACACCGAGGCAGAGTGCTGCCGGCCATCAAATCAAAGTCTGAGTCTGAAGCGCCGGCAGTTTTATCACACGTCAGATACCATCAGGCCACGTATTTCAGCTCAAGACACATCCGAGCCAGACACTGTAAAAAAAACACACACACAACAACACAAAAAGGGACTAAACATGCCTCAGGAAAGGAGGAAATCTTTGTTAAACTGGAACAAACATCACGAGATAGTTGTGAAGCGTCATGTTTAAACTCTCACATGAGCTAAAGTCAGATCCAAGAAAACAACACGGAGCAGCGTTTGAAGATTACTCTGCTATAAACTACAGCAAATACACATGAAATATTAAACATTTTACCCTGTTTCAGTTCTAGTTTCTTGCATATATATTATTTTTACATATAAAAAGTTTATGTCACTGATTACAGAATAGTTTTATGAAGCTTTTAGCCTCAACAAACTGCAGAATTTAAGCCACTTAAATATTACATCAATAATATTGATCCAATAACATCACATAGAAATGCAACTGGAGTCATTTAGCATCATGGAGACCTTTATTTTTCAAACTTTGAGTACCTATTATTGCTAATACCAACGTGTGTATGTATTTCTACTCAAGATTCAATACAGGATTTTTACTATTTAATCCAAATTCAGTATTTTCTGGTGTGCTGTTGCAGCTTTAACTCCATGTCTACATACATTCATGCCTACATACCAATGTTCAGTCTCATTACACTCAACGGGGAAACGACTTGGACGGGCAGAAATGAGCTGCTGCCTCATTTTTAACCCGTTTTAATCCCCCTTCTGTGCAGCAAATTTTCTTATGCTGGAATAATATATAACCTCTGAATCGCTGTGTGGTCATTTTATGGAGCAAAAATTAAGTAATAAATCGTAAAAATAAGAAGCAATACAGATGTTAAGCTCTAAGTAGATACTTAAGTGCTGCATATCTTCTGAATAATCAGCACAGTTATAATTAATTGTTGGTGTCACGCTGTGATCTTTGGGGCTTTTAGTGCCTCAGATATCTGCTATTTGGTTTAATATCAGTCTGTTAAAAGAGGATGTTGTTCCAGGACATGTGAGGATGTTGAACAGCCTTCATTGATAACAACCTTTCTGTGTTTTCAGTGCAAAAACAGGCCTCCATTCAGTTATCCTGCCGTTGTCGCGGCTTGGCAGACTGCACTTTAACCTCATATTCGTTGTCCCGGGGCGCATGTATTGGATATTTTAATATTTATGGCTCACTCTGTGCTCTCAGACAAGTCTAATACTTGAGCTCATGAATAATTCTGCACACTCAAACAAGCACAAAACAACAATAAAGTAAAAAAATGTCTTCCTGAGCGACATACTTTCTGGAGCTCACCGTCAAACTGTGAATTATTTACCGCTGAATCACACTTAACCGTAAAAACATGGACTAATAACTAACCCATACATTTTAAAATGGTCAATATATGCTTTCTTGAGCTTTTACACTATCAATAAAAATCAATAAAAAGATTAAATATCTGAAACATGATAATCTCAAGATGGTCTAAGAAGAAACAACCTTTATTATAATGTGGATTAATAATAAAGAAAACACATGCAGACTGTATGACTACGACTAAACGCTGCATTAAGAAAGTAAAAGTGTTGTGCAAAGTGGAGTGTTTTTCTCTTGTACACACCTCAGCAGATGTTGCTCAAACACATTTCCCCTCGGGGGGGTCGAAAAGAGAGTAATCATTTACCCAGAAACATATCTGGAAGAGTCTGGAGAGGCATGTGACTCAGAAATGAGGCAGGTCAAGCACAGGGACGGACAGAGCACAGCAGCTGGTCAGATGACTGACTGACTGACTGACTGCAAGAGATGAGGGAGGGTGTGTGTGTGTGTGTGTGTGTGTGTGTGTGTGGGGGTGGAGGAGAAAAATGATGAAACACACCAGGACTGCAGGCAGTGAAGCATAAAGGACCGTTTATTGTACCCAGTACAGATTATCATAAACTCAGCAGTGTAAGAAACACATTGTGAGGGAGGGTTGAGGGTGGGGGGGGGGAGACCAAAGCCTATACAAGTGCAGACAATCCCACGTGCCTGGGGTGGATCCCATGATATAATGTGTGTGTGTGTGTCTTCACTGTGGCCTTTTGCTGGATCTGTGGCCTTTACACACACACACACACACTTACAGGCAAGATAACAACATCTTCTCGTCCGTTTTCCAGCCCGACTCAGAGGCCTCTTAAAGAAACAGTCTGCAGGAAAAACATCATGAGGATCCAGATTTTTTTTTGTTTTTTTTAAAAAGGTACTTGTCTATTAGAGCCAGAACTATACAGCTTATACATTAAAACAAATGCAGCCTTATAGCAAAAATATATACTTTATATACGTTTGTCTTTGCCCCCGTTTGGAAACATACATATTGAACACAAAAAAAAAAAAAAATTGCAGAATATCACAAATATCTTCCTTGTCCAAAGACAGTAAAGCGATATGTTAGTGGACACACAGTCTTGACTGATTACACCATGCAAAGAGAAGCAGAGGTCTCCCGTCGTGATTGGCAGAGAGGTGTCCGAAAGAAGGTGTCCAAAAAACTTCACCCATCTTTTATTATTTTATTTAGTTTATTATTTTCTTGCATGCAACGTCCTGATGCTCCTGCCATACTGGTGCATCAGAGGAACTAGTACACTGCCAAGGAAACATTAAGCACCCGGACAGAAATACAAAAAACGAAACCAAAAAAAAAAAAAAAAAAAAAAAAAAAAATAGAGCAATGTGACCATTTATCATACATAATAACTTCTCAGGCTTTTATGAGTTATCAGCGCCTCTGGGACTATTATGTACTCGTGTTGTGTATCCCTTTTGAAATGGAGGAGATGGCGTGTTCACCATCAATAATAATAATAATAAAAAATAAAAAAACGGACCCAGCAGTGATGAACAGACGTGTATAGACGTGTACTGTATAGACCGTGGGCTCATACGGCGGGGGTGCAGTCTCTAAAGGGAAGCAGATACAATCTCTTAACGCGGGCAAAACGATTAAAGAACGTAACATTTACACGAGAGAGCAGCCCGACCAACTAGCCTGAAATACAGCAACGCCCCAGAAACCTGAGAGGTCTGGGTCTCTAAAGTCTCAACGAAAAAACAAAACTGTAGAACAGCTGGCATATTTATAAAAAAATTTAGTCCTATCTACAGAAAAACAAACTGATCTGTGGGGTTGTAATATGTTTTTTTCTTAATCCGTCTTTGCAAATTAAAGCCCTTTCACGGATCTCATAGTTCGGATGTGGTGACATGAAAAAAAGGGGGGGACCCAAAAAGGCAACTATAGAATAGTGCTGCATTTAGAATAATATCTCATTAGACTTTTTACTCTGTTGGTTATTCGATTGTTTTTTTTTTTTTTAAGAAAAGCAGATTGTCACAAAATCAGAAATGCAACAACTCTTGCAGTCTTGTACAAAGAGGAGAGGGGGTGGAGGTGGCGGTGGTGATGGGGGGGCGGCCTGTCAGTTCTTTTAAAGTTGGCGGCGTGTGGCCTCGCTTCGTTTCGTCTCCATGGCAACAGCATCTCCTTGCCTCAACTTCGCAGGAAGCTTGTAAGGTGGAGTCCAGATCAAGCTCGCTGCTTTCGCGACCCTCTCTCGCTTTCTCTCTCTCACACGATGGCGCAGTAGAAGAGCTGTCGCGGGGTTTTTTTTTCTTCCCCTCGTTCATTCTTTAGCCTGGGAGCTTACACAGTTTTAATGAAGGTTTTCCAGGGGAGCAGGAGGAGGAGGAGGAACCGGTGAAGGAGCGCAGCGCTAAAAAGGGGGGTTTCCCCTGCGAGCGGCTCGGCAGTTCCAGCTCTGGAGTTTAAGAGTGGGCGTCGAGAGACTTTGGGAGTGTTTTTCTTCTTTTTGCGTGTGCATGTATGTCGTGCATCGGGACCTTCCCCCCCGACGGCGAGCTAGTAGCCATAGCCGTCCGGGAAAGGCAGGCCCGCCACGCACTGCTCGGCGGCGTCCAGCAGGTAGGGCGCGGCGTCGTCGTAGTGGGTGAGCGGCACCGTGTCCTCGTCCAGCCCTGGCAGGCTGTCGGGGTCGGCCTTCAGGTTGGGCCTCTGGTTGTCGGGGAAGGCCATGGAGAAGAGAGCCTCGGGGTCGCACACAAACTTGTACACGTACCTCTCACCGGCCACCTGAGTGGACAAGATATATTTAACACAACTGAGCGTGTATCCAGCATCTTATTTGTAAATGTTCAGCAGTAGGTTCTTAATGTTTCAGATCAAATTTTAAGACAAATTCCCTTCATTTGGATGAGGTTGAAATCTGAAGCAGCAAACAAAAATAGACTAATATAGTTAGTGGAAGAAGAGATGTGGCCTGCAGTCTAACATTCACTGTGGTCAGACTCAGAGCACACCCCCATCTGCATGCTTGTAATCAAATATCTCCATCTCGACTATTTTAGCCTGCGTGCAGCACCAAGTTGCTGAGTGAACAGGGTGGAAGGAGAGACAAGAAAAGGGCGAACGTGCCTTTACCTTCTGCATGATGCCCTTCTCGTAGTAGTAACGCAGCGAGCGGCTCAGCTTGTCGTAGTTCATGGCCGGTCGGTTCTTCTGGATGCCCCAGCGGCGAGCGACCTGAAGCGAAACACAAAAACTTTTTATAAGCTACAAAGAACCGAAAGACGTGACTACAACCTCGAGAAGACAGGAGTCCGGCACTGACCTCCTCGGGCTCGATGAGCTTGAACTCCATGCCGCGGCCGGTCCAGGCGATGAAGTGGCCGTTGGCCGGGTCGTCCAGCAGGGTGACCAGGAACTGCCAGAGCTGCAGGGAGCCGCGGCGCTGGTAGGGCGGCCCGTCGCGGTACACAGAGGGCTCCTGTTTTATTTTACCTGTGAGAGGAAGAAGGAGGAGGAAAGAGCAGGAGAGGAGAGAGAAGTGTGAAAGAACAGAAAGAAGAAGAAGGGAAAGAGTGAAGAAAAAAGAAAGTGTCAGTGGGCGCTGCGCTCCACCGAGGCCACACTGTGGTGAGACATTCCTGCCAGATGGTGACTGTGAAGCGGACTAGCTGTTCATTATGCACCACGAGCAGCCAAAGGACTCACTCTGCCTGAGAAAAAGCTCACAGCGCTCCATCGAGTATGTCTGCTCTAATCTGACGCCCATTTTAAAAAGACTTTTGTTGTTTTCTTCCTTACCTTCTAATCTTTCAGGCACCACGCAGGTGTCGTCAAAGTACAGCTGAGGATCTCTGTCGAAGGAGAAGCCTGAAAACGAAAGAAAGAAACGCCACATTAAACTGGATGAAAGTGTGACAGCAGACAGAGCGTGGGAAACAGGCTTTTGTTCCGACACGCAGGCCAGCGACCACATTCAACCCCGAGATTCGGACTGCATGCAAAGCGATACAGCCGGGCAGCTTCCCAAGCGTGGAGGCTCGCATCGCGCTGAGCTCCTGCCAGCTGCTGATGTGAGAAACGCACTGTATGTGCAGAGCGGCTACACTGGATTCATTGATAGATTCGCTTCCCCCCTTTGAGCCGTCGCTGCGGAGCTGCTGACCGCTATCCCGTCACCCGGCCGCCTCTAAAGCCGAGCTCTCAGCAGCTCGATAAGTCACAAGGCTCGAGGTCACAGGGAATGGACTCCTCTGATGAAATTACTCTGAGACAGAAAGACAAAAGGAAACAATAATCTGAACTTACTTTCATGGTTATTTTGGTAGAAGCTCCCCGCTCTCCCAAACGATGACTGACAGTTAGGCACTTCTGTAAACAAAGAAGATGGGTGTATAATTTTAGACCAGAGGCATCCTCACTGTCATATCAAATGTGTAATACATCAAAATCCCCCCCCGAAACTGACAGATATGTTTGGATCAGTGCCGCTCTGACACAAGTGTGTTGTCTCGTGTTTATGGAGACTCTCTGTCCAGCTCACATTGTTAAATATACAGTACGGGGAGAAAACACATGGTGGCGGCTGTTTGGACCAAAGAATGACCACGTTCATCTGCAGCGCCAACAGCTGGCCTGACAAAATCACACACACACACACACACATCCAGGAGTGGACTAAAGCCCAAATCAGAGCACACAACATCCCTCGCATGTCCACCAAGCCTGTAAATAAGATTAGCACCATGGTTGCTGTTTTAAATCTCAATGACAATCAAGTTACGCCAGTCTTCCTCCTCCCCCCTCCCTGAGGGGTCACGGCCTGTCTTCCGTTCGCAGAGTCTCTGCAATGCGTAGCAACCGCCCCCGCCCATTATTCTGCTTCCTGTCTACTGATAAGACGAGCAGAGATCAATCTTTGAGCAAGTGTTTCCTCAAGTCTCTGTCTCCTCTTGTCTTCGCTTCAAGAGTCTACAGGAAGCAATCGCTGTTGTCTCATCACACATGTGGAGGAAGGAAATACAAACTTCTTCTGTCGAATGCTGCTCAATGCAAAGATTCAGACTGTGGCTGTAAATCTGTAGAAATGGTTTAGTTTTTGTGCAGTGCAGTGCAGGTGACGGGAAACAATATGTTCCCTGCCGGCATGCCGAACATGCACTTCTTTCATCCATCCAGGGATGCACGGCCTGTGTGACGTAGGTATTTAAAGGCCATAAGAAGCTAAGAGGATTTGCCATTACATCACTGCCCGGCCAGCCGGTCACCCCCAGGCAGAAAAGGACTGAGAGTATATGAGAGCAAGAAAAGATAAAAAATAAAAAAAAGTTGCAGTTTCAGGGAAAAAGGATGCTAATGCACCAGAGCAGGAACAACAGCTGGATGTGTGGGCGTCGGATCAAACAATACGGCGACAGTCGCTCAGGCCTGTTTGATTTAAACCATGTGAGTAAACAGCGTCTCTGCCGCGGCTGTTTGACGAGGATTTTTGGAGAGGACCAGCACCGCCGGGCCCCTTGTGTACTCTGTAAAAACCAAGTGGAGAATTTCCAGGCTCTTACAATCAGCTTGCTGTGCTGCAGGTCACTAAGTCCTCTGAGGGCAGTGGCCTAGATCTATTCCAGGTAGGCTCAGTGAAGAGGTTCTCTGCACCTGGCTGGATGACCCATTTACTTTTTGCCCTTGGAGGCTTAGGATGAGCTAAAAGACCCACTTTTACTTTACTGGCCTGGCTCTGGAGGAGTGATGCAGACTGGGCTTTCAGAGGGTGTGTGTGTATGTGTGAAATGAGCACCTGTGCGCTCAGGCCTCTGCTGCATGTTAAAACTCACAGGCATGTGTTAGTGCCCAGAACAAACACGGCCGGGGAACATTCCTCACACTGCACCCTCCACAATTTGTTTCACACAGCTTCGGCGGCGACGGAAACTGAGCGAGTGCGGAGAAACAGACGCGCAGAGGGGCCCCGCGGGGACGTCTTGACAAGTAGTGGGCTCTTCTCGACTCATTATATGGATAAGTAGGCTTCTGTAAACCCTGGACGCTCACCAGAATCGAAGCAGAAGTCGCGGGGCTCCTGCTTGATGGCCATGGGGTGGAAAGCAGCCTGACGCGGGGCCCCCTGAGGCGGACCTGGGGGGCCCATGGTGGGTACGCCCTGCTCGGTGTATCGCGGGTCGATGAGCTCTTGCTTGAAAGTTTGGGGAGGCACAGCTACCAGCGGCTCTGACATCTGCCGGTGGTACGGGGGCCGGCTGTCGCGTGGCAGACTGCTGCTGCTGCTGCTGGGTGGTTGGGGCAAGAACTGGGGGCGCCCTTGACTCTCTGCCGGGGGGAAAGGTAAGCATGGCTCTGACATCTGCCTCTGGAACCTGAAAGGTGGAGCAGAAGACAACGAGATTTAGTGTCATGCAGCTCAAAAAGACGCCCAATGAAACAGCGAGAGGCGATAAAGACGTGGGGAGCTGAATCTCACCTGTGCTCAGGTGTGAAGTTGTTGGCATCCTGACTGATGGGGGCACACGGCACAGCAAAGGGCGGGCTGTGGCTGTGGACTGGGAGTGCTTGCTGGTTGGGGGAGCCGGCGCCCACCGTTATAGGCTGCTGTATGTGCACTGGACGCGGGGCGGGGTTGGCTACATGGGGGTGAGGAGGCGGGGTCGGCTCGCTCAGCGGGTGCGTCCCTGCTGTGCTGGTGGGGCCGCAAGGGGAGACGGGCGTCGAGGGGGGAGTTAATGGCTTGAACCCTGGAGTGGGCTTCCTGTCACAGGCACTGAGTGAAGAGAAGGGACAGACGTGCACTTTTAAAATCACAGAGAGGTAATCGATGCCGCCGCCGCGCTCTCTGCAGGCTCCTGCAGATGTGATTAGCACGTACCTGTAGCTGTAAAGGCACTTCTCTCCGTAGGGCATGGGACTCCTGTCCTGGCGACAGGGAGAAAGCTCTTTGGAGGGAGTCAGCTCTCGTTTGATCTTGGCTGGTGGCGGGCCATGAAACATCACTAGACAGGAGGAGACACACAGAGAAGCAGCACAGTTGAGCGCGTTGGATAAACTCCAGATATCACCTAATTGAAGCCATAAACAGAAGTGCAGCAGTTATCTTAACCACATTTGGATCTGATGGATAAATGGATGTATGGACAACGTCTCTGTATTCCCTCGACTGACAGAGCCACTTAGCAGCAATTTATCATCCGTCCTAATGACTCTTGACTGCGCTCTGAAAACAACCATCTATCCACCACTGCTAGGTAGCACGAAACTAACTGCACTATACACACAAAAGCTATCAAACTTCTCGTCTGATTCCCATTAGGGCAGGCCAATACCAATACCCATGAATCAGTGTGGCTGTAATCTAATGGCGGTGAATGATTTTCTTCTCCCGTGCTGTAACCATTAGACACTCGCTGCAGCTTTCTGCGTATCGGCTGCAGTTTCCGGGGCGCCACATAATAGCCAAGCAGAAACTAGATCCCCGGGCGCAGAGGAGCGGGGGCCAAATAAATCACCCGTGGTGCTGATGGACCTAAGCAGAGCGAACAATGGGCACGTGAGCTCCCCTGTGTGCGCCGTGAAACCTAATGGCTCGAGTGAGACTTCTCACACTGAGGGAAAAGTAAATAATGGGGAGATTAGGCATCTTTTCTTCCTCTGGCCCGGTGGGCAAAGGGGGCAGATTAAGAAACAGAGGAACAACCCTCTCCTGCACCGTGTGCTCCTAAAATTCAGAGAAAAATGATAAAGAGTTGGAGTCTGGGTCAGTGAGGCTGCGGTTCGCCCCTTGTGATGTCTCACTGACGGCAGCTCGTATCGGAAAAATCGGGGTTTCGGTGAATAGGCAACTTGTGAGAGAGAGAATGGCCTGCAGCCTAGCAACAGAAGCAACTGCCAAACTCACTTCTCAGTATCTCACACATACCCCCACACACACACACACTGACAGTACAAGGTCATCATCTTCACCACTACGGCACTTTACAGCGAGCTGACTACAAACCAACACATGCACACAACCTTGGACGGGGCTCTCTGCAAAAAAAACACAAACATGCCGATGTATAAAACTCAATAATACGCTGCAGTGCGGCGGGTCGGCGGCCAGTTTTCGTCTCGCCGTGCCACACTGACCGCAATTTAAAAAGGCAGCCCTGACAAAGACAGGCAGCAACCACACCCTGTCTCCACCTCCTACGCATCAGACCAAAGCATAAACTCACTAAGACAGAGGGGAGGGAGGAGATCATAAAATGCTCCATTGGGCATAATTCAAACATATCCCTCGGCTGCAGCCTGCAGCCAACGAGCAGACACAAACAGGAGGCTGCAACAGAGACGTTTTTGGGGAGCCGGACCGAAGCTGGTCGCTCTGAAGCTGCCCTATCCACTGGAATCTCGCCCACTTCAGCAGCAGGGCCTGAGTGCGGGAAAGTGTGAAATCAGATTAGGAGCTTGGCTCATGTGATGCCCCATGCCAATCGGCTGATTAAACTCAAAATGGAGGAGAGGGAGGGAAGGGAGGGGGAGAGCAGCCTTTCCCAGAGCTGTGTTTTTTGAAGACGAAGAATGGTGTTTGTCCTCAGCAGGATGGAGGAGAAACTGTCTGATAAAAGAAGGAGTGACCTGCTCGGGGACGGCCACTGCAAACGAATGAGGGACCTTTACTCGAACGATGAACATTTCTAACACAATGATGCTAAAAACGTGACTTTCAGACAAAAAAAATCTGCTAATTCAAACTTCCAGGTTGTGTTAAAACATTGTGATCTTGATGGGATTTGATTTGTATATAAAAAAACACTTTATCACATGATCAGAGATGAACAACAGACATCAGGTACTCACAGCTATCCGACTGGAAATCTGGGACAAACTGTTCGTCATCAGGCACCTGGGCTGTAAAGATACAAGAGAAATGTCGCACATGTGAGAAAAAAAACCAAACACATGCCCCCCTTTTGACCGCTAACAACCTAACACCGCCACCTTTATGTGGCCAGGAGAGTGCGAGCGGAGCAAAGGGAAAGAAAAACAAGCTGAACAATAACCTGACAGAAAAAAGGAGAAGCTGCTAAAAAAGACACTTTTTGGGTACGACAGAGGCTCTTGGTCAGCGGTTTTCTCGCAGGACTTTGCCCTTCTTGCTCAAATCGCTAACACAAAAATAGCAATATTTCACATTCTCGTCAAGTTAATCTTTAATCTAAAACTTTCCCAATTTCGTTCAGATGACCGTTTGGAAACAGAAGGACTAAGAGATAAGAGATGTTTCCTCCACGTTATAAACACACTTTTGTTGTTGAAGTGGGAGGATGTTAGAAGTAAAACTCCCACAAAACCAAAATAAATCCCCTGTAAAGCCTTTAAGAGACGTAAAACTGTTCACAAAACTCACCTTCTGCAATCCAGATCTCTTGCAGCTGACTGAGGTCTTGGAAAAGTTCTGGAAAACAAATCGAGAAGGGAACAATATTAAGCACCAAAATCATGAGACTCACTCAGGTGTGAAGCTTCACATCAGCCTGGTTTACCTTCTGTGTCCTGGGCGAGCTCTGTGTCGACAAACTTCCTTTTCCTGTCGCTCAGCGGCCTGCAGTGAGACGCTTCCTCCACGTGAGACTTGTGCTGTTGGGAAGACGAAGAAGAGGCGTCAGATGCAACATGTCACCTCCCTCCCAGTGGACAAAGCACTTGGCATGAGAGCAGCATCATAAATGTACGTCGGTCCACACCGACCACGGGGAGGGTCCATCCGTATGTGTGTGTGTGTGTGTGTGTGTGTGTGAGGCTGACATGTGTCCACTTACACTGGGTGGGACCATAAAAGGGACTTGCTGGTCATAGAATCCGTCCATGTTATCTGGGTGATTGAGGGGGGGGTCCAATATCGGGGTGGGGAGGGGGAAGTGTTCGCTTTAAAGCGACAGGGTCTGGGTCACTGCAAAAAAAAAAAAAAAAAAAAACACAACATAAGGTTGGAAGTGGAAACATGCAGCAAGTGGAGGAGGCTTAGACAGCCATAATCACACAGAAAGACATAAATAAACAATAAAAATGCACTTTAGTCATCAAAAGGGGGTAAAATAACAATTTAAAGCAATGCAAACTTCAAAATCTTGAACTTTTAATGTCATTTTTGAGGTCTGAGCTTCACTATGCAGTCATGTGCTTGTTTAGCACGGCGTCGTTCCCTGAAGCCGCCATGAGATCTTCATCACCACCCTCCTCCTCCTCCTCCTCCTCCTTCAGCTCTTTATCTAACAACAACAACGAGCAGCTCCCTGAAGCGAGCCGAGCACGCTCAGGAGGAAGCAGCACGGTGTAAACACACGGCCATTATGGAAGCAGTGTAATACAGTTATATAAGCCACGCTGGCCGGCCATCTGTGGGCAACTGCTCTCCACTATAATCAGCTTGGAAGATCTCGAGTAAAAGACTTGTGTGTGTGTGTGTGTGTGGAGGGAAAAGGCGAGTCTTCGGGCTCTCACAGCCGACGTGCAGCTCCCAAATGAGATAAACCAAAAAAACAGGCAGCACAGAGCTGATTAGTGTCTTATAGAGGCTTGGACCTATTGTTGGGTGACAATGCTGCTGTTATAATCCTCCTCCTCCTCCTCTCTTATAAAAGTTACACTGAGATCAACAACAAAAGTCCCCTTTAAAAAAAAAAAAACAACAATAACACCACCGTGGCCTCTGCTCATGATGTGACTCACTCCTCCTCTAACTGCTGTTAATGGATGACGAATAAAGTGTAGCTGCTGGGCAAAAATTACAGCCGCGCGTTGCATCAGGACTTACTGTACCTGCCTTTATTATGATCTCACCCTCACATAAGACTGACATCTCTCTTCTCTCTGACACACATGGCGCTTCAAAGAAAGTCAGACAGGAGAGGAGGGGAGTATTTTTAAAGGTTCAAAGTGACTTTATCATTAAAAATAACTATAATAATGTGGGATTTGGGGTGAATTTAGGTTGATTTGGATTAAAAAGACAAAGTTGATGCACATTTTCTTTTATAAAAGATTTTTAAAAAGTAAAAAGCCAAACTCTGATGTGATTAAAAACAACTTTTATCACCGTTTCATCATTTTTAGTTGAAGTTTTGCGCTTCAGAAAAGATTTAAAAAGGGTGTGGGGGGGGGGGGGGGGGGGGGGGGGGATCCCCCAACCCCCCCCCCCTCCCCCCCCCCCCCCCCCCCCCCCCCCCCCTCCCCCCCCCCCCCCCCCCCCTTTTTTTTCCAACAAAGGGAAACC
>JBAJHX010000043.1:2709867-2729119 GCA_037176925.1 Amniataba percoides | reverse complement strand
CCCCCCCCCCCCCCCCCCCCCCCCCCCCCCCCCCCCCCCCCCCCCCCCCCCCCCCCCCCCCCCCCCCCACACCACCCGACACCCCCTCCTTCATCTCCTCCTCCTCCTCCTCCCCGCCCTTCCCCCACCCAGCCCTCCCTTGTTTTTCTCAATGAAGTGAAACTCGATCCGTGTGGAAACAGAGGTGAGGAAAGAAAAAAAACCTGCGCGTCCATTCATAAAAAAAAAAAAAAATCACAAACAGCTTCTTGATTATTTTTGCACACACGCGCGCACACACACACACATACACACACTCCGAAAACTGTTTTCACACGTAAAAGCAAAAAGCAGCGGGCAGAAAATGGTTGCCAAAGTAAATATCTTTAAATAAGATGGCGTTGCGCTCCTTAAAAAAATCACATCCCTCCATAATAAAACTACTTCTCCTTAGAATAAAGCGTCTTACCTCCTCTGCGCCTCTCAGTGAAACAAACAGCAGGCAAATATCCACAGAGGTTAAAAAAAAAAAGAAACGGCGTGTCGGAGCTGGTTTGGTGGTTTCTGTGCACGGACGAGCTGATGCGCCTCCGTCGACTCACAAAACTTGACTGAGCTTTTCGTTAATGGCCCGCTCGGTTTTTCCCCCTGGGCTCCGGCGGAGAGCGGGAGCGGCCGCTGATTGGTCGAGCGCGGCTGTCGTTTACGCGGACAGCCAATGGTAAGCGAGAAGATGATGAATTATTCATGAGCGCTCGGCTCGACCAATCACAGCGCGGCAGTGGCCTATTTTTATGAATGGCTGGATTTCATTCACATTTTTTTCACCCCTCAGTGCCAAGAGGTGTTTGTTAAAGGGCCAGCTGCAGTGGAAAGATACTAAACCTGGACCCTGATGAACATGTGACAACATGCTGGATTATACATGAATGAAATATATAACTGCACACTCAAGGTGTGTTTGAAGTGTATTCAGGTTAAGATTAGATAAACTTTATTAATCCCACATCAAGGAAATTCACTGCAGCTGCTCAACAGTAAGACAAATATAAAAAAAGAGCATTAAACACATTAAATTAAAATATAGAGGGTAAAAAAAAACATAAATACATCATAAACTTAAATACACTCTATACATCCTCCACATATATGATTGGTATTACATAAGATGATAAATTACATTAAAAAGTTGTTTATTTCTTCTATATTTTTAAATAAAGTTTTATATTATCGTATATAAATCAAGATGTAAACTGTGAAGATGTGAATTTAAACTGCTGTGTACTGACAAGATGCAAAACTGAACTAACTGAGGTTTTATGATTTATCTTTTTATTGCTTTTGTTGTTTTTATTTAATCATTTATTTTTCTTACTTGTGCCTCTTTCACTGTCCCATTTTCTGTTTAACACTGCAAATTTCCCCGCTCAGGGATTAATAAAAGATTATCTTTTTATCTCTCTTAAACGTGATTTTGGCTTTAGCACGCTGTACTTTATTGAGCATATTTAGGACTGAATTCAAATTTTATTTTAGTTTATGTTGTTGTTTTTACACTATTTCTATCACAACTTTATTTATAAACTTCTACAACAGACTCATTAATCATATGCACACAGTCTGATTAGCTTAGCATCTTGCGCTGCAAACAGGAAAAACAGTGATGACAAGGTTATTTATTGTGCATGAGTTTAGTCGAGAACAGGAAAAAATAGTAAAAAAAAGTAAAAAAAAGTAGATTAAACCTTTATTGACAACAGAAAGTTTTTGAGATAAGCAAAACTCTAGAAATACTGAGGTTTCCACATCTTATTTATTCATTAAACTATTCATTCACTGTGTATGTCATCATTTTCTTGGAATTTCTACAGATCTGAAGACATGTAAATATAATTAAATTATAAAAACACTTGAACAGTCACACCCATGTGTTATTCTTTTAAACTTGAATAACGTAGCTCCTAGTCAATTTTTAGCTCCTTACTAAAAATGCCCCAAATTCGTAGAAAAACGACAGCATGAGAAGCACAATATCTTCAGCAGTTTCACCCAAACTCTTTCTTCTAAACCCTGTTTTCATATTTCCTAGAAGATCCTTTGTTTTGCCCTCACCAGGACAAAAATGTAGAATATTACCCAAACAAGGAAATATAATTCAGGTGAACTTTGTACACAACATCTCACACAGTAACCTCATATCATTCACGCTCTCCAGAGGATGAACCGCTGTGATTTTGACTCTTTCTTTCACATTTTAATCTTCGTTAAAACAAAGAAATGTGCTCAGTATGTTCATCTTTTCTAACGCTTCTGTATTATTCTGTGGCTTTATGTGTGAAGACTTTTAAAATCAAACAGAGAAGCATAATTTTAAAACAAAAAAAAAAACTAACTTCTCTGAAATTAAAACCTTCTCAAGTTTTGACTGTCATAAAAACAAAATGAGACATCAACACTTGTGTGAGAGTGTTTGTCCACAAATATGTGCGTGAGGGAGCGGCTGTTGAAACCCAAAGGTCGGAGGTCATAAATAAATAACCTTTGTCATTACTGCCCCCGTCACCAAATTAGGAATCCCTCATATAAACTCAGCGTCACCGCAAACGTCAGTCAGAGTCGAAAACAAATTCCAGCAGCTGGTACGAAAAATATAATCCCCAGCAAATCCAGAGATTATGAGAGCGCTGCAGGAGCAATAATAGTAAGAACGGACAAACACACACGTCGTCACGCAGGACACGAGTCTATCTTTGTTGGGCGTCGCGGAGGTCGGAGGCCAAAGGCAAACAGCTTGTCTTTCAGCGCCACGATTGGAGATTCAATCGCAGAGAAAACGCGGAGGTGAGAGGCCTTAAAAATAACCGCAGTCAGTCAGAGGTTTGTGTGTGAGGAGCATTCAGCAACAGCAGAGGACAACTATTTCAAACGCCTGCAGGTCCGCGGTTTGGTGCACCTCTTTCGGCGGTGCGGATGTGGTGGGTGGTCACTTGGAGGCGTGCGCAGAGCGAGCACATTGTGTTGCTGTTCTTACTCTTTCCTTAAATAAATGTGCCATATGCAAAGGGTGACATGCTGCTTGTGTACATACCTCTCTCTCTCTCTATCTCTCTCTCTCTGTGCGAGGGCGAGAGTGGGCGCCGTGAACGCAGGGCCAGATTTAAAGTGCCGATTTCCTGTTGCCTCGAAAACTACTACTGTAGGTTAGTGTGACACTGACATAACGGCCAGGTCAGCAGTGCTGCTGCCGCAATGTGGGCTAATCCCGACACCTTGAATCCTTCACTTAAGCCAGGTGAGGAGGCCAAAAAAACACCACTGAGCCACGACACCGGAGAGACAATCTCACATAGTTTTCAGGTTCAAAGTTCATTTTTATTCAGCAGCAGATAAAGAAAACCAACTACAAGCATTTAGTCAGCGCTGAGTTTTCATATCATATCACAAAATCTTCATCATCCTCTTCAAGTGACGCCGCTTGAGGCTGTTTATCAAATTGTGCCTACAAGGTGCCAAAAAAAAAAAAAGCTTCATACAACTTTTTTTTCCCACACATGCAGCAGTAGTACTACTTAAGACGTGTAAACAGACTTTAAAGTGTAAAATCGGTGGAGTTCCCCCCTTTTCAAAGCCGAAGTTCACCGTTGGTATGACACATCCAGAGCGCCGTGGTGAGATCAACCAACACAGTTTCATCCACAACACGCAAACTGTACGTTCACAGGTGAATGTGGGGATTTTTTTTCTTTCAGAGTTTAATCTCTTATATATTCTGAGTCCTTAGAAGAGTCAGCGACCTTTATTCTTATCGCAGCTAAAATAACAGCAGCTGTGATGAAGAACAAGTGGGTGAGAGCATTATAATTGAGAGTCTTGGCAGTCTGTCCGAGCTTGCAAATGTCTGTCAAAATGCACATTTCAAAAAGAGTTAAAATGGGAAAGCAGAGCCTCTGGGCGCAGGATGCTCTCTCACTGAGGGACAAGATGTGACTTGCCTGCTATTAATAGCACTTTGGGAGATAATTCCTGCCTTGTTATCTTCGCAGCCGTACTCAAGAAGCCTTGCCAAAGGCAGACTCTTCTGAGGCTGCGAGTTGTATAACCATGCTTTCTTTTATTATCTCTCGCTTGTCTCAGTCCCATTCTTAATTCAATGCCTGCTTCTTCTTTGACATTTTCTCTTTTCTCCCTGATTCTCGGTCTATCTCTCTGCTCGGCGTTCGCTGCTTCTGTGTGAAGCTGCCGGGCCACAGATGAAGAAAAAAAGGGCGAAAAGAATATTAAACACACCGGATAAAATGACGAGGAGCTACAAAACCTCCTCTTTGTTTTATTTTAATTAGCTTATCAAATGTTGGTTTCCAGGTTTCTGATTTTAACTTAACGTCCTTGAAACCAAATTTCACATTAAGTTTTAACCACACGAGTCTGCAGCCTGTAAGCAGCTCTGCTCTCGCTGTCAGCACGCTGCCACGATAAAACTTTGATATCATGCTGCTCACCATCACAGTTTACTGTAGTGTGTTAGCAGGCCTACATAACGCTTGCTCGTAACCCAAATTACGAGACAGATATTTATTTTGTGTCTCCACCAGTCATCCAGACTCAGTGCTGGTTGTATTGGATGAAAAATCAGCAGATCATCAAAGTCACCGACTAAGAATGTCTGTATGAAATGTAATTTAATAATCATCAAGATATCTCAGTAAAAACTCAACGACCTGCAGCTGTATTTTTAAGGTCAAACGATCACTAAAGTCAGCGGGATTCATCCTCTGGAGATCATGAACGTCTTTATAAATCCACTTTATTGAGATGTTGTGGACTGATATTATCATCCTTACAGCTCTGAGGGGTAAAAAAAATACCACCACACAAACTGTAGAGTCTTCAGTTTTAAAGTTTATTTTAAATCACCTGCGCTTTGTTTCACACTCTCAATCTTAAACAAATTTTTAGTCGCCTATTTTATAAATTTCACAGGTGTGAGCTTTATGTGATTGAGTAAATTTCTTAAACTTCTCAAATAATGGACAGAAAAAAGAGAAGTTTTAAGACTTAATAACCTCCAATATTACAGAAATGAATAATGTAATATTTAATATCAGTGGTGGAAAGTACAAATTAAAGGTACTTTTACTGTACTTGAGTATTTCTACTTTCTCCAGTACAATATAATTCAGAGATAAATCTTTACTTTAGTCATTTTTGATGCTGCAGATTGTGATTTTTTCTTTTTCTTTCACATAACTATAACAGAAAAATACTTTTACACATCAAGACATCAATATAATAATTAATGATGTCAGACAAAATGGTAAAACAGTGACTCTTTTTTCTGTATTATTATTATTTTACTATTATTATTTTCTAGATTTTGATTGGACTTTGATTATTTTTATATTGCAGTATTTTTACTACAAGGATCTGAATACTTCCTCCATCACTGACCTTTTAAAATCTGACGTCTTTGTTAACGTTGCAGCTCTAATTACTGTAACATCTGCTGGAAAACATGTCATTACCTAAATACTGTCAGATGTTTCTGTTGTTTTAGCCGCCGTCTGAGCTTCGGGAGGGAAACGTGCTCCTCTCCTGACCATTGTCTCATCGTTTGTTCACTCAGTCGCTCTTTCCTCTCACTCTGAAGCTGACTGTTTAATGTCATCAGTGACTCACAGTTGTTACTGGGTGGATTTGTCTTCAAATGATCCGTGAAGATAAAAGAAAATCAGGTTTCTGTCTTTATCAGGCAGCGCTAACAGACAGTATACATCACATTATGATGATATCAGCTGAGTAAATATGTGTCTTTAAATAACAGTATTAATCCAACAGTCTGCTCTCGTTAGTTGATGTGAACAAAGAAAATAAAAACGACAGAAATGCAAACTCAGCCTTCTCTGTTTATTTGGTCAAATCAAAATGCCGACGGCCGACAGACAGTGAGGGTGACGTACAGTAGAGACAGACACATGGCAGACTGCAGAGGCTGGACACATTGATTTTTCAGCCCCTTTCATCCAATCAGGTCCTGGATAAAACTGAGGGGGGGGGGGGTCGGTCTGTCCTTGACCCTCTGTAGGCCGAGAGTCCCCGATCGCTGACCCTGAGGGGGAACTGGAGGCTCGTATCACAGACGTGGAGTTCAGATAATTTGATTAACCGGCCTCTCGTTACATACAGCAGCTTTTTCTTTTTCAGCTGTGTAACAACAACCCCCCCCCCGAAGCCGCGTGATGAGTTTTCTTTTGTGATATGTGAGTCTTTCTGTTGATAAATTAAAATCCTAATAATGAAAAACAGGGAGTTGTGTGGTGGAATTGGAAATTTTGGTGTTATGTCTTCTCTGTTGGCCATGTTAGAGTTAAAAATGAAATGATATCATATCCATTTAATTTGGGTTTAATCATGTTGAACGACAGCTTTAACTGATGTGAAACATCCTCGTTCGTTTGGTTTTCCTTCTTCCTGTTCGGCTCTAGTTTGAATATGTTGTACATTTCAGGAAAATCCCCGTCATTTTATCTTGTGCAAGTTGGGAACTGATAAACACGATAGTTTGATTTGTCATGAAATGATTGACGCCACTTTCTCGCCTGCGTGTATGCTAGCTCAGCTTCGTCAGGCTCAGAAGTAAAGGTCAAAAACTCGTCTTTCAACACATGTAAAGCTCACAGATTAACACGCATTATCCTGTTTGCTCAATCGCCACCAAAAACCATCAACGTTACAGGATGTTAACACACTGCGACAGAACGGGAACAGACGGTTTGGTGGATTTTTTCCAAGATGATGTTTCTTACCACAAAAATATCCTTTTTCATTGTGTTTAAAATAGGTTTTATTGGTGATTATTATTATAATAATATTATTATTATTATTATTTCATCGTAATAACTTGTGTTGTGGGTGGTTTTGGTGCTGTGTTATCATTGGTTTGTTGTTCTTTCTACCAAGTGTGAGACATTGTCTTTGTCAAAAATTCCCAAAATTTATTAGTTTTCTAAATCTCAGTTCCTCAGCAGTGAGTTACTGAGTTGTTGGTAGGCGAGTTATTAAACTCAACAGTCTACATGCAGGAGAGGGATCGAACTTTTCTTCTATTATTGACAAGAAAACTGATAAATATACTTCCCAGTCAAGTGTCAAAGTTCCTTATAGGTAGAAAAAAACACCAGAAATGTGTTAACCTAGTTTAAAAATGCATCTAATCTGTGCAATATGCTGCATATCTGCTCCATTTTTTATATATATATTTTATTTTTTGTTCTTTGTTTCTTACATATAACATGACTCAGATGACTGCATATTCCTGAAGAGACGTTTGCACAGTGACTACGATACACGTTGTGTTGAGAGACCAAAGATCATCTGAATCATCAATTTGTACCTCAAAAAAAAAAAAAAAAAAAAAATCACACAAGCAGAAATCCACCAGGCAGGGATGCTTGTTTTTTCCACCAGCAGTTCCTCGAGCATGGAGAGTTTCAAGCCTCTTTCACAACTGGAAACCTGTCGGGTGAGTCGACGTGTAGCCTGCAGCTGAACATGGCTGTCTGATTCAATTAAAGGTTGTCAAACATCATTCTCAGAGCGCGAGAGATATCGAACTGAAGGGAAAGCAAAACAGGCTGGTTGATGTGAGATATCTGACTGTGGATTTTTCTTTAAACTTTCAATGAACCTGTTGAAGACTGAAACTTTTAGTCCCAGGAGTCTTTTTCAAAGAAGTACGAAGCTTCCTGCAGCCCGTTGTTGTCTGCGTTTCCACAGTGATTTCAAGAAGATTAGCTAAATTAGTCTGCTGACGTATGAGAAAGTAAAAGCTGTTTTTACAGGTAATTTCTGCACACTGGATTTCAGTCAGGTCTGGACTCAAACAAAAAAAACAAACCTTACTTACATTTTGTTTGAGGATACCGGCTTTTAAAAATGGCGGCTGAAATAAAATGCTGAGAATATTCGAATCAGAAATGTTCAGTGCTTTTAGCTTTTTGTTCAGGGACTTTTTAGGGGGTAAAATAATGTCCCTGAACTTAATCTAGCAAAAAAAAAACTTCCTCTGAAGGTTTCTCGTCTCTGGTGAAAGATCCTGTGGTTGAAATGTGACTTTATCTAGAAAGTAGTGAAATAGAATAAATAATAAGGCTGCCGATATTCAGTTTTTTCTTATTATGAACAAACCCCCCCCTCGAAACACATGAACAAAAATTTATTTATCCTACTAAATAAGTGTCGCCTGTGTAGCCAAACCCTTAAAAACCTTCATTGCCTTTACTGCAGACACATTGATAATCCCCTTCGTCGCACCTTTGTTTCATCGAACACAGATGCTTTAGTTTTTTAGTTAATCCCATAAAAACCATCCCACTTCTGGATATACTTTACAGCACCAAATGTGTATCAATCCGCCGCTGAAAATAGTCCCCCAATGAACTCTCTTTAAGTAATGTTTGATAAAAACTACAGAGCCTTTTACAAAAACTTAACAAAATCTATGTGACCTGTTTTTAAAAGTTTGGAAAGGACAAATGAGTCGCAGTTTTTTGGTTTTGGTCTGTTTTCATAGCATTCGTCACCTCATCTTTAAAACTTCCTTCAGATATACCAAGATATCATGATGGCAACCAACCTCTGCTGCTGACACAAAAACTCAATGCAGTGCTGCCAAATGTGGATTAAATTTTTATTTTCATTTCGTTTGTCTAAATGCTCGATCAGCTGTCGACAGTCTGGGTTCAAAGAGCTTCCTTTTTTGGTCATTTTTAGGGCGACAGGTTGCTCCGAATATTCGTTTCTATGCGATTTGATGATCTCTGCTTTTTCCTCTGTGTGAGCACAGAGCGGGTCCATTTATTTGTTAAGGCAATTGATTACTTCAGAGGACAGGAATAGACATGAGTTGTGACACACATTGGAAATTCACTCAGACGGGCTCTGCGAGGGCTTTCATGTTGCCGCCCTTTGATCCGACAGTAAATCACAAATGGATGCTGTAATGGTAAAAACTTCATCTGGGAATTCTGCTTCCTTTTTTTCTTTTTTATGCAACAAGACAGCTTCTCCTCCTCCTCGTCTGTCTTTTCTTGCAAATGAATATAAACATGCTGCCAAAAAAAAAAAAAATTTAAAACCCACAACAAATAAATATATCAGATAAATGGATTTTTTTAAGCAAAAAAAATAGTTTGAATCGTCTCATCCACACTCTTTTTGTTCACTCTCCTTTTGTTTCAGCAGGCATGCGGTGATGTAAGTTAACTTCAGATAAAATATTATAAACAAATATATACACTTGGTAATATAGCTGTCTAAAACCATCCGTTCAATAAATGTAAAGTTAATGTAAACATGCACTCTTTTTCCCACTGAGCTCTCTCGGCGCCCAGGCTCCAGTTATAAATTAAATTACAATGTGCTGTATTTGTTTGTCTTGTGACATTTCCCACAGTGCTGTTGTAGTATAAAGGTTTACGGCAGGTGTGTCAAATGGCTTTCAGTCGGATATAAACATAAACCAGAGAGACAGATGAACATGATGCACCTGAACTCCGTCGCAGGTGATGCTGCCGCCGTTTGGAGGAAGCCAAACGTACAGTTTGAAATATACGACAGCGTGTGAGGAGACGTTTGTTTTCGTGGGGCCTGGGCGCGAGAGCGTCGACTCAGCGTATTTTAAAGGGAAACAGGGCATAGAGGCATCGAAAGCCCGACCCTAAAGCGGAGCTCAGTTTGCACCATCCGAACATCTCAGCCGTCGGCCTCCGCCCGGCGCCGATCACGTTTAACATTTCAGCGGGGAGAAAGGCAGCTTTCCACGAGCGTCCGACTCATCACATGTAGACAATCTGAGTTTGAACATTCACACGTTTACATTCTCTTTATAGTTTGACACCAGCCTGCATCAGTCAGCGTGTGTGACGAAATAATCTCATGCACGGCCGTCGTGGTTGGTCCACCACTTTGGTCCTGGTTGAAATAATTATTGGATGCTTTGGCTTAACTTTGGACTTTCATGTGATTCCTACTGTGATCCTGTGACTTTATTTATTTTAACAATTTGTGGTTTTAATACTTTGGTACAAACGCCTGCGTCACCTGTAACATTCCCATCAGCCTCAGCTGCTCTTTGCTTTTAGTGCTATTTAGCAAATCTGCATGCTAAGAAGGAAATGATGATGAGTATTAACTGTTCAGCGTAAATACGATGATACGCTCACATTAGTGTTGAGCAGAGCTGCACTTTAATGCAAAGCTCCGAGCACAGATTTGTTAAATGATCTTAAACACAGAGCATCTTTGATGTTAATGTGCTGTAATTTCACGGTTCTCGTCAGATGACACATATACGCCAATATCCAGCTATATTAATCCTTTTTATTGGTCAGGCTTTACTTTCAACTTACGGGCGGTTCAAGCACTCGAGCCGGCTCCATTTGAACGGAGAAAAGCCAGAAATGGACCCGTGAGATTGTTCGGTCACACATTCTGCAACTTGCCGCTCTCGTTTCTTGTTCAAACGAAGAGCAGAGAAGACGAGGCGACGATAAACTGGAAATCTACAATCATGTGAGTCGGACAAAGTGAGAAACTGCCTTCGGAGAGCGACCGCTGAAGCTCTGCGCGGTGAAGAATACTGATCTGAGCTCCTCTACGCTAAGACTTCCACATTAATAACAATGATATATTAAAAACACATTCATGTGTACAGTATATGTGAGCTACACCTACTTTCCAGAAATATACAATATACTCTTTCTGCACATACTGTATAATATATTTTGCCATATTGTGGGGACAGTAATATGGATACATTCCTTATAAACACTGAACTAAGCTCCCTTCTCAATAAATACATCCATCTCCCATCTTCTCCGGGCTGTTTTGTTTTGTTTCCTGCGTTACCGTCACACCTCGATTCGGTGCAGTCAAACAAATCATGAACTCATCGGAGCCGCCCGGCACCTCGCGGCGGGGCCGGGATCCGGGATTTGCACCCTGACAGCACACTTGACATTGTGAGTTGATGTCTGACACGGTAATTAGGCGTAGGGTTTCACTGGGGGACAGATAGACTCTCCCTGAAATAGAGGGATAAATTTAGTCCCCCTGCCAATGATCCTGTAAATAAAACCCCCCGGGAGCCCTGCTGTTGTACCCTTGAGGGGATTTATTTCAATCCTTGACCCCCTGGAAGCGTCCTGCGGCACACGGTGCACAGGAGCTGCTGCTGATTTGATTTTTTTGGATGAATGTGTCAGAGTTCGCCAACCACAGAGGACAAATGAGTTGTTCAGGAAAGCAAATGCGACCGACAGCGACTCCGAACTCTGCTGCGTTCGATCTGGATTGAATTAATCTGTGCTCTGTCTGAGCGGCTCATCTGCACAGTCTGTAGATATGTGGGTCAGTGATGCTGAGGGGGCTGAAATCTTTGCATGTTTCCACCCATTGCAGGCCAGCGTTACGCCCCGCTGCCACCAACCCCACAAACAAAACCAGTCAATAATGGATGAGGCTTTTCCACTCCTCCTCCTTTCCACTCCTCTTCCTCTTCCTCTCCTCCTTCGGCTGTACCGTGCCGTCAGTCTGTGGGGAGGCCCCGGAGCGAGCGCTCTTACAAGCAAACCACTCGTTCATTATTCATTCAGGTGTTTTAACGAAGAGGTGGATCTCACTCTATTTACTCCCCGGCCTTGTAAACAACTGCGATCGCCGCCACCGCTCTCGCCCGCCTCTCTGCCTCGCTGTAGTGTGTCGGAGCGCTTTATTTCCCTAAAACACTCTCACTACCGCTTTCTTTTTGATTCGTTCGAGGGCTGCAAGGGAGTCCCAGCAGCCGAAGTCGTGTTTAGCAGGCAGTGCAGTACTGGCATATGGCTAAGTTAGTTTGTTTTGGGGGGGGCAGGGGGGACTTGGCTGTTGGAGACTAAAAACCATGACGGGGCGGGAGGTTTGGAGACGAGACGTGGAGGATGATGGTTACACAGGAGTAGGTCGGTGCTGTATACTGAGTGTCTTCGTTCCAGGTGCCGTCACCGCAGGTTGAATTGTCTGCAGGCATCCTGATTTCAGGGACGTGATCCTGCTAACGAACCTCCCACCTCCAAACTCCAGCCTGGGAACAGCACCAGTCGCCTGATGGAGCTGCCTGTACAGCGGGTGGTGTTTGTGTGTTTGTGTACTGTATGTGAGTGTGTTTTTATTTTTTTGTGTGTTTGTGTGTGTGCATGCATGCATCCAGCTAGTCGCGGCTCCGGTTGCGTTTCTTGAAGAAAAAGAACGGCGTCTTCTGAGGCGGGCCCAGTAAAATGGGGACCTGGTTCTTGTGCGTGATCCTGACCTGCAGGAATCAGATGGAGAAGGACACGATAAAGGTTTGTACAGAAACTGATTAACAAAACGTTTTTTTCTCGTGCGTGTATGTACCAGGTTAGTTTGTCATCACTTCCTGGCTCTTTACAACTCTGACTGCTGCAAAATCACTCACTGCAACCTTGAAAATAACCCATATAACACAACAGAAAGCTCTCTACCTTCCGCCCCCATGAAGGTCCACTGCGACAAAATGAAAAATGCTTTAAAAGCTGCGAGGATGAAAAGACGACAGTTCCTCCTTTTTTTTTTTTTTTTTACGTTATATGTGATGGCATTATGGGTGTTGGAGGTTGAAGCTCGTGGTGTGCAGAGGAGGACGAGCATACGTCACAGTTAGGTGTCTTTCCGCAGAGATGCTCACAAGATCCTCAAACTACATCCAGACCATCACAGTGACGTGGGTCAAACACGGTGTGGTGCTTACAGATGTCATTCACCTGTCATATTAAATTCAACCTGACCAGAGCTGTGACATTATGAGAGCCAGTTTTCTGTCAAAAGATCTGCCTTTTCCTGCCACGTGACATCCGACCTCACAGATAAACCCGCATCACGGCGGCCCCTCGTTCCCCTTTTAACCCAGTTTGAGCAGCTTCAGACCTTCTTGAAGATGAAAATCCTAAATCGCTTTTATGATTCAGCCTGAGCATTGTGACAACACTGCGTTGGTGGATGCGTCATATTCAAGGTACCTGTGTGACAACGAAATACCATCCAGGAAGCCCATTTCGTCCACTCTGACTACCCGCATTAACTTATGTAAATGTGATTTTTCTATTTCAATCCGGTATCGTTGTCATGCTGTTTTTTATTCAAATGTTAAACTTGGTTATAAAATATAAAATCTGAACAAATAGGTGTCTCTGGGACAAAATGTGTATCTCATATCAAGGACCTCCAAAGTGACACGGTGTAGGCGGCATTTTTCAGCACGAGCACAACTCTCACCGTGCAGGGAGGCTGCATCCAGGGCTCGCCGTCGATCTGCATGGGCAGCCGCCGGGACGTCCTGTAAGTCGAGAGAGAGAGAGAGAGAGAGAGAGAGAGAGAGGGTGGGGTTGGAGGTTATGAAGGTCAGATCACACACACCTCTGAGGCACGAGAGGCCTGTTCACACTGTCCCAGGACCGAGCCAAACACTGCACCCTTTGTTCCCATGAGACCCATTCCCAGACAGGCCCCCAGCCTTTAAACTCACAGACCCGCTGTATACACACACACACACACACACACACACACACACACACACACACACACTCAAAGTTGGTTTAAGACTTTCATGCATGCCTCTCCGGCTGGAGAAACACAGTATGGGAGAATGACTGTGATGAATGCTCTTTTAATTCTCGTCTAGGAAAATATGAGGGGCACTTTGCTGAACAAGTGAGAGAACAACTTGTAAATGTCACTTCTCTGGTACAGTAACCGGCTCACCGTACATGTTAAATGGACTGAGTCTTGCAGGAGCGACAAAAAACATCTGAACTAAAACCATTTTCTCTGAATAAGAAACATGAAAACAGCTCACAGGGATAAATCTGAATCCAGAATCAAAAGTGTTTCCACACAACCTTTCTATTTCCTCATCATCTTTAAATAAGGCATCACTTAGCATTTGTTAACAACTAAGAATTGGTCGCCTAAATAAGAAATAACGAGATGAGCAACATGAAAATATGTGATAATGTGTGTAATTAAAATGGCAAACTACTTCCCAACAGAAAACTATTGTGCTGATTATCTTCAGTTAGAGATGGACATAAAAGTTTAACAGGAAATCACTAAAACAGATGAGAAAAGATGAGATTTTTTCAGAGACTCAACAATTTGCTCCATTTGCAGCTGCACAATGGCCGTAGAAATCAACTTTCAAGTAATAACAAGTTATTTGTTGTGAATCTTAAACTACACTGCAGATTCAGTGTTACGCCATTCGCTCACTCGAGAACTGAGAAGACTTTTTTCTGCAGTTTTTCCATGTATGACGTTTCACAGTTCCTTTAAGATGTTTGGTATCACTGCTCAATCAAAATAACACACCAATTTCCTTCATTAGAGAGAACAGCTTAATTTGCTGAAGGCGATAGATGCAATTTTTACAAATCGGTGGAGCACACAACCTTTTCTCTTTCCATACTACAATATCTGGGTATGTTTGATGTTTGAATGTTTAATTACTGTTTCAGTAAAAAAGGTCTGCGTGGTTGTAAATTCTGGGTTTCTTGCACATGGTCCATGTTTACTCTTGTGGGGAACAAGACAACATCGGCTAAAAATGCTGCTCCAGCAGCTCAATTAGTAAAGCATGCAGTTGAAATGCATAATTCATCGGGTACAGGCATGTTATTGTTTTGATACTGCAGGGATTTTAGCCTTCAAATGCACAAAAACACTCCAAAGGAATACATTTTTGATCACGTATAGTATGGAGATGGATTCGAAAGTACAGTTTCCAGTTGGTTGACCGGGAGGGAGGATAAAGGTAGGAGAGGGCGGCGACGCGAGCCAGAGGAGGGAAGGAAGGAGGGAGGATTAAATCTGTAGAAAAAGATGGAGGAAGATCCGACCTGATGGTGACGTTGGCACACTGAGCCAGTCTGCGTCCGGCACTCTTCAGTCCGGTGTAGATCTGCCCCATCTCGATCGCCCCCTCCAGGCCGACCACCTCCAGCAGCTGGTCGCTGAGGTCTGCATGGAGAAACACACGCGTTTAGAGTTATGGGTGCTTCGCTTGCTGAAACTTAAAAATAAAGGCACAAGAGATTAGAGATACAAGAAGCATTTCTGCGAAGCTGAAAGTTTCTGGACGTTTATGATAAACAGTTGTACCAATTGATCTTGAACTTGAAGGTTAATGAGCAAAATGTCAACTGCTGCCAAGACCTGATTCGACCTCCTGAAGTGAAGCCTGCAGCTTGGCCCCATCAACACAACTGTCTTTTTTTTTGTTTTTTTTGTTGTGTGGGAAACTGTCTGAGTCTAAATGATAATGAGCATTTGTCAAATACAAACAACAGGATGATGCTAAAGCAAACTGTTGTGGTGATGTGGTGATTAAAGGACTTTGGACTGTGACCTTCTTTGGCGTGTTTGAGCTGCTGGTGGAGGAGTGAAGCTGACAGACTTTGTTTGGTAGTGTCCCATAAATTTGTGCTTTTGATTTATGAAACAATCGATCAGGTCTTTATGATGTTTGCCGTTTCGTCCATTAGAACAGCTATAAAGACGGCATGGTCGAACAAACTGTGAACAAAACAAGCTCATTGTGTCCTTCAAAATGGTAAAATTAACTTAGTTTTATTCTGAAAGGACAAACTACTTAACATTCATGTCCTTGTTGCAACAACAGTGACGTTATCTGTGTCATTTTTCATTAATGATTATAAGATACTAAGAGTTGGGATAGAAAGAAAAAGCTGCCTTTTCTACATTATTCACACTGTTTAAACTATAGTGACCTCTTCAGGTGCTTATTTACACATCCAGCAGTTACAGAACAAGGTGATTATTTCACTGGAGTCATGATGGGTGATGAATGTGAGCTCAGTTTCATCTCTCTTTTAGCTCTGTGTTTGGTCTCCTCCACCTCCTGAGGGAAATATCTGTGTCTTTTTAGCTGCTAAATGCTCCTCTGTATTCACCAGCTGCTCTCTAACTGAGTCTGTCTGCTGTTTGCAGCTCATCAGGTCGAGAACTGTCGCTGTGTTTTCACTTTTGTACAGGAAACGGCACCATGAGAGCGCTGAAAGTGAAGCAGCGAGGTGAAAATCACTTTAAAGCTCCGTACAGTCGCAAGGAGATTCTCAGCTCATTTCACATTTGATTCACTGTTATTGCAAAAACATTGATTAGAGAAGCTCTAATGCAAAGTGCCTCTTTACTCCAAAAGACACAAATCTTCAACATTTTCTCAAAGCAGAGAGGTAAAAGGTGACATGCACATTTATCACAGTCATTTGTATTATTAATGCACATATTCTCAAAAGCAAACACACTTAAACTTCCCTTCTCTTTGTCTCAACCTCACACAGGTGACATGTTACAAGAAAATACAGAGAAATTCACCTGAAAATGAAATAAACGAGAAGAAAATAAAAGCAGCAGATGAGAGCAGTCACTCACTGTAATTCTTTGAACAGACTGCGCCTCCTCATTTTCTGCCACTGTATGAATTTCCCTTTGTGTTCTCTCTTTCTCTGAGAAGTGTGATGTCTAATAGTCAATATTTACAGACTACATCTTAAAGGTCAGCGATGATGTCATTTGACATTTCACTTTAAATACACTTTAGCTCCTACGTAACCCAACATGACTGAGAAAATTATGCATTCTTCTGACCCCAGAAACTTCACAGGTTTTTACAAATGAATCTTTTAGAGGAAAAAAAAAAGAGAGAAATGCTTCATCTTCACAGCCAGTGTGATAATTTGTGAGGTGCTACAGCAGAATCGAATCTCCTGCCCGCTCGTACAACTGTGTTGGTGGAAACTCGTGCACGCTAATTAACTGTGGACAGATCGCATCCTGTCCAAACATGGAAACAGGAACCGAGCTGGACAAGCTGACCAGGCCGACAAAGACTTTTATTTGGATAGTAGTATTAGAGTTTTTTTGTGTGTGCGTTCGTCTATTTTTGTAGATCTTATTATTCTGTTTATTGGACATTGTGGCTCTGTGCGAGAAACAAAAACAGATTGAGTCAGCTCTCTGTAACCGATTCTCCACGGTTAATCACGCAGGTCAGCGTCTCTGAGAGTTGATTAACTCGGTTCGGGCAGGCGGGCCGAAACACAGAAACATATTCCAGCCTTTTGTCACATGCATGCGAGAAGCTCTGGATTTTCCCCCCGACTGCCTTTCTGTCTTTCTGCAGCGCTGAATCACAGACATCTTAAAATGTCAAAGAAAGACAATGCCTCCCCTAATCCAGCAATTAAATCCACAACTCAGCAAACTGTGAGTGCTTTTTTTATGGTTACATGTTCGGATGTTAGTATATAAAAAAAAAAAAAGGCCAAAAAAAAAAGAATAAAGGCGCAGAGATTTGTCAAAGCAATAAATCTACTTGAATGGCTTTAGGAGGCTTTGCTTGAGTGCAGGAGAAAAAAAAGGACCAGTCAAATATTCCCCCGAGGGTCTCGCTCCTCCGTTCAGCCCAGACAAGCTGCGACTGGCAGGTCTGTCCGCCTCTCGCCGTGTAAACAATGTTAATAATTTCCCAACATCATCAGGCCCCCGCTCAACCTGTTGGCTTAGTTTCAGACTGCAAACAGGAAACTGTCGCATGTTTTTTTGTTTTTTCTTTGCTATGAAGAGGAAATGTGTTCTGCAAAAGCCTGATGGGGCACAGAGCAACGTCAGTGTGAGTCTTGCATTTGGAGACGTTTAGGGGGAAAAAAGGAGGTTAAAACATTGTCACATAAGTACAGACACCATTAACATTTGTTTTTCTTGTCCTGTGCTTATTCCTTTAATAAACTCCCACATGCACTGAAGCTGTTGGCAGCATGAAACGCTGCATTGAAATATTAAAATATGAACAACAATACCTGCGTTCAGCAGCTCTTTCAGTCTCTGTTGCTTCATGTGTATAAAAGCACATGTGCGGACGTGTATGTGCAGCTTTTTGTGCCAGGATGATCGAGGTTTATATATATATGCATGTATATAAATACGTATATATGGGAATAAAGTTTGCAGCTGCTGAGTCACTGGCACTCTTTAATATTTCAGATGACAATTCCAAAGAAAATGTCAGAGCGAGAGTGAGGAACAAACATTTTAAAATCACTCGCAGGCTGCACTTCATTCTTCGTCAGTCCCCTGAAGAATTAAATGCTCGGGGCACATGCATAAGTACAGATGTTTTTATGAGGAATAAAAATGTGCACATCACTCTCAAAAGGTGAAGAAAGTCATTTTAAAATGTTAAAATTATAGTTTGATGTTAGTTTGTTCACATTTACAGGACATTACAAATGTGTGCAAAGCTCTTTAAAAGTCATTTGGAACATTTTGGGGAGAAGTTTGGAGGTAAATGAATTATTACTCACAGCATTATCACACATTTACACTCCTGGAAACATAATTTATTCATTTCATTTAAAGCTTTGGTGCAGCAGAAACAATAACACTGATATTTTATCAGTTTTTATTTAACATGAGAAATTTTAGAGCAACTTTATCATTCAGTTGGAGTCAAGTGTGTGATCAGCTGATTACCATTAGTCCAATATTTCCTTTCTTTTAGCTTCGTGTTTGGTCTCTACCGACTCAGAGCTGATAAATGAGTGAGACTGAATCAAAACAGAGATGTGAGCAAACTGGAAAACCTGAACTTGACCTAAAAATAGTCTGTAGAGCTGAGACATCCCTTTCGGATTAGATAGAATAATTTAATAACTCCATTTTAATACGAGAATATTGCTAACATAAACATCTCAATGTTTAGATCCAGTTTCAATTTTATAAACTGCCGTTTAGTTTATAGAAAATCCTCCCTCTGATCTTCTAAAGCCCCCAAAATTCCCAGAAAAGTACTCAGGACATGATCTCAGTGTCCTAAACGTCAGCTGCAATCCCGATCACATGTTCATTATCCTGCGTCAAACACAGGAATGATGCCTCATCTTCAGACGACATGCTACTGCAGCAGAACAGACACATGTTGGCCATATGCATCGCTCCGTCTCTGCAGAGCTTTCCAGGAAATAATTATAATAGGATCGGGCATCCATTAAGAAAAAAAGTGGACAGTTGGAGACTAAGGGATCAAGTGGAAATGGGAGGGGGGGGGGGGGGGGGGGGGGGGGGACAAAGAGGGGCCCAAGGGAAAAGGGAGGAATAAAAAAAAAAAAAAAAGAGAACCCCCCCTTTTTGGTTGTTTGTGCACAAA
>JBAJHX010000043.1:2697722-2709767 GCA_037176925.1 Amniataba percoides | reverse complement strand
CCCCCCCCCCCCCCCCCCCCCCCCCCCCCCCCCCCCCCCCCCCCCCCCCCCCCCCCCCCCCCCCCCCCCCCACACAATGGATCCACGTGACAGATGGGAATTAAGACGAGACATAAAGATGGACGTCATTTTCTGAGTGTGTGTGAGCTGAAACACCAAGAAAGAAGAAGTAAAAAAAAAAAAATCCTGTGAGTGTTGACATGCTATTTTTGGGGACTTTACAGCACTATTCATATATCCCTTTTCCTGTTGTACTATCTAATATATAAATCCCCCTCCCTCGCACACCCACCCGTACACCTCTACTTCCTCCAAACACCAAACATGGGCATGCCGTCCTGCCCGTGTCCCAGTGTGCGAGCCTGATGGCAGAATAGCCCACTGTGCTGCTTCTCACCTCGCCGATGATTCCCGCCTCATCAGATCTCTGCGCTTTTGACTCTCAGGCAACCAGCGCTGTTACTTCTTGGTGAGGTAGAGCTAAGAATAGACCAGAACAGCCTCTTACATAACGCGGCCACGGTGCATTCTGGGATGGGATGGCATTGCTTTGCCAAGCGGGCGGGCGAGCGGGCAAGCGAGAATCATTACTGCTGTGCTGCACTATTTTCTCTGCCATGCAGTCATTTCAAATTCATCTGAAAAATCACACTTTATATAGTGAATTCACGAGAAAGTCTCCAAATACGTTACTGATGTATAAACATTCAGAATTACTTAATGAAATACAAGATATATAAGATAAAATGCAGTCATAAATATGAAACAAAGAGTAGAAAGAGGGTGATAATAATATAAATGAAAAGAATAATGGTGCTTATTTCATATTTAAGAAACAAATCCCATTGAAGACAAATAAACAAACATTATTTCAGCACTTTGTCTCTCTTCTATCATCATCATTAAAAAGTAAATATATAAGCATGAATTAAATACTACAGAGGGTGATGACATTATAAATTAAAGGGTAATGTATTTCAACTTGAGAAACGTCAATAAAAATCTCATGAAAGAGAAAATAAGCGTAAGCATCACTCCATCATTTCTTTCCTTCGCTCTTTCTTTCTGTTTTTGTTTGGCTCTTCACAAAGACGTCAGCGTCGACTTAAAGTAGTTTTAAAAACAGGTCACAAATATAAAACGACCTAAATACGATGTGTGTGGCAACCACATTTCAAAAAGTGAAAGAGAAAGTGAAAGAGTTGATGCGATCGTTTTTCTCGACTAGACGGCGTCTTCAAGTCCATTTACAGCTCGTCTGACCTGACAGCGTTTAAAAACCTTCAGTGATTCAGAAACTTCAGTCAGCAATGAAAAGCAACACAAACATTACGTTGTGATCTGTGAATGCTTAAATGAAAGTATTTTGAGTTTCACTTCATCTTATGAGTTTTTAGCTAACCTTTCTCAGGCAGGAGTAAACAGAGCATTTCACGCTTTAGGAGCTGAGTGTGTGTTTACCACAGTGTGTGTGTGTCTGTGCGATCAAATAAAAATAACCCGCGCTGCCCACATTCATTGTAAAAAAAAAAAAAAAAAGGAACTTGTCACTCAGAGGAACAGGCTAAATCAGGCAACGCTTGTGAGGATCCAGGACTTTTTCTGATTCTGGTGCCGACATCGAGGAATAAAAATATAGAAACTCTCACACACACTTTAAGTTTTATATTTAGTGGGGAGTTATTTATAACGGCTCTTGAATTAGAAAACTAGAAAGCTGAATAATAAACCCCCCCGAGGAGCGGCTGCAGCTTCTCATTGTGCATCAGCTCGAGGTGTCGGACTATAATTATAAGCAGGCATATTCGTGTATTCTTTTTAACGCCCACTTGCCCTCCCTCCCCTCCGTCCCTCCCCCGGCCGGCCTGTTATTGTCTCAGGGTGGCCGGAGTCATGGCAGATGGTCAAGAGGAACTGCAGCTCACCTCGCCAGCCCCGACGGAGGTAAAGGTACGGGAGGGAGAGCACTTGGCCGCCTGACAAAGAACACGATGTTACTATGACACCGTACAAAAATACACCACAAACACACACACACACACACACACACACACACACCGTGTCATGAATCCTTGAACGGACTGTGAGCATCCAGATGGTGAAATTTCTTCATTTCTGCCGGTCTTGAAAATTTTCCAGATGGGAGAAAAAGCAATTCATGGGAAAGAACGAATTACAGTTAAAGAAGCTTGAAGAAAAAAAATTCCATTCACATCCTGTTTTCCGTAAAGGATCGGCCATTTGTCGTTCATTAACTTTGAGTAAATGTGTCAGTGGAAGGTCACTCGCTCTCCCACCATCCACCGACAGCGAGTCAGCAGCTTCGAACAGGAGCTATTTGCAGCTCTGCAGACCGGCTGGGGGGCGAATCAAAGTAATTATAGTCTGCTGTTTCTGTTGTGTGAGAAGAAAACAATATGCGCTCTCTGGATGCGAGAGGCCCGATTTAGCCTCCATCATGGCGCGTCACAGCTTGACTGCTGGTCGGCTGGTTGTGGACTTGGGGAGGAGGAGGAGGAGGAGGAGCGAGAGACGTGAAGGTGAGCGGAGGGGAAAGAGCCCGGGGGGGGTGAGACAGGTGGGAGAGGAGAGTCGGACGAACAGGGGAAAGAAAACAAATGAATAACGAAGGAGACGACGCAACAGGAACCCGGTCAGAGAAACCTGAAATATCTTTTTCTTTTTTTAAAAACCACACTGATCCAACAACTGTTTGAATTTTGTAATCAAGCAGACGTGACTAAAACAGATTAAAAGGACTAATTACTCATCAGACACGCCAAAGGTGCTTTCCAACAAAGCTAACTACTACAACGACGTGACGTTTTACACCTGCGGATATTAAAAAAAACCTCACAGTCAAACTGATATAAACTTTCCGGTGGCTTGCGAGCCGCGTTAGCAACACTGAGGATGTTTACAGAGCTCCTTCGAATGCAGTGTGTTTATTTCTGAATAAGTTTAAATACGGTGACATGTGTGAATGAGGAGGTGTTGGAGTTGTTGTGAAGTTTCTTCGAGGCGCTAAAGTAAACGCACTTCCACCTATAAATGCGTCACATTAAAGCACATACGTAGATGGTATTTTGCACATTGCAAATATCCTTTAAACTTCATGTAATGAACTTTTGCATGTTCCTTCACACTGTAAAGTTCATTTTTCACTTGAATAACAGTCATATTGTCCATATTATCTTTATTTTATTTAATATTTCTTGATTATTGTCTATTCACGATGCTTTTGACTTGCAGCACTTGTCTTTCTACTTTCCATCTTTAATGTTTTTCATCAACATATTAAGATAAATTACTTGAATTTGAAAACCGAAAGCCCGATTCTGGCAAAAAACAAGCCGTCATCGCTCAAGTATTGATGTAACTGATGAATACTAACTGATTAATAACTGTAATTCTTTGCCCTGCTCATATCATCATCATTGCAGCTTGTCACAGAGTCCTGCTGTCCTCCGCTGTGTACAAAACATTCCCACGTCACAGGTCTCTGGACAACTGCCTGCCACGTCCACTTTATTCATGTGCATCCTTCCAGCCCGGCCCGCGGCAGGAAGCCGAGGAAATCTGATCCAGGAGCAGGGGAGGAAACGAGCAGGGGAGGGGAGAGATGGTGCAGAGATAAAAGTTGAGGAGGAGCGCGGCGATGGGATGAGGTGACACCGAACGGCCTTCGTACGTGGTTCCTGTTCCTGCTCCTCGCTGCGTCTTCCTCACCTCCTCTGACTGCGATCTGTCTACAACAAAACGACCTCTGACCCCACTTCACTGATAAATTCAGACAGGTGGGCCTCCTCTCTCTCCACCGCAGCACAAATATAACTTCAATATCTTCTTTGTCCAGTTTACTGAGTTTACACCCGCCTCTACGTCAGAGCCGGATGCTCACAGGAAGATGAGACATTACCACATGCATCATGTGGCGAGTAAAAAAAAAAACGTTTGTTCAAGTGCCAAAAGATGTTTTTTCTCCATTTCCTCCCCCCTTCATCAAAGTTAAAACTAGAAGCAGCTTAACAGGAAAGAAATACTTTAACATGAAACTTACTAATTAAACATTAAACTTAAATGATGAAAGTAATAAAACCACCAAACAGCTGTAAAAATGAGCATCACGGCATCGTTTCAGTGACACAGAGATTAAAAAGATCCGAATAAAATGAATAAGGATTTAACCACGGCTGGTTTTATCTCCTAACTTTACCTGGTCCTTAATTTCTTGGGGGTAATTTGACGAGGCCGTTTCAAAGTTTTTTCTGACTGTTCGACCTGAATCTGCTTTTCCTGTAAATGGAGCGCGACATGATTTTTTTAAATGGGTAAGTAACGACATGCAGCAAAGGTAACTCGGTGGGATGGGCACCTTAATGTGAACGAGTCCACGAGTCCTGAGAAAAACAACCTAACGGTCCCAATGATCGCTCATAAAGTGTGAACGCACAAAAACAAGGTGGGAATTTGGATTCAGCAAGATCTGAAAAACACTATCTCTGCACTTAAATCAAGATTTTATGTCCTTTTCATGAAGATGCGGAGAAAAATAACTGTTAGGTGTCAAAATAGTAAGTTAAGATATTTCTGAGGTCTGTATATTTAACATAATACACTGCTGGTGTGAATAAAACATGGAGTTCACAATCCAGCAATCAAATTTCTGCAAAATAATGACACCAAAACTGTATTTTCTGTTCACCTTCGAGCTGCTTGTTGTTCAAACCAGCTAATCGACGTTTAAATTTCAACGTGACCGTTTTCCAATCAGCACAGACTGTTTGTGTGCGTCTGCCTCAGCTGTCGTTTCTGTCCACGCAGAACAAAAACCAGAGCAGCAACACGGTGACTCAGAGGACTGAAGTTTCACCGCTGAGGTCAGAAGAGCCCGCGGCGTCTTCGGCTCACTCTGGGCAACCCTGGCTGATTGCATTATCTGCAGCAAATGGATTTAAAAGCTTTAGTTTATTGCGCCAGAGAAAGCAACTGCCATGAACAATTAGCTGTATGATGAACATGCAGGCACGCGAGCACACACACACACACTCTGAGGCACAGAAATGCATCGTTTGCGTGGAGACACACAGTTTCTCTCTGAAACTGGAGCGCTATTCTGGAGTCCTATTTCCAAACAGCATTAGCAGGAGAGGCTAATTTAATAAAGGTTAAATCCTGAGGGACAACTCGGCAGCACAAAGATTCCTTCACACACGCCCAACGTGAATCAATTCACACTTAAATATGATCACATTTGTACTAAAAGTTTCTCTAACAGGTGAAACTATCGGCCCAAACTTTACACTGTGTACTATAAAAATGCATTTATGTACGCGTGAGTGCAAAGTACTAAAACATCTATCATACTCAGTCAGCTGGTTTTTATATTAAGCAATTAGAAATAATTATCAGTGCATTTCTTTCTTTAATTAGGCAACATTATCTAACTAATATTTGGTCACCATCAGATTTAAATCCCTGTACGCTGAAATGAAGTTTAATAAAAAAGAAAAGTCGTAAATCAACAATAAATTTGAAGTCTGAGAAAAAAGTTTGAGGTTGTTGTGTGGGACCGGATTCAACTTTACGATGTTTTAAACTGTTTTGCTTGTGCAATTATTGTTTTAATGAATGAATTATGCTTTTATTAAGTAATTACATACCTTTAGACGTGTAGCTAAAAGGGGGTGAAATGCTTGTTTTGTTTGTTAAATAAACGACAATATTAAACAGACGGTAGTTGAGTGTTTTTCTCAGTGAATTACTTAAATTATTAATCAATCATCAGAATTGATCCCTTTTTATATTATGAACTGTGTAACTTTTTCATGCATTGTGTTACATTACACAGCGGTTTATGCTTTTTTTCAGGCCAGTCTGTGTAACGAGATAATGAAAATCCCTTCAAGTGAGGACAGTGTGTTGGTCTTCACTTCTTTAAGAGGCTAATTTGGGATTACGGCTCAGATTGAGGTTAAAACCAGGCTGAAGCTTTTCAACATGAACTGAGTCAATGACTGCAAACGTCACACGAGCCGATGAGAGGCGACTACGTGGTGATACAGCAGATCCTGTATGTTTGTTTGCAAAGGGACGCTGTGATTTCAAGTTGGGAAATAAAGGATGTGGTGTAAAAATCATCAACAGACGCAGAGATATCCTCACTTTCATCTACTCCTGGTGAGGCGTCTTTTTATCAACCCTCATAAATGTCCACATCTTTCAAACTCTGGACACCAAATCTCAGTTTTTCAGACTTTAGGACAAAAAATCAAATAAGTGAGAAGAATAAACAGAATCGAAGAATTTAACCTTTAAGATTAAAGAAACCTACAAAGATTAGCGACTGTTCTCACCAGTGAGAGAAAGAAAACATACTTGTCTGAGTTTGTCTTATATATTGATGCAGTTTATGTGTTGAAAAAGGCAAAAGAAAGTGAGAAATTTGTGTATATTTAAAAAGGACGTGGATGGAGAGACGCCAGCGACGGGGACTGTGAACTCTGAAGAAAGAAATGGAGGAGACTTCATAAGAGTAACGGTGCGTTCACGCATACAGACACAGAGACAGAGACTGTCTCTTTTTCTCTCAACAGTCTGGAGCTGACGATGAAATTTACATATTCAGCTTCACATTTTTCCACTTTATTGGGAGACAAAAGTGGACGCTTCATTTATTCGAGTCCACGTCTGTAAAGTTTCATCGTACAGAGCCGGAGGACACTGATTCATTTTAAAAAAACTTTTGAGTCTCTGAGTTACCTGAGCTTCATTCACACTGACCTTTACGTTTCGAGTTTGAAAGAGATGAACTTTGGATGCTGAAACTTGAAGAAGTGGACCATGAAATCATTCTCACTCCCTGCACATCGTTCACCTGCGTTACGTTTTTTTTTGTACCATTATTTCACCCCTCTATATTTACGTTAACAATCCCAGTTCCACCTGTGGTAAATTTAACGTAATTGTCTTAACGAGAACAGCGTGTAGTCATAGTATCACATGAAGGTGCGTCACTGAGGAGGTATAGTCCATCAACCGCAGGCACAAATAAGACAGAGAGACTAACATGAGTCATCTCTGTTATGCTATAGCTTCCTTCACTGTGTCCTTTCTCGCCTGCTCTTCCTCTCCTCCAGGTCTTTGCTTCAGCATAGCCCTGAGATCTCCATGGAAACAAGGTTTAGTTCAGTCAGCAGAGATGCGGAGACAAAGTGAAAGGAGGGAGAGACGGAGGGAGGGAGGAGAGACGTAAGTGGGATGAAGCGAGAAAACCTTGGCGAAAGCGCAGAGTGAGTTATTTTCTAACGTCTGTGGACGCCGAGCAGCAGCTGGGAGGAACTCATGCTGGAGAAGAGCCATGTTGTAAAGAAATGACACCACTTCATATTGAAATATACTCAGAAAATACTCTTAGTTATTCTTATATTGTCCTATAATAATGATAAATAATAAATTAACACACAAATAATCAGCTTTTATACCATTCATGGCAGCTTTTTTTCCTGTTGAAGCATTTCTGAGATATTTGTGCAGCTGATGTTTAACTACTGCAGCAGGAAAAGGAGAATAAAAGAGAATAATGGTGACGTGAGAAAAGTCTGGCTGTGAAGCAGATGTAAACCTTGTAAAACACATAAACTGACACCGTGAACCAAACTGGGAGGCATTTTGATGAAAATCGTGTCGTCACAAATATAAACGTCATCTTCAAAGAGAGTTTGGGCCAGAGTTGTCTGGTAAAATAAAAGTAAATGAAAATAAAACATTTATTTGGGCTGTATTTCAGTGAAGTTTGTTGAGAGTAGAGAGATTTTAAAGGAAAGGAAAATATATTTCTTAACTTTTACAAGCCTTTCCTTGGTTTTCTACCAGTCTTCACACAGCTCCATGTTAAAAATTTGCACTCCCTGAAGCAAAACGTGAGCGATCTCCTGGTTATTTTTTAACTGCTGCTTATTTTCTCCAACTTGCCAAAGCTCCTGAACCACAGAGGACATTATACAACTGTTCTCTGAAGCTGAGTGTTTACTCCTGATGACGGGTAAACTGACCTTTATGTGAACGGCAGCGGCAGATAAAATCAAAATCTCAGGTAGTGAGCGTGCACACTGTTTATGTGCTGGTGTCGTTTCGTCACGGCCTCCCGAATAACAAATATTTTGCACATTTTAATTTGAAAGACGTGTCTGTTAATGAGCCGCATGCGTTGTGAAAGTTTGTGTGAATGTGAAAATAAGCTGATGGATCGCCGTGTGGAAACATCAATAAAGTGACGTGTAATGTACAAAAATAGAAGAAGCAGCTGTGTAAAAAACATTATTGGAAATACCAGCGCAGCTGCGAACGGTAATGTGGTGATTTCGAAAAACTATAACTGTTAAATCGTTGCTCTCTGCAGAAGAAAACAACAGGCCAGAAGTATTTCCAAAAGCCCACAATCAATTTGAAGTCAAGTGTTGCTGCAGAGAAAGGTGAACAGAAGGTAACACTTTAAAACACATTTAATGGCAGCTTACTCTTGTGGTATTTTAATCTGAAGCAAGAACAAGCTGCTGCTGCACGTCGAGCACCAACGAGCAGCGTTGTTGTGTCTCATAGTTTCCTGCTGTGTAAATTAAAGTGGAGGTTTCCCACCTGACCCAAATGACTAAAAACACGCTGCACATGTGGCATCAAACAGCTCGACGTGTCTCCGTCTGGATGAACCATGTAAAGAAAAAGTCAGATAGCGACAGAAGATGATGTTTTAATGTCAAAGTCCATCCTGATTTTCTCTTGTATATCTAAATAAACCCGTAAAAAGAAACTGAGGGATGTTTGGACATTACGTGCGACTCTTCATTGATTTACTTTACTTTCTGTCGTCCTCTGAAACAGATGCTCGGTGGCTGTTTGTTCTTAAATACCAGCTCTGCCAGCGCTTCCTTCCTCAAGGACAAGAAGATGACAAAGGACGCTAATTATTAGAGGCTCCCAGAGACCGACAACAAAACATCACACTGTTTAATCCCACATGTTGGGGAAGAAGGAGCCGACATGAAGAAACAAAGCGGGATGTTTAAGTTTCCCAGCATGCACATCAACCTCTGGGTCAAAAACTTTCATTTAAACTAATTGCTAATAATTCATTAAATTTTAGAAAATGTCAAGTTGTTTTTTTCTGCAGGTGAATCCAATCATGCAGGACCTCTTAAAATCAAGTGCCTATTAGAAACTGAAGCTTGTGATTGATAATGTGATGCATTGAATGATTTTCAATTGAAAATTCATGAAAATAATGAATTTTAGTTTTTAGTGTTGCAGGTTAGACAGCCAGTGAGGTGATGCTTTGTGGATTAAAGTGAGACTGAGCTTCTATCTGTATTATTTCTTACGTGTTCCCAGCTGATTGACACTTACAGCTATTTTAGATCATCTCATCATCTGTAATAAATTTAATTTCAAAGCGACAGTTTAGAAAATGGCTCAGCTCTTTAAATATAATGCCCAGTGGAAGCGGGATCATTAGCTGGATGAAAGGAGACGAGACATGGACATTTACGTCTTCAGGCCTCAAAAAATCTTTTCAATAAAAGAGGCTGAACAGGAAAATCACATTCAGACTGAAGCCCTGCATGAAAAAATCCATTTAAAGCGTCATAATGCATCAGTGTTGTTGTGTGTTGGAGGATTAATTACATTAGTTCAATAACACTTTTCTTTCTTTTTCTTTATTTCTCATGCAGATTTCCATCAAATTGGTGTTTATATACTTGTTCCATGAATATAAACTAATGACATTTACTGGGTTACACTATGTAGGAGGCATTTCATGATCAAATATAAATCGATTTGACAAAATCTGATTGAATCTTTGGTGTTTTTCATCGTTTTTCTGTCTCCTTCACAGTTTGTTGCTCGAGGCGACTTCACAAGGTCGCCCGTTCAACAAGTTTCACCGCCGAATGGACGTTGGTTTGTTCATTCAGCACTTTGACATGAAGCTTCGAGGACACCCTGTTTTCACAGAGAGGAAACATCTTTCCTTTTCACATCGTGAACTCAATGTGCAACTCGCATCAGCATCAGATGAGCGACTCGAAGCAGGCGGAGAAATAAGAGATTAAAGTTAAAACAAAACTGGGTTTGCATCCTTTTAAAATGCAGTTTCCAGTGTAGAAACTTCCATCTCGTGTTTCGATGTTTGATAACACTTTAAACACGATAAACTCCTGGATCATGTTTCACTGGTTTCTTAAACAACCTTCACCACCACCTGTGCTGTTTTAATGCAGGTTTTCATAACTCATGTTATAAAACTAAGAGCATAACCTGTGACGAGGGGTCACAAATAAACTTTCACGGTATTATCATCACATGTGACGAAAATAAATGCTGCAACGCTGCTTAGCTTACTGTTAATCGCACTTAATATGTTTGAATTGTGAAAATCATGAGTTGGCATGAGTCACGAGTTTTCTTCTTTCAACACTCGGTCAAAGATGCATCGTCATTCATCTCCTTTGACTCACCTTGCACGCAGAATTTGAGCTCTTTAGCGTCGGTGACGGTGCTGGCCGGCATCCTGTCGGGAACTTTCTTGCTCATCCGGTTGTAGTTCCTCCTCTTCTTCGACTCGCCCCACAGGTTGGAGCCGCCGTGCATGCTGGGAATGTTCAGCACAGCGATGCCCTCCAAAGAAGTGTTGCTGAGGTCCAAGATGATCCCGTCGCACTGCGGGAAGGAAGGGAGGAGGCAAACAAAGGACGAAGAAAAGTGACTATGTAGTTATCTCACATCACAGTTATTTGGCAGATGCTTTTATCAGAAGCATCTTAGTGCGAAGATGTGATGTTCACTGTGTCACATGCATAAAAAGACTGAGTAGGAAGGAAGAGTGGATGGTAGGAGAGGCTTCAAGAAAAGAGGAGGACAGAGTTTTTAAAATTGTGAACTGTCTTTTAAAGAAAGCGGGAAACTCCTCCGGGCAGAGAGATGAGGATGGAGGAGGAGGTGGCGTCTCTGAGAGTTTTCTTGTATTTGAAGCAGATGTCTGAAACCTAATGGTACAATATGTAATGTAATCTTATGCTAATAGCTAGTTTCATATGATCCACCATGTGTCGCGTCCGTCTGTGCAGAAATAAAGTTTTGGCAAATGTTTTCTGGTAGAAAGTCATTCCTTTAAACTGCGTCAGTGTTCTCAGTGTATTTTAATGTACATGCTGTATAAGTAGTCAATTCATTAGCAGACATCACACACATAACGACTATTAATACATTTTCTTTTTCTCCATTTGCTTTTTATTTTTTTACTGTGTTAACTTGATCTCTTGAGTTGAACTGAAGAAATATTTTACATGAAAAAAATCATCGTAAATTGTAGTTAAAACTGAAGTCAGACTGATGCTCTCACCACGGAGCCTCTCCTGAGACAAAAAGAGAGAAAAAAAAGCAGGAAGCAGTGTATTTATCGCTAATGAAGCTTTCAGCAGCAGTTCTGGTGTTATTTCATCGTCGCTCTGGGACTCCACGTCTCAGTTTTTATCCAATCAGTTCATTTACTGGGAAGCACTCAGGCTGTCCGAGCATCCACTGATCTTCTTATCTGGAATACAGGTAACCACCTTACCTGTTTAATCTCTCTGCTGCCACTGACTCTATGCTGCTTTACAGCTTAACCCCCCCCCTCCCCGAAAGGAGCCAACAGAGCCTCGGCCCCGTCTGTAGCTGCACACGGGGTCTCTGATTGGCTGTTTTTTATAGGCCTCTATCTGACTATAAATGGAAGGAATCTCTGTTTGTGCTTCGATTATCTTGACAACTGTTCATCCGATCGACTTCTTCACTGTTGTTTGCTGAAGACAGCGAGGAGTCGAGTGTGAAGGAATACAAGAGGCCGCGCGATCCATCTTTTTTGAACAGTCACTAAAATAGTTCAAAATCCATTATCGAATAAAGCCTCTTCAACTTCGTCTCCTCCACATTTTGTTTGAACTACATCTGAAATAAATCCAAATCAGCGCCTGATGTCTGACCTGCTGCGTCCACAGTAAGCGGGTC
>JBAJHX010000043.1:2662725-2675416 GCA_037176925.1 Amniataba percoides | reverse complement strand
TCTGTCCGTCTGTCTAATGATCGATCTCAGAAAAGTCGGCATTGACTGTTCATCCTTTGGTAAACGAGCGTCTGTAAAACATACGTCCAAACGATGATGTATTTGGCGTTTGGACCAACAGACGGGCTGATATTTCCGTTAGCTGTTAGCATGGCTGAAGTCACACAGATCTTTCTCGCTCACACTTCCTCGCCTTGATAAATGTTCATCAGGCTAAACGGCTGCAGAAACTCCAGCTCTGACTTGAGTGTTTATTTCTAAGAAAGATGATCTGTTCAGCTACAGTCCCAAAGCCCCTCCCACCCCCCGGACCTGCCAGCTTATTGACAAAATATCATTCAGAAGCCGGGTAAGTGCTCTGCTGGTCCTCCAAGCAGCAACAATCAGGCAGTCATAACCAGCCATTGTAATTACTGGCCCAAAATACTGCAACAAATCAATGACTGGCAGAGGATTTGCAGCACAAGTGCTTTGCATATTAACAGTTTTTAATTTGACACATAAGAGCTCCCACTTCCCTCTTCCGATCTCTCATTTCCCAAAAACATGCACACACATGTCGTCTTTTGTAATCTAATGAGCCACTGAGGCCTTTCCTGAGACGACAGTCGCTGTAAAATGAACCCTGACAGAGCGTTTTAGGCCACTAAAAATATGTTTGGCATCCACTCTCTGAAACATTCAACCAAAAACCTCCATGTTTGTTTCGGCTGCTTTGAAAATATTCAAGCTTTCCAAACTTCCACCCGAGTAATGGCATCTCTGCAAATATAAAACACGTTGTATCTGACGAACGATAGATCAACAACGTGAAAATATTCAGCTTTGACCAGCATGTATACACAGGGATGGGCGCACTATGAAGGATCACACACACACACACACACACACACACACACACACACACACACACACACACACACACAGATGGCGGAGCGAGCGCCTCACCTCCTCCCCAGCGTAAGCAGCGTGCCAGGTCGTTCCCTGTGCCCAGAGGGAGGATGGCCACCGGAGGGTGCCTGGCAAAGTTGGCCTTATCTGCCAAAGCAAAGACAAACACATCCATCTTTTATTTAGTGAGCCGAACAGTCCTTGAAACGAGTTTTTTTTTTCCCCAAGACTTATTTTTGTCACTTTTGCTATTGTGTCTATAACATTATGTTGGACAGGTTGATTAATTAGAGATTTTGGAAATGATCACGAAGGATGTAATGTTGTTAATAAACCCTCATTGCACAGGAAAACTTCAAGATGAAGGGAAGAAATCGACAAAAACAATGACATATGTTTGTCATTTTGTCTAATCATCTGATTTATGACCTGTGTGACCTTCTCAGTGTTAACACAGACCAAAAGTCAGATCCTTGAATTCAGTGATGCTGTGATGCTTCTTTAGTTTCAGAGGTTGGTAAATCTGCGTACCTATGCAGTCGAGGATCCAGCCCACTGTGCCGTCACCTCCGCAAGCCAGCACCCGGAAATCAGGGACGTCGTGGAAAAAGTTGAGTCTGAGAAGAAAAGAGGTGCAGAAGATTTAACCAACACATGCAGACACAAATGTTTCACAGAAAGGATCTTCAGTGTAAATGTCAGAGTCCGTTAAACCTGATAAATCCCTTGATTGGATTTCATCACGTTTGAGAGAGAAATCTGACTGTCTGGGAGGCCGATGGGCAGAGAAAGACATAAAGAGACGTTAATCAATATGTGCCCTCTCCAGCTGCGCTCGCTTCACTTTCCCCCACAAACCACAGTCAGAGCGTCACAAAACGTTTGCCCTTCAAAGGGACCTTTAATGTGCGTCGGGACAAAGGTGCTGACAGCGGCTTTCATCTCTCTCCGTCATGAGACAGCTGCAGACAGGCCGCGGACCCCTTTTCACGCCGACCACCTGGTCCTGCCGGTGACACCCACAGACCCTCAGCGTCTCAGGATAAATGTAATGTGGGCTGTGTGAACTTTTTTAGTGTCGCAGGAGGCAGTTTGCTGCAGTGATGTGGTGGCACTAACAAGGTGACTGTCAACAAATCCCATGAAAAGACCAAAAGCGGCAATAAAATGATCCCATTAATGAGGATTAAAAGCCTGATAAGAGCTCCATTGTTGCCCAAAAGCTCTCAAAAATGCATCAATGAGCCACAAGGTTTGACTGGGAGACACTTTTCTTCATGATGAACATAGAAACTACAGTTTATTTTGAGTCAAAGCACTATTAAATACTCGAGAAAACACCATTTCAATGCACATTTTACTCCTGTTTGAGTAAGATTTGATAAAAGCTGCAGCGCCCAGCTGTTTCAGAGAATTACCAATCCTTTTTTAAACACCATACCACATACGTGCAACTGTGAAGGAAGTTTTAAGGTATTAAAAGTCGTAACTAAGCAGCCTTTTTATTCATTTGAGTAAATTAAGTCCACAGGGCTGCTCATTAAATAAGCTGAACCGAACATAACTTTTTCAGTGCGTCACAATTTGGCATGGCGCTGTGTGAGGCAATCAAACAGGCCCGAGCACATCTTCCAGGTGGGTTATTTTTTTTATTGTGAAAGCTTTATTTCTTCTCTTTCCTTTGCAATCACTGATGAAAGATAAAATGCATTTCTGATGTGTCACCATGCCTTCACATAAGTATGTGTGTTGGACGTCCTGGATTCAATTTTCATGTGTCACTGCAACATTTCCAGGTTTATTTATTTCAGAGTAAACACACGCTCCTGGATTGCCTCCTCAGTTTTTCGCTCCGACTTTGCCGTCTTGTCCACTCCAGTGAAAGTAGGTGGTGGATTATTTCTGGATCGGGTCAGATGGAGCCGAGGCCACGAGGCGAACAGCCCTCCCTGATGGACGTGTGGAGAAACTGCACCAACACGCGGCCGCCGTGGGGACATTTTTACACAACACGCCGGCCTGCGTCGCATCCAACCAAAAACCCTTCCATGTCAGCATAAAACTTTAATTAAGCCTCCTAATCCCGACTTTGTTTGTGGCTATGCTTTATGTATGACAGCTTAGGAAGAAACGTCAACAAAGAGGAGCCAAATCGGGGGGGGGGGGCTGGTTTACGTTAACGACAGGGCTGAAACAGTGTTTGTAATGACTTGAAAGTACAGCGAGGAATTACGCTCCCTAAACAAATTACTCAGAGCGAGCTGCCTCTCACCTCGAAGCCTCCCGAGCCTGTTGCTAAGGAGCCCATGGTAACAGTGGAGAGCGGGTTAACCCTCTACGTGACGCTCGGCCCTGTGCGATCACACTGCGAGTGTGTGTCCATGTGCTAACACCCCTCGGCCCGGCAATAACAGCATTACATCAGCTCATCCGAGACGCGAAAAAGGCCCCGCCGCTCGGATGTGTGTTATCGGAACAAAGGAGGAAGCTTCCTTATTAATGATGACATAATTACTGCAAGGCCCAGAAGTGTGATTTTACTCTGAGATACTGTCAATTTAAGCATGAACTGAAGGAAAAATGAACTTCTTACATGTGTGTTAACCAAACAGGTGAAGATGATTCTTCTTAAAACAAGGCTGAGATCACTGTATTGATTTCTTTTTCAGCGTCAGTGTGTGTGTGTGTGTGAGACATTGCACATATCATCCACACTGTCCCCTTAGACCAGAGTGCGTCATCGGGTCGCTTTTCCTACAATGAGCTCTCGAGGGCAGCAGCTCTGCCTGTCGTGACTGAGAGAGAGAGAAAGTATGCAGGAGAGGGAGGGGAGAGAAAGAAGCACACAAATGGAAGTGAAAGGATGGTGAAGGGAGCGTTTCACCTTCACGGTAAAGCGTGTGCTGTTGCTGCTTTTTTTTTTTTCTTCGGCATTCATTCAACAGCATTCATTTCAAAGTACAAGCTGTGCTCGGCTCTGACGTATGCATGAGTGTGTGTGTGTGTGTGTGTGTGTGTGTGTGTGTGTGTGTGTGTGTCAGGAGGTCAAATGCAGAGCGCGGCAGTAATGCGGTGTTCCCATTCCCCTTCACCGACCTCCACGGCAGCTTGACGTGAAGGAAAGAAGAGGTCTGACAGCGCAGAGGAGGAAAATTATATTTCCACTTTATATTCATGGTGTTTTTTTCTTTACTCTTTAAAAAAGATTATTTATTATATTTGGATTTAGCTCTGTTGGTTTGTGTCTGACTCTGACAGACAGTCTCAAGTTTGTTTTGGTGTTTTTTTATCATATCAGCCCTTTTCTCAACTCAGAAGACCCAAAAGATCTCTAAAGCCCCAACGAGACGTGATAAATCCCTGATCAGGACACACAACATCCCCAAAAATAAAATAAATCAAATAAATCCTCCCTTAAAACTGAAATATTGATTTTAGTCTCACATATTTTAAGTGAAAAATGTCAAACGCTGCGACAGAAATATTTCTAAGAGGAGAAGCAGACTCACCCCACCATCGGCCCGCCTTGATCCAAACTGTACACCTGCCTGGGGTTTAACAGGTACCTGAACTTCCTCAGTACCCTGAGAAGAGAGAAGATAATCAAAAATACAACAGACTTATATGAAGTGAATAATTCAGGTGATGGAGAGAGTTTATCTGCATGTCAGATCTCTTGCAGACTGTGAAACAGAAAGAATCAACTTCAACATACAGACAGTCAACCCGACGATGAACGAACGAGCCTTTAAACTCTGCTGGGACACCTGATAGTTCACATTCATTAACCTCTGAATATTTAAGTCACCACCTGTTATCGATAATATCTATCAAACAACAGAAAAGGAAGGCTAATTTTGTTGAATACGACAAAAATTGGGGAAATAAAAAAAAAAGGCTTCAGTTTACGTTGAATGAATGAATGAATAACAACAAAAAAATAAAAATATTTACTGTCTAGTAATGTGTTTTCAAAGTCTTTATGAGATTGTCAACTTTACTTTTTAACCTCATTTATTGACTATTGAATATCTGAAGTTCTGCATGAAATTGCAAACTTACCATCTTTCTTATCTAAACTGCTTTTGTTTTCCAGTTTGGAGAAACGGGGACACTCTGAACTGTCAGTCAGTCACTCACAGGGCCGACATGTAGAAACAGACAAACCTTTCACACTCATTTTCACACAAACGGGCGATTTAGACTCATCGATGAGGTCTTTGGACTGTGGGGGGGGATTACAAATACATCTACGACAGGTTGATTTTCGGGGAAACTTCACGTGAGCATCACAAGTCCACTCAGCGTCTGTCAAACAACCTTTATTCTGAAATAATCGATCTTCTGTATCACATGAACGCAGCAGCTTCCTGTGACCTTGTGAGAGTTACATAAAATGCTCATTGAAGCTGCTATCATCTTCACACACGTCTCATACAGGCAATTTGACTCTTCTAATGTGCTTCTAATATCCAATAGGAGGCTCGTCAGTGTTTTTCATTACACTGTTCAACTAAATTCAAATGAGTGAAGAGATTCCTCAGTTTCAGAGTTATAAAACGAAACTACAATGAGGTGGAAGAGGCATTGCTGTGTTCAGATATTCAGTGAATAACACAGAATTAGACTAATTATAAGCCTGTATAACATCTGTGTGTCGGGCAGAAGTTTATACAACTTCTACAACTCGCTGCAGGCATCAATCAAACTAAACACGTCGTAAAAGTGAAAGGAAAAAGACAAAAATAGAAACATAACCGCCTCGGGTGCACTGTTCACAATGATTTTTTTGTTCTTGTAAGTGTCTATTAATACAGATTAATTTCCTTTCTGATGGTAATAAAGACATTGTTGCCATGGCAATGTGTCAGGCTGAGGCAGAGCAACAGGGTGTGATTGGTCTCCGTTGTGTGGAGAGCGACGCAACAATGAGGACGTTTTATTTGCAGCCCGAACGGCCCTCTTCATCTTTAAATTACAGCGTTCAGAGGGACAGCGGGGAGGTGCAGAAGCTATGGTGGCCGAGATGAGTGCATAAAGTGTGCAGCGATTTTCAGATAATGGCTCCAAAGGCCTCTAATAATAGTCTCGTTTAGGTCTCGTTTCCTGCTGCTAAGCGATGAGATCTTCTCGCCACAAGCACGGCCCAGAAAATGCTTCATTTCACAAAAAGTGAGCAGGAAAATGGGGAGAAAACAAGAAGACAATGGTTGATTTTTCACCAAAAAACAAACTAAATAAAAGAAATCAATGAACTTTACTCATGTTGTACCAATGCAATAATGAATACTGAAACTGACAAAATGCCAGTCTGAGATAAGAAAGTGAAATTAAACTCTCTCAGATGAAAAACCTCAAAATGCAAAAGCTTCAACTGACATGAGTCATGGAGAAGGAAAAAATAAAAAGAAGAAAATAAATAAATAAAACAAAGTGTACGAATCGTCTTTTTTAATGATGTGTTTTCAAAGTCTCCTCATGATTCAGTGTTTGAGGTTAATCAATAAATCACGCTAAAACACAGCATTGTTTGCTGACAGTCTCTTCATGCTGCACACACTCAAAAACACACAGTGATATTTGTGTGGAGGACGAGAGGAGGAGAGAAGCTGCTCTGTAGTCTGCTGCTTCGACTGCGAGCACCTCTGTATCGCTTGCCAGACGGCAGCAGGGCGAGCAGGCGCGTATTGTGATAAATGTAAAAGAAAACAGTATTAAGAGACCACCTGACAGCCATGTTAGGCCGGTGGGGGGGGTTTCTGGGAACTTACCGCTCCCCCTGCCGCCCTCCACTCTTGGGATTGACCATGACGAGGAGCGGGTGGCTGCCTGGGAGAGGGGTGATCTGCAGACAGGAAGACAAAATCAGATCATCAGCGAACACTTCAGCTTCCTGCAGGTGCAGATGGCTGCTGGATGCGGGACGAGCGGACCTGCAGCGCCTGTCCGTCTCCGGGGGAGAACTTGAAAGTCTGGTTGGCGTCATCGGGGCTGGTGCTGGGCGGCGAGTCGCCCTCGCCTCGCTTCACCACAGAGTGACGGTCCTGTGAGAACAGGAAGGCCGATGAGCAACGCACAAGAGCACAGAAAAGGAAAACTATAAAACTACCTGATCACCTCGTGCATTAAATCAAATACTCTGCAGGTGCACGAGGCTTCTATAAATGAAACGCCCACCATGAATATGGAGCACAAGCATATAAATCAGCTTGTCAGGGAGGAATTTGTGGAGGAAATTGAGAAGTCAGACCACAAATCTGAATACAGACTCATCACAGAGTGTGAAATTGAGGCAGGTGTTTGCTGGACGCAGGTCTGACACGACTCGTTAGAGAGAGATCAGCTGATCGGCGGCGTGTCACTGATTCAGCCGGTGGCAGCAGGCGAAGTGAAAACACTCAAACATCCTGTTTGTCGCGGTTTTCAGCTGCTGAGCTGGAATATGTGATTCCTCCAGTTCGATTTATGTGATGATGTCCATCTCTATAACAAACAATTTTTTTGCAATAAACTAAAGAGGCCCTCATGACATTTTATCAGTGCATCGAGGAATTTATCTGCAAATTTATCACTGGCAAAAATGTTCTTAATAGTTTGTCGTCTCCTCGTTGACAGAGAGGCTTGAAAGTGTTTGTAGAAACTTTCCTCTCAATCGTGGTCCTTTTTGAAGTGAACAGCATGACAGAGAGGCAATATTTGGCAAGAACTTGTGGTACAATCTGGACTAAAAGATGGAAAGTGGATAGCTTTGCACGAGTGGTTTGACTTGCTGAGGTTATGCTTATTAAGGACAAATGCAAAACTGTCTATGAATATACACTCTTCTCCAGATACACCTAGCACTAGCACTACAATAAATCCTTCATGGAGGTTGTAAAGTTGAGTTTTTACTGATCATATTGCTTTATTCTGACTGGTGTTCCTATTATTTTGTCCAGTAAGAAACACTCTTTGTATGATGAAACTGAGCTACAGATGTCTAAAATGACCACAGCTTTCATGAAGGATTTCTTGCAGGACGGCTGAATTATGCTGAATTTTGTTTAGTAGATTTCTGACAGTTTACGCTGTAAATTCAAACAGGACATGGCTGCAGATTTCCAAGTTTTAACGTGACCTTTTGAGTCTACAGACAGTGAGACTGCATGACCACAGCAGCTCAAGCACCCTGTAATAATAAAATAAAATAATCCAAACGTTTCCTCCTCCGTGTGCGGAGGTGAGCGCGGTCTTGTTTGGACATGTGTGCAGAGAAAAGCCCCCCCTCACCAGGACGACGGGGCAGATGTACGAGGGCAGCAGAGTGTGGTCCCTCAGGGCTCCTCCATCGCACTCGGGCTTCACGTTGGACGCACACTTATTATGGAGCTACGGAGGAGAGGAGAGGCACAAACATAAGAGCTGTGGGTGTGATCCATCTGTGTGGAGAGGCTGCAGCTTTTTCAGGTGGTTTCTCCTGAGAGCCTCCAACAAAAACTTCACTTGGTTTTTGTCTTTATGCAGAACATTTCTCACCCTGAAATGAGAACAATATGAGAGTTTTGACAGCAGATTTTAGAGCAGTGCAAACTCTGAGGCCGTGCTGACATCTAGTGGACATGAAGTGCAAGTGTGTCAGTGTAAAGAGCTGAAAAAGAGTGACGCATCATATTTTAGAGTGTGTGCATGGCTCATAATGCTTGTGGTGATAAAACTAATGTAAAAGTGTTGTGATCAAACCTCCCTTCAAGAAGTTTTTGTAGAAACTGTTCAGATAATAATCTTCATGAAGGTAGAAGTTATTGTTTTTGCTCCGTCTTCCTACTAAACTGTGGTATAAATGTACACAATATTCTGATAAAACACTACATAATGGCCACTGTGGAAACCTTAATTAACACTTCATACATATCACACAAAGAGGGGGGTGAACAACAAACATTATAATCCTTCACAATGATTAAGTTGTGTTCAGCACTGAAACGACAGCAGAACACGGGCGCTGCAGGTTAAAGGTGAAGCGTCATACGTGTGAATGAGACTCACAGTGATCTGACACCACACACAGTGCAGCCCCGTCAGGCCCTGATAACACTTGATGCTTCTGTGACAGCGGTCGCACTTGGTCGGAGAGTTTCCCTCCATCCAAACATGCTGCATAGCCTGGAAGAGAGAAAAGTCAGGATATAATGTTATTTAGCATTTAATGAACAAACTAGTAAAAACATTACTGGGGCTAAAAATAACACCCAGACAATAATAACTGAGACGTTTGGTTGACATTTTGGATTAAAAAAATATATCCTTTTCTTGATTTGAAATTTAAAGCTGTTGACTTCGTCCTTGTTTAGTTACAGCAGAAATAATTTTTTCCTTTGCTGCAAAGTAAATCAACATGAAAATGAGGTTTACGGCTGCTGCTAACGATAACTAAGGTATAACATCGATTAACCTACATAGTTTTTTACAGTCATTCATTCTTTCTAAAAAAAATGTCTGAAAATAGTAAAACTGTAAAACGTGACTTGAATTTTTTAAATGAGTCATTTATGAGCTAAATAATTTAAAAAGCTAATTATTGCTGTGAGTTTTCGCTGGAGGCCTGACATTACGTTTTGGTCATAAATCAGAACTGAAGAAAAATTAAAAAAAAGCCCTTCAGACCCGAGCCGGAGAAATAATCACATTTTTGTTAAAACACAGACGATGTCAGCGGGACGAGGAACCCCGAATGACCTCGCGGGTCGTCCCATGATGCTCTCTGCTCCGTTGAACAGACCGGTCAGTGTTCCCGTCAGTCCACGTCATCGGCTCGGGGGCTCCTCGTGCTGCAGAATGAGGCCTTTCATGCGTTTGTACTTACGTTGGTGTGTCTACGTGACTTGGCGTAGGTGCTGATGCAGGCGGCGATGTCTTTGGACACACAGCGCTCGTGCACTGTGTACTTGCATACTGTGGTAAAACAGCAAAACATTGCAGTTTACATCGAAAATATTTTAAAAATGGTTGACATGTTCCTTTTTTTTAATATCTAATGCTTTATCTTAAACTTCTCACATGTGCTGGTGCTGTCTGTCTTAATAACTTCAGCTAAAAACATGTTTTGAATTGAATTTAATAAAAGTTTAGCCCATTAAAGATCATTTCAGGCAAACAAGCGAGCACTCACATCCAACAATGACAATAACATGAGCCTGCAGTGAAGTGCTCCCCGGCAGAATTCAATCACTGATGAAATTACACACAATAACTTTGTTAATGTTTCTTTTTAATGGCGACCGTGAGGACTTTTAATTGAAAAACAACGTTGACTCAGAGGCACTCGGGCGCGACGAACAACCTCAATTTGAGTCAGACGCGGAGGGTAAAAGAGAGGAAAGATAAAGAGGGGGAGATAACGACAGAGATGGACAGTAGATGAATAAATGGAGACGTAAACGGAGGAGAGACGGACATGCAGGCGGACGTGTGGACTCACTGGAGCAGCAGAGGCCCTGCTTGCGGACGCCGAGCAGCATCGTGTGGCAGAAGTTACAGTACGCCGGTTTGTTGAAGTGCTTCAGACGCCAAACGTGCTGCCCGTCCTCCTGCACGTTCTGCAGGGAAACAAAGGTGAAGCATTTAAAAAAAACATCACAAACACTTTGCACTTTATCTGAGGTCTGTTTGACACCAGTATTATAAGATATCAAAACATACGTTGTCTCTTTGAATTTCTAACTACAGTATAAAGAGCAGAGCAGCAGTGGAGTATTTCAGAGACTAGAAAATATATTCAAGGTCATTATGAAGCATCAGCCTTATTTATCTGCTAATTTTTCAGTTGTAAAAGCTCTCCTGAATATAATTTTCTTTTTTTCCTCTTTTTAATGTTGTGAACTCTGATAATATTATATAAATATTATTAATCACACTGAAGTTGATAGTGTGGGAGCACACTTTTTTGCTGAACTTTGGTTTTTATAATATATTTATGTTCATGTTTTGATGAGGGTGTGTTCAGCGTGTGTTTTTGTAAGTTTATTGCTTCTAAAGAAATAATCAACGTTTAAAAAAAAAAGAGTTGAGCCACGTTTTCAAAGAGGAACATCCTCTGACAAACACACAAGAGTGAAGAGAGAAAAAGAGAGAGAAAGTTCCACTTTCCAGTATTGAGTAAAGAAGAATAAATAAAAGATAAGTGAGCGTTTTTTATCGGATACCAATAACCTCTTTAGGAGAAAAGTACTGAGAGAAACTGAGCATGTCTGTGTGATTTGTACCGTGTCCATGCCCAGCAGCACCAGTAAAGGGATGGTGGTGAGGCCTCCTCTGATCCACTCCTCCAGCGTGACCGTCCCGTCTCTGTCGTAGTCGATCTCCTCCATCATCTCCTTCAGTATCTGAAGTCACGAGACATAGAAATATCAACAGACTCACGTGTACAGATTGTGCTGCTACTGCGGATTAAATATTTTAAATTCCTAATGCTGTTAAATAATCTTCTCAGGAGGTTTAAAACGGTGAATCAAATGAACTCTGACAGCAGGAAGGGTTTTATTTATTCCTCCATGAGTACAAAATGTGCAAATAAATGTTTCCCTAAATGCAAAGAACAAATAAATGAATCTTTTTTCTTAAAGATGATTTGAGATGAATTCATTTTGTGTGTTTCAGGAGCTAAAATCCACTCTCCGGGTGTCACTCGAGGTTTCAGCCGGTGAGTAAATACGATGAGAAACCCTTCACAGCCGGGCCTGTTTACGTTTCTCTTCCTGTTGTTGCTTTGCAGACTTCATTGCTGTTTGCTCACCGGTCGCAGCTCCGTCGAATCCCACTCCAGATACTCTGCCACGTGCACCATCTGATTGATGATACGATCCAGCTCCTGCGAAGAGAGAAAAAGCAAGAAACATACTTTAAAAATACGAAAAAGGCCTCCTGCTATTAATATCCTCTCTTGTGCCTTAATTCAACATTAAAGTGTAAAAGTTTTCCTGCGTGTGTCACACGCTCACAGAGGAAACTGCACTAATATTAAACTGAGCAGAACCATCACAAATGACCTCACGTAAACACGGCCGCTGTCGGGTTTCTCTATTTTTAGCCGCTGTGTGCGAGAAGGGCAAAGAGGGTGACAAAACACAGAGAGTGGAAGATGAGGAGGAGGAGGAGGAGTGAAATAAAAACTCACCGAGCTGTCCAGGACTCCGTTGCCGTCCGTGTCGTACAGCCGGAACATGACTAGAGGGGAACGAGAGAGCAGAGATCCCATGATGACTCAGATACCGTCAGACAATTAGTGGCTCTCTGAAGCTCTGAACGTTTGGCCTCCCTCCAGACGGCCGCAGGGGTTAAAGAAGTGGAGCGTGTTAGGTCTGTACCGGGCGTGGGGACCAGTTAGAGGAGATTAGGCTTGTCAGCGTGCACCGATATAGCCTCACGCACTAAAGAAGTCAATTGGGCAGAGCGAGGCTTAAGCATGTGGCCGACCTGGGCCCTGTGTGGGAGGTGCACCCGGCCTATCTAAGGCCCCCGGGGAAGGCAGCCAGAGAAGGAGGGAACGGCCTCATTACTCCTGCTGTCAACCTGAGCAGAGTATTACCGGCCTGACCGTACACACACGACAGCTGCTCCCATCCTGCACACCCCCGTCACTCACACTCCAGCTTGTCCTCCGGCGTCCCCCTCTCCAGCAGGGAAAGGTAGCAGACGATGTCCTTGAGGAAGACCACCTGGGGCGACGGCGTCGGGGAGCCTTTCTGAGGCGACGGGCTCCTCCGCAGAGACAGGTGCTTCTCCGAGCGGCTCCTCTCTGTCGGTGCACAACACAAACGTTCAG
>JBAJHX010000043.1:2594657-2627235 GCA_037176925.1 Amniataba percoides | reverse complement strand
TAATAAGACAACTCAAACAGGACAGATGACACTGAAAATGCCAATGAAGTTGAAAAAATAAAATAAAATGACAGTTACAGCACTCGTGGTTTATGTGCATGAGCAGGTGAAACAAAGCAGCGATTCCCCTGCTCATTATGTCCTAATCTGAAGCACACAGGCTCTCGAAATCATCCCAGATGGCCGCCTCATGTGGGTGGATGAGGGAGCCGGGACGAAGAGGAGGCGGTGAAGGACACTAATATCAAGGATCACTTTGATCCTACGAGGTAAATCCCTCTCTGATGTCACTGAGCCTCTTCACTTCTCACACGCCGACTGTTAATGAAAAAACACAGGCCGGGTTACTCCGGACTGAGCAGAGGAGGAAGTGAGAGGCGTGTTTTTAATGAAGCAAACACGCATGTTAGCGGCAGGATTGTGCAATATGAGTCAACTCAATGAATATTCATGGAGAGCCTCGACCTTCGGTGTTTACCTTCTTATACAATCCAGCAGCAGCAGGTCAAGATTGTTTTCCATTAATAAAGAAAGCTGCAGAATGAATAAAAAATCCTTTAAAATGAACTGAATAAGAGAATTTAATGATAAAATTAAGCCCTCCATATGACTTTCTTAAAGGGAAGCATCATTATTTAATTATAATATTATTTCTTACAGGTTTTACTGGTAAATGTTTCCATTAAATTAATTTAATCAAATTATTATAAAACTGTTATTTTTTTTTTTTCAGACTCTTAATTGATCAAATTTAGATATTTTACATTTTTTTAACATTTTATTTATATTAATTTATGTCATGTTTTAATATTGGTCACAAAAGAAATGATAAAATAGATGGAAATAAACACAATAAATTATGTTTTTTTAAGTAAGAAAAAAATTAAGAATAGAAAGACTAATACAAAAAATGCAAATCAGTATAACACTGTATAAAAAATCTATGAAATTTAATAAAATAATATATTATAAATGTATAAATACACATAAAGATGTCATCATTAATGCTATTTATTAATATTAATAATTACAAACTCCTGAATCTGCAGTTTTCCTCGACTCTGTTAAACACTGAAGCATCTTTCAGCGCTTTGCTCCTCAAACAGCAGTTTTCAGTGACAGTTCCTGTTAAATGAGCTGAAAACGAGAAACAAACAGACACAGTCAGAGAGCAGCTGGTGAACACGGCCGAGCGTTTAGCAGCTGAAGAGATGGAGATTTCCCCGAGGAGGTGGTGGAGACCAAACACAGAGCGAAAAGAGAGACGATGCTGGGCAGAAAAAATACCGATAATGTAACATCTGCTGGGTAAAGTGCAGTGAAAGTCAATGACTTCGCCTCCACCTGTTTAACGTCCTTTGTGGGGAAATCTCTGCTGTGTTTGTACAACGTCGTACGAACAGAATTTGCACCGCGGCCGCTGATATATCACAGATCTGTGGCCTCATCCCGCTGACCTCAGCTTCCCAAGCAGCCTCTGAATTATTCAAAAGGTTCACTTCAATTATTTAATCTTTAATTCAAAAGAAAATGCATAAATTGGATTTAAAATATTCAAATGCATTAGACCTCCAGAGATGCTGCTGCTCGAGGGTGCAACACGCTCAGCGATGAGAGCCGAGAGTGACCTAACAGAAGGTAAAGCTGCTCCAAAGTTTTAGAAGTAAAAGTGTTTGTTTGCTTTCTGTTTTTACCTGAATGTTTGTTTGTTTTTTTTGTTTTTTCCATTTGCATGTGAACTCTATTCATTCACATACTTCCTGAAAATGAATAAACATTTAATGAGGAAGCTGACGAACATTTAGAGAACCAAGTAAGAGTTTAATGTGTGAATTTCTGTATTTGTTCTCTCTTTTATTAAATTTCACATTATTTTACCACAACTGACCTTTTCTTTATCTTACGTTTTGCATTTTTCTTGTTCTGCTGCTCTTCCATATTTTGTTTATTTGTGACGCTCACACTTTAAGCTATTACAGCCTATTCAAGTCTGGTAGGAGGACGATGATGGGATGTTTCATTGTTTTAAAACATTTCTCTTTTTATTATTTTTTTATCTTTCATCCAGCTCGGCGGGTCAAACAGCCCGTCAGGAAAACTCCCGCTGCTCCAGACGACCACTTTGGGCCACGTTGCCTCGATACCTGCACACGCATCGCTCTGCCTCCATCTTTCCATCCAAGCTGTGCATTTTTCATGAAGCTTTGTAGCATTTAAAAAACATTTCTTACACTCCCCTGAAACACTGTTTTAGGGCCTTTTTATAAGACGTGATGAATTATTGAGGCCGAACCTGACGGGATTGTCGGTCACTCTCCGAGAAAGGCAGGAGAGGCTCAAGGTGGGAGATTCAATCACCTTATCAGACTCCGGACCTGCAGCCTGGAGTGTTTTTCCTTCAGTTTCTCACCCGTAAAACTCATCTTTCTTCCCCTCACCGCTCTCGGGAGGTGTGAAAACGGGCTGCATGCTCTCTGTAATGTGAAAATGAAGCGAGAGGAGCAGATGCAAGCAGTCAGCGGCGGAGGGTCGCTCTTCATCGCTGACATTAGCAGACAGCGGACATCTGGGCAGAAAGAGGTCACCGCTCCGAAATGGAAATGTCACAAAGACCTTTGTGCGTACAACGATTTGACATTCAAATCAGTCATTTGCCATTTTTCCAAACAGTGATCCCCCGTGTACTGTACAGACGCCCACACACACACACACACCATCATACTGTAGATGTGCACAATGACAAAAAACTGAAATAAATCCCAAAAAGCATCAAAAATTCACGACCGCATCATTTGTTTGTCTGTCCAAACTGAAATGTCTCACCTGTCTGATGGTTTGCCATCAAACTTTGTACAAACGTTCGTGTTCTGCAGAGGATGAATCTGCTGATTTTGGTGATTTTCTGATATTTGGTGTCACTGTGAAGTTGACATTTTGGTTTTTAAATTAAATATCCAAACAACGATTTGATTAGTTGCCATAAACTTTGGTACGAACAATCACGAGCCATTAAATGTTTTTATGGTTATGTTTCGGCGCTGACTGAGCTTAGTGATCATAATGTTGGATAAATATTGAAGAAGTTAACCAATAATGAATCTTCATTGTAGGTTGAGTAACTACTGTTGACTTGATATTTCTATTTTCATACTTTACATTTTATATTCAAAGAGTTGCTATGCTTTTTTTGAAAACTAATCCAACTCAGTGTGAGATCTGATGACACACTGAATATCTACATTTTGTATATGCATTATTAATGCTGTCTGTATTAATGCATTAATGCTTCCAGAGATACATCCGATATTATTTATGAACCATTAAATTTAAATAAACTTTTAGCAAAGTTCAGCATTATTAATTTAGCATTACATTTAAATCAAACCATCCGTCTAAATGACAGAGCGAGTTAGGCCTTTCTAAAAATAAACTAATTTACTTAAATTACGACATAAAGACATCAGTTATTTCTGTACATCTTTTACCACCTGTTTTGACCTCACACTGCCCATCATTTGCAAACATCTTTTGGTTTAATCAAGATACATCACTTTTTATAGCGCACCAGAAATAAACCAACAACCCAAACATTAGTGAAACACACCATTCATCATGTCAGAAGTGCATGAGCTGTGCAGCGGGAAGAAAAAAGACCAAATGTGCAATTAGCAAATTAGCAAATCCCCCACTGAATGGTCATCTGATTAGTTTGGTCCTTAAGCCTTATGTGATCATCCTGGATCATTTTCCTTCATTTCCGCTGCTGGTCATGGACGTCTTCCAGCTGCTGGGAGTAAACACACTGATGCACTGTTCTCCATCGCCAAAAGCTGCACTCCTAATGCGATTAGCATGCTTTAGTGTACGAGCCCCGCTGTGGAAGTCGACATGACCAGTAAACAGAAGGGAAGGCAACTCTGACGCAAATATCCCCAACAAACTGAAAAACATTTTCCTCATGTGTCACATCATCATTTACAGCATGGCAGCAGTGACCGTGGTCATGCTTTCAAAAACCAGATGCTCAAAAAAGTGAAAATTTCCTACATGCTCAGAGTAAAAATATGAACATCCGCCTTCCTTTAAATTAAATTGCCAGCCTGTCATATCAAAGTTATGATGATTACCAGTTCCTGAAATAGTGGCCACGTCAATGTCTGAGTCGTAATGAAGACCAAGAAGCCCTGATTTTCTGATATCTGCCCTGTTATTTATCTACTTTCATAAGAGACTCAACAGGAGGGACCTGAAATGAAAGAGACAAGAAATGACACGAAGCATGACTCATACAAATTATCTATACAGCTAATTTTCAACATCAGATACAGTTTGAAAAAAAGTATAATCTAACGACTTTATCCTTAATATAATGCAAAATATTGTTTTTTTATTGGCAGATGTGACAATATGCTGACGATGTGAATGTATTTCCCAGAATATCTGATCTTGCAGTACAATATCTGTTCGTAATGAGTTGCACTGGAAGAAGTTGTTAAAGGTTATGAGAAGTTTGAGGTCTTGGTTTGATACAAAAAAAGTCCCCAGTCACTTTGCACGCACTGAAACCATAATTTTTCCCTAATCTTAACTTAACCTAACCACACACAGACAGTCCTGCACCGCGCATGCCCACAATCCTCCCCCACCTCTGCACAGGAGGGAAAAACAACTCTGAAAATAATCCAGACATTTGTCACCATAACATAATGGAGATTTATGTAGTAATATATGAGCAGGTTTGCAACTTAAATACCAGCCAAAGTTGAAAATGAATACTGCAGTTCATGGTGTTAAATCCCTCTAACGTCAAGGTGCTGACTTTATAAGACTGACACTTAATATAAGCCAAAGTCCATCATTCAAGGCACATAAAAAACACATTTATTGGAAATAGTGTATGAATGTATAGTTGATGCAGTTTCATTTTGCCTTTTCAAAATGTAGAAATGTTTGAGATGTAGCTTAACATACTGTGAGTACAGGCGCTGCCCTACAAAGCTTCTTCTATCATTATGGGCAGACAGTCCCAATTTAAGGCTCACCAGGAGAAAAAGCAGTCTACCCTTACACCTGGAGAGGTAACAAATGCAATGATATTAATCACAGAGTCACAGAGAAACACCCACAATGGCAAAGTCACAACAGCTGTGCATGTATTGATGAAGATCTGATAGTTGATTGCAGCATGTATTGTTGTCTTTTGTGATTTTCTTTTTCTTTCTCCAATATGACAGAGTCATTTTGCAGATGGAAACTGAAGAGTAATAATAATTAGAATAAGATCTTTCTAATCAACAATCTTAAGATAAAAGGGGAGAGGTTTGCTTCGTAATTGCATTTATAACATTTCTTTAGTCAAATGTAGTTAAAGTCAAGTGCTTCCTCAGAACACTTTAAGAACAACCATCACTACAGAAAACTGCTACTGAACCTTTGATATACAGGAAATGACATTTTGGACAAACCCGCTGACGACCAGGTAATAAAATAATTATTGCATCAGTCTTTCGACCGGTTGATCATGTGATCAGCCAGATCAGACCACAAGTAAACTAAGTAAACCACCACAGCCGGTTTGAGAGTGCATCAAAACAGGAAACGCTTCAATTTTCCAGCCACACAGGCTTCAGATGAAGTGAATATTCGCAGGACTAAAGTGAAATGTGAGTGTACCATTAGTGCCCCAACATAAGAGGATCTGAATGCTGCTTGAGGAACAAGACTTTGTGAAATCATGTTACCCTGACAGAGGCAATTCTGTGTCCGGTAAAGCGGAGGGCTCATGTTTCATGTGAGCGTTGGTTCCTCAGGCTGAACATCCTCTATTATTAATACTGTCTGGTCGAAATAGGCAAATTAAAATCAACACAATCTCACTCAGATTAATGGAACAAAAAGTAGTGTTTGCTAATACTGCTGTGCTTTTCAGACGTCCCATTTTCAAAATAAAATCACCAACAAATGTAAGTAAATAGATCCACAAAAACAGATTCATCAGCACACCCAAAGAAACATGCCATATCTTCTTAGAAATACAACACTACCAAATAGTTCTTTCCAGGGAAAGACTGGTACATTACAGAGTTAAACCTTTACATCCAGCTCTCTCATGATTCTTCAGCAGCCTTTGACAATTAAAAAGGAGCTGAAAGTTTAAGAGTTAAACTACAGAAGAAGTAGTTCGTTGTCTGCAAATGTCAGAAAAGAAAAAGCCAGACTCGAAGGCGGCATGAAAAGCTGTCAGATTTTGGGATTAAACAGCAAATGTTCAAGCGTTGCACTTTGTTATAAAGAAGTAATTGTAAAAAAGAGCTGAAAACTGGCCAATCACAGGCTGGAGTGGACTGTCGATATTGGATCTTCAGTTTTGAGAAGTTAGAAAGAGAAATGATCAGACAAAACACACATTTTGAGCTTTAGAGAAGTGTGAAGGGCTGTACACAGATATGCTAATTTACTTTCCTCTTATCTTTGCCTTTTTTTTATAAATGGCTAATTTTATTTATTGAAAGTGTATTGAATATTATTTTTACTTCATCAACAAGTTCCACCAGAAAGGTGAGCACAAAATAGTAGATTGCATTTTGATTGCAAAAACTGTCTCGCACGTCACGACCTTCGAGTGAAACACCTGCTGGAGTATTTTTTTTGTCCTGTAACGACTCGGAAAAGGGTCTGAAATAAACTCACAGGAGCAGCAGACAATGTGAGAGCTCGCAGAGAGTTTAGGCTCCCTGTAAAGGTTATAATTGGGTTCCTGTTATTGGTTTTCCTCAACTGAATTAGGTGCACCATAGTGTGCTGCCTACACACCATAGGAATGGGAAGACCTGTCAGCGGCTGCCAAGTCTTCTTCCAGGATCGCTGTGTCTCAGCAGTTTTTAATTAAAACGCTGCATTTGTGCCACCTATCCCGGCTGCCTGCAGGAGAAAATACAAGAGAATAAATTACAGCATCCATCCCTGCTGGCTGAGCTCTGCTGTTTCGCAGCATTTCATTAGGACTGATATACCTCTTTTATAAAAACATCTGGGGGTTGTTTACTGTTATTGACTGTAAACCTTGATGAAATGCTGATTTAAAGAGCAGATAAAAGATCCACACGCTCCTGAACGCAGCTGAGGTCTGTTTGAACTGTTACAGGAGGCTGAATAAAGTGGAAATCAACGTCTTGGATTGATCGTTGACTGACAGGAAGTGCCGTCATCTTCTCAGGTTCACACTGAGACGTTCTTCTGCCTGAACGGAGACGCTGATCTTTGCTTTCACTTCCCCGTTAAACTGATTCACAGCTGTTTTTTCTGCACAGGTCGCAGATGTTGTTAAAGGACAGTTTGATGGTTTTCTTTGTAAGCACAAAAGTTTAAAAAAACTACTCTTAATCATGATTTCTTGAGAAAAAAATAAACTTTTCTTCAATTATGTACATGAATATACTTCACATTTCCTGCATGTGATCAGAACTCTGTTGGACATTGCTGGAAAACCTTCAGAGGAGGATTAACAGGATCCTGATCGGGACCTCGAGCAGCGACTCTCCTCCAAGCTGGATCCAGATGTCTGAGCTCTTCGTTATCTCTAAGCTCAGTTTATATTCACCATCTCATGCTAAAGTTTATAACATGGCTGCACATTATAGTGACACCAATCACAGAGCGTCAGGAACAATCCCCGTGGTAACGCAAACATCCACTGGACCTGTAAATAATCTATAATATATTCTAATAAACACTGGTTTTTAAATGTAAATATCACCTCTGTCAAACAAACTGTGCTTACTCTATATAATGTGCACCGTCATTCCCACCAACCTTTTGTATATAAGCTACCTGTTGAAATGATTGGATTTATTATAGGCATCCTTTGTCATAATGTCTACATCTGACTGTTATCTTTCATTTTTCTTTCTTGCTTTGTGTTTATGTGCACTTGCAGAAAGAGCATTGTTAAGACCGTACAAGGCCAATAAAGCTGATTCCTGTTCAGATTTTTCATTTTTCAAAATTCACACCGTGTGATTTTATTGAATTTCGAATCGCTGTGCGACACTTTACACTCCTCTGAAGCCATTCGTCAGTCTGCTCTCCCCTCCAGGAGGCAGTCGGCGCTCCGTCGTTTGCCTCCTGTCACGCCGCCCGCCATCACGGCCTTGTTATTCTCCCTGCGGGCAAACAGAGCTGCACAGGAGCTGTGTTCACCTCTTGTTAATTTTCAGGCTCCTCTCCTTCTCAGTCACGTTAGACTGATCGCTAGACAGTCACGTTAGACTGATCGCACCCGCCGAGGAGGCGAGTCGACCCCTCGATCTCCTCAGGAAGCTGACGTTAATCTGCCGTGCCGGTTGAGAGAGACCGACGGAGCGTAATTGTCTTGTTATGGATGTTGTTTAAGACCAGCGGCTCTGCGTCTGTGCTCTCAATAAAATGAAGTGCATCCGTGTTCAACCTTCATTAAGATGTTTTGCTGAGAACAGGTTCAGTGTGTGAAAGCATCCGAGCAGCTGAACACTGTAAAACGCGCCTCATTCATCTTCCCGTGGACGTTATATAAACACGCCGCGCTCCTCTCTGCTTCGTCTGACTCATTTGCCCTGACTGAGCACATCATTACACCCAGTAAATCAATTTCACATACGTTCGGGCAGAGACGAGTACACCAGACATACCTCTGAGACAGAAAGCAGAAGCGCTCAGCTCGGTGCTGACGAGACGGTCGACACTCTGTGGGACACTCGTCTTAAAGTATCGATCGTAGAAAATTCAGAAGTAATGACATTCATCTGTATTGTTGACGTCAAAGGAAACATCTGTGTGATTTCACTCAGAAAACTTGGACAGATGAATGGAAGAGTTCTTCTGATGCACGTTCTTCATGGTTGGATTCTTCAACATTTTCATTTTTTTTCTGTTCTCCTTGAAGTATTTTATGGAGTTGAAACTGTCTTATCATCTTAGAAAGACAGAAAGAAACAGCGGTGGAAGAAAAATGAAAGAAAAGTGATTTTTCTGGCCACTCGGGGAGCAACAGAAATAAAACACCAACATACTGTGAAGGGTGATGTGATTAGGAAAAAAGGAAACCACCATCAAGAATCAGCAAAGTAAAAGTGTTATCAGATAACTAAACTTTCAGTACCACAAATAAAAGCTTTCACTATGCAGAGAGTCAGTGTCAGGGCTGTATTTTCATCTTATACTGATTTGTGATTCATTAAAATGAAGATTTGTTTATGCTGTAGCTGATGCCGTCTTTCATTTGTGCAGATACTAACAGCTGTAGCTTTGTAATCGAGAAGAAATATGTGAAGTTGGAAAACATGGAAACACCTGCAAGAAAGAAAATTGTTGTACATTTTTCCGGGTGAAAATAATAATAATGCATGTGTTTTTGAAAAGGATTCTCAGGAAGATAGGTAGAGACAGGTAGTGTTTGTTTAACATGAAGTATTCGAATGACTGGAGGCAAAACTGCATCTTAATATCTCCAAATATCCAGACTGTGCACTAAAATTAGTATTTAAAAAGGAAAAAGACGAGCTGAATGGCTGAAACAGACTCTTATTATCCTGTATTACAAAAAGGACATCAGAGCATTAAAAAAAAAGCTTGACTTTTTCTTACAAGATGGAAAATCTGCGGCGTTTATCAAAGCCTGGCTGCTTTTTTTCAGGTTGGACGGCAGGCCCGGGGTCTGCCATCTATCTGCCCGAACACAGCTCGCTCTCACTGGGACTTCAATTAATGTGACGCAACCGGGGCTCTCTAAACAAACCACACTGTGCTGCTTTGGAGCAAAATTCAGTTTACATTTCCAAGAATAGCTGCGGTAACTACCATGCAATACAAAACCGGTGACGTTTAAGAGAAGAAGCAGTTACGTAAAAAAAAAAAAAAGCGAGGGAATGAAGAAGAGGGGGGAGCTGAGATGAAAGGTTGAAGAAAGGAAAACACACCAGTTCATCCCAGATATGTCCGTTTTCCAGTCGGCGAGGGCTATCAATAGATCCTCGCTTTGGGAACCTCTGAGTCCGTCGTAAGCTTGTTTTGCTGTTTTGTCTCCATGACGATCTCCCTTCAAAGAGAAAGCTACAGCTAATTTCCCAAAATATACAGCCCCTGAAGCAGGAGGGCCGACGGGGCAGCTCAGGTCTCCGAGTTCAGACCTCATTTCCTGAGGATCGTCCCTCGTCCTCGTCCCAGAGTTTCCATTTGGCAAGTCAGGAGCCCAAATTCCCCCGACTGCCACCAGCTGAGGCATTTTTGCCAAGCCACCAAAAAAGCCTGATTAAAATAAATATTTGATTCATTCTCATTTTTCATATTTAATTTAAAGGGACAGTTCAGATGTTTTGAAAGCAGGTTACATGAGGTACTTTTCCACAGTCATACATTAGACGGCCTGCTGTGAACGGGATCAGCAGAAAAAGGCCCATCTAAAACAACTTATATCAGTTTTTCCCATTTTTACAATATTTTCTTCGTGCTAAATTGCCTTTTTCTGTGGGTGTTTGGGTCAGGTGTTTAAGGAAGAGACAGCACATAAGATGAGATTATTATGACAGGCACAATGAAATACCATTCATTGCACATTTAGAAAGCAGAGTATGCAGAAGTTTTTGCAGATGGAGACTTATGGAAGTTCAGCGGTTGAGAAAAAGTAGTGCCAAAGAAAAGTGGACTGTAGGTAACTATTGATAAGTACCTCACACAACCTTAAGTCAAACTATTCCTTTAACTCTGAAAACTACACCTGCTGAAACGTCTCTCTCCTGCCATGCTGCAAAAAAGCTCAGTTTAAACCTTCATTCATACATTATTAGAACAACAAGCTGTTAACTCCACACACCTTCTTATGTACACCCCCAGCAAACAACAGCTCACATTAACATAAACTTATATATTACTGACCATGTGCTGAATATAAGTCAACTCCTGAGAAAAATATCTGTCATGTCATCTGAGCTTTTTCGCAAAATAATGTTTAAAACGAAAAGAGCTGAAAGATGCTGAACCACTTCAAAGTTCATCATCGTGAGTGACCCCCTTTTCGCGTGGCTCTGAATCAGTGTGTGTCGTTAATAAGAAGTATTGATCACAGCTGCTTTCAGGATCTCGAGCCTAAATAAAAGCCCCATCGACAGCGCAGAGGACGTGACCTTGTTCTCAGCGTCCCCACGGTGATGGTGATGTTACCGTCCTGTCACTGTGAATTTTTTCATCCGTTTGTACTGAGAGTGTTGAGGGACGGAGGGACGAGGGGGGGGTAGGTTGGGGCAGAGCTTACGCAATGCAAGACACGACAGGGTGTGACGCCGAGTCTGTTGTGGCAACCTGGAGAGGAAACGGAGGCATCGATGGTTCTGCAGCATTCGACCGTCTGTTAACATTCCCGTCCACCATTACTACACTACCATGACCAATACTCGAGTTCACCGCCTGGTCAGGTATAAAAAAACAAAAAAGAAAAACGTGCTACACCTTGCATCTCATGTAAATTTAAAAACGTGCTCCACAAAGCTGTTCTCAGTTCATTTAACGCCGCGTCCGTGCTGGTGAGCAGCAAACAAAAACCAATGAAGGAGAGATGAAATCACCGTGAAGCTGCTGCAATTTAAACCTGCGTCTTTGTGTGTGTGTGTGTGTGTGTGTGTGTGTGTGTGATGGAGCTGTGGGAGCCTTTTCTCTCTCGGTGTGTGTGAGAAGCAAACAGAAGGTGTTTTACTGCCGTCCGCTCGTCTCTTCATTAGAATGCAGCACCAGCCTGCAGCTGCACGCAGAGCGGAGAGAGAGGAATGATGAAACCGGAGCTAAAAATAGCCGCCTCCCAGGATCCCCCTCATACGGCACTGTAAACACTCAGAAAGCCAGCGACAGGCAGCACCAGCCCAGGCCTGTGTGTGTGTGTGTGTGTGTGTGTGTGTGTGCATGGCTCACGAGCTGGTGTGTGTTGGACACATTGCAGTCCTCCTCGCCCTCCCGCCCTCGGTCATAAACCAGTGTTTGGTTTGGCGAGCACGCATCATCGAGCTGCTGTACAATTAAAGCCATCTGTGGGGCTTTTTTTTACCCAAACAAGTCTGCGGAAGCACACAAAAGCAATCACCTCGATAAATCACGGCTCAGGCCACGTTCACGTTATTAAAAGCACAAATTGCCATCAGGCAGAAATCTGCATTATGCAGGCACGACAACAGGCGGCGTGTTATTCAAGCTCAGTCACCTTTATCATGAGGTCTGTTGTTACGTGATAGGGCGTCCACATGTTACACACTATTAGCAAACAAAGTCTGTGCACACACACACACACACACACACACACAGCCCAGGTAAAAAGTAAATTCGGCAGCGTCGTAAATATAAGGCGTTATGAAACTGAGTGGTTTCATCCCATCAGACACCACGAAAGAAAGAATAATCAGCAGCAGCATTAAAAAGGTGCAACAAATCTGTAAAAAGGTGCACACGTGAGCTCCTGTGTGGCCACATAAAACATCAAACAGCTGGTAAAATCTAGTTTATTCTGGCTGTTCTCGAAGGAATCCAGACACCGGCACTGTGGGCGTTTCTCTCCCATGCAAATGAAATCAGGGAGATGACGTCGACAATGCAAACAACCTTAAAGCTCCGCACAACAATGAATCCGCGTGACCGAGGAGGACGACACGTGCGAGGCAGCCTGGAGAGGACAAGGAGCGTCTCCCGAGAAAAACACTGTAGGTTTGTGCCAGACGAGCTTTTTAAAAAACCTGAGCCAAAAAAAAAAAAAAAAAAATACGAGAGAGCAGCTTCAACACAACCCGACGACTGACTGAACTGGAAGTTTGTGTGTTCATTTAGAGTATTGACAGCACCGATCGATGACACCTGAGGATGCATAATCAGCCTGAACTGATTCAACGTGACAAGCCAATGCATCACAATGAGACAGACATTTGCATATTTCACGCTCTCGCTGTAAAAGTGTTACTACCGATGAACCCTGCCAGGCGATGAAACCTAAATAATCGTTCAAAGACTACATTTAAAGATGCTGCTCATCCTGGAGTGTTAGCAGGTAGATTTTTTGTACCAAACACATCTCCTCAAACTGTGAGAGCATCCAGGACTGACAGGATTTTAGAAATAATGAGGTTAAATTCCCGCAGCCATCTAAGACATTTTTGACAAGCAACCAAAAAAAGCTTGATTATTAAAAATATTTGTATCATTTCCATTTTTCATAATTAATTTATTTAAAAAAGTACAGTTCAGGTCATTCGAAGCGATCACTAACTATGAAGACTGGACGTATTACAAACTAATGTAGATATACTGATGTTTGCATACTGAAGCTGATATTTGATTTGTTTGATAGATTACTTTTAAATATGCTTTTTGGTTTTGGAAACACAACCCCAAAAAAAAACCACAAAAAAAAAACACCATCTTTGCGAGTAACACTGTTCAGCAAACAGACATCTTTAAAATGAACAAACTCACCTGTTGTTGAGTTGTTGTTCATCCGCTCAGTTTGAGTCCAGCTCTGGTTGATACTCACACTGGACATAAACTTTATGTTTCCTTGCTTGAATCTTTTGTGTTTTTCACAACTCAAACTAGCTAACAGCACTAATAATCTGTCAATCACACATCAAAGGTGAAAGCTGTGCTCCAGAAGTGGATATTTGTACTGTTTCATCACATGATTTGAAGCCACCTGTAAAGACTGTGGACACCCACACAGGTGATTTCTCTTAATTCGGCTGATGAAGTCGTCTCAGTGCTGAGTGGGCGTGTACAGACTGTTTGACTGACGTCTCTCTTATCGTCTCTCTGAGTTACCAAATTATTTGTAGCTTAAAAACAAGATTTGATTAGGTTTGTTATTGTACCAGATCCCAACGTAAAAACCTCAAACAAGTCCTAAAAATGTTTTTACCTTGAAGTCCACCTTCTATAACTGGGACATTTTACTTTAAACAAAACAGTAAAAAACACCAAGTCAGCGACAGAGAGAAAGATTTTAATATCTCATCCAGTCGTCCTTTCTGCAGTCATTCAGTAACCTAACAGGATTGTCTCGCTCTCCAAAAAAAAAGGCATGTCTGTGCAATAATACAGCTTCATGTTCTCAGATCCAGGATGGATCAGAGATCATAGAGGAACGGAGGGAGATGGGTTTCCATGGCAATACTGTTTCTTTTTCCTTCTCCCTCAGCTTGACGTCACGTCAGGCTCCCCGGTAAACCTTTAGCACAAAGGTGTGTGTGTGTGTGTGTGTGTGCAGGCGAGAGCAGAAGAGGGAATGAATACAGAAAAGGGTGACAGCGAGATGCAAAGATCCATATTCACTGTGAACGTGGTGAAAGTGGCGTGAATCCTCTGCTGACCGAGGCTGCTGCATCTGTTCAACGCTGCCGTGTGTCTTAAATTTATCTCATCTGTCCTGTTTTAGCGCTGCAGTAAAATAATTACATCTGAGTCTCTTGTCTGCTAAACTAAACATATATTTCTTCATTTCTCTCTTTTAATGTTTTATAAAATGGGGTGAGCGTCAGAGCAGGCAGGAAAAACACTGACTGTGCTGCTCCTTCAGTGGTGCACTTCAATCAGCTCGTAGAGGTTATTTGGTTGTATAAACTGAGCCGTAGCCTACTTTAACACTCTGTGAGCAATCCTGCCATCTCCTGGTCTCCGGTGAAGCTTCAACCTGCAGGTTGTTCGTGAATTTAACAGACATACAGATAATTTTTATGATAATAACATCAAACATGAAACAGAAAAAGAATTTAACTTAAGATTCTTGTCAACATACTTAATTTATCTCACATTTTAGTGATACTGAGTGACTGAAACCCTTTATGAAGTGCTAAAATCATCAACTCTGCTGGGGTTATATGTTTCCATCAGGATCTTTGAAATCATTATTGTTACTGTAAGTTGCAGTAGCAGAGGTATCTCGATGTATAAGTGTGTATGTGCAGTGTAAATACATTTGTGTGTGTTGTACCAAAAGAAACACACTAAATTAAATTACTTACTCATATATTCTTCACAGCTATTAACTAGTGACTATTATTATTATTATTATTATTATATGTTGTCACTATTCCGTTAGCTAAAAAAGCACAGTCACATAATGTGTACATAAATAATTAAGCTCGATTAAGTATAGATATATTTTATTACTATTTATTTTATTGTGTTTTATATGAATGAATGAGTAAATACTTCATATTATTGCAGTACTGTAATATATAATAAATCCTATCATGCTATATTTCTGTCGATGAATGAAAGTGAGAGTGTGAAAAGAAGCAGGAAACAGCTCCTGTTGTAACATTTCAGGTCTGGTTCATTTTTGGCGTCAGCGCCGTGGGGGGTGTCCCCCCCTCGTAGACCTTCAGGTCCAAATTAAGGCCCCAGCAGGTCCGTATGTGTGCGAGGCGCTCGCCGTGAAAGGTGTGAACACAGGTGAACGTGTGTGTTTTGAGTGGCAGGTGTGTGACGGAGGCCGACCGAGGGCGTCGCGGGCAGGAAGCCACATCGCAGGGACGCGACCTCCAGGCGGGGCGTCTCCTCAGAGGACGAGAAGGTGACAAGAGACCGAAAGCAAATTTATCTTATCTGACTCTCTCTCCTGCAAACAGGCCAGAATTTACACTTTTTTTCACAGAAAACATCTTGACACGTCGCAGGTGGAATTAATAAAGTGACTGAAACCCACTCGAATGAAAAGGCGCCATCTTTAATGTTATCAATCAGATTTGTGCTTTTTCTGCTATGATGAGTTAAAATTTAATGCATTAATGCATCTTTTCTTCTCTGCATCTTTTGCTTTTTTACATTATGTATTTTGGTGCTTTTAACTTTGCTTTTAGACACAACCTTGATAAAGTCTCCTGCAAATGTTCGTTAAGACATCAACGACTATCCGACGTGCAGTTCTGATGGAGGAAACTTCAGTTTTAGCTGTCGATTGATGATATGAAACCTTCTTCTTCCTTCTCTCTTTCACACGCTTTAACTTGCAAACAAACCTTAAACCAGCTGCTGCTTTTATATCTGACTTCTTCCTCAAGCAAACGGCCGAGGAGGCATCAAAAGAGAAAGAGATGAACGCCGGCTGCAGCCTGAGGTTCGTCTCGTGACCACACGCAGGACCGGCTTCGTTCATGAAAGCGTGTCATTTTAGCGCAGATCAAAGAGCTTTTTACGTGCAGCTGTAGTGGTACTCGCGGCCGCTGTCATCCCCGATCAGCTTCAGGTGAAACCGGCTGCTTCAAACAGGCCGGTGTGTCACATCGCTGCCTTTCATCAGCTGCCTGCGGTGCATCAGCAATCATCATTTATTGAACAATCTATTAGGAGTATTACAGGGAGACATTTCCTGGAAAAAAAAACTCATCCTCCCATAAAAACTCTGATAAACACTGTCGAGCATGTACGGTCACTTTTTTTTCCTTTAGGGCTTGTTAATGTATTTTGACTTTGTCTTGTCTGTATGTCTCCCCCCTCGCTCTCACTGCATTAAGTCCGTCTCCCTCATCCATCCATTGTTGCCATACAAGGTAACTCTCGCAGCCAGAAACCACATTCTTGTCTGGGGATTAACATAGTTCCTCTCAGCTGCTGAAACAAATCACATCCACACGAGTTATAAATAGCTGAGCGAGGGGAGGACGTCCCACAGCAGAAATGTTTTAGGACTCAACCTCCTGTGACCTTATAGGAGGGTTTTGTTAGTGCAAAAGACAAAGAACCGTAAAACATCTTCATGATACAGATTGGAAATGTAAACATTAGATCATTCTTGCTGGCATGAATCCAAAAAACTGGTTTGGATTGTAAAATGAAACTAAACCTACAGGAGAAAAACATTAATCCTGCCCTGATCTTAAACTGAGAGACAGAAATAAATATGATCTGTTGAGAAATACTGATATTTATATTAATTACCATGATGTGAACTGAAAGACGTTTCATGTATTCAACATCAATATTCAATATTCAATATTCCAATAGGTTTATCTTCACATCCCACGTTGCTGTAGCAACGCCTGTTTCGCGGCTTTATCAATATTGACGTCTTCTTCTGCATTAAGCACGGCCATATTTGTTCTTTAATCATCTGAACCTGAATCCTCTCAGATTATTTTCCTCATCTTTCACACATCTGATGGGACATTTGTTGCGTTTTATTGTGAAAGAATCACAAATGTTCTGCCTTTTGTTGCTTCGCCTGGATGTTTTTCTGTGCAGATGAACTTTGACTCTCATCAGCTGAAGGAGTCTTAAATCTCAGTTTTACATGTTTTATTTGTGGCATCAGTCAGTTCTCAAGATTTGCAGTTTTATAGGTTTTTTTTAACTGGCTGTTAAAACTTTATTGTGGGAAAAACCTTTTTCCAGACAGACGTAATAATATTTTTTTAGCATAGTTACATAATTTGGTATTTTTGTGCCTTAAAACATGTCTTCAGTTTTTCTTATCTTTAAATAGTTCCTCTGTTTTTGTTTGCAATGCATTATGGGATAACAGTGTATTAATAGTGCACTTTATAACCGCAGCATAGTAAAGTATAATAAAGTTTGCACATTGACATTTCTGAGCATACTTAGTCTTGTCACTCCTTCAGTGTAAACACACTTTATAAATTTGCTTTTCTCACATTGTGGGTGCAGGATTTTAATCCCATTCAGACACAAAAGCATCACAGAGGTCCATCGCTGCTGTTTGTGATCATGTTTAGTGTCGCAGGTTGTCCTGAAGGTCGAGGTTGAGGTTGTGACTCTGCAGGCCTGCAAAGGTCCTGCACTGCAAAATGGGAAAATTATCTCTACGTGGAAGCGTGCTCTCGTGCAGAATATAAACATGTGCTGCAGGATTCAGCTTTATGTTCACTTAAATTATGAGACATGGCTCTTATCGAGTAAAAGATCCTCTGACCAAAGTGAACGATGTGGATGCAGCTCCGGCCACAAGAGGGCGCACACTGGCTCAGAGTGGTTTCTGCCTCTGAACTCTCCTGGCTTTCTCTCCTGTTTCCCTCGAAAAGGCATCAGAGGCTGCAGTAAACAAAGAGGCTTTAGAGGTGAATAACCCCAGCTGGGCGAACATGCTGGCTGCGCTCCCTTTGTGTTGTTGGGGGGTCACGGCGTTGTTCCAGCGAGCTGAGCGTCAGCACTAACAGCAGCTGGCCTGCTCCGGCCTCTCACCGGCAAATCCCACTGAGTCATCAGCACGCTGCACCTCTTTGTCCACAGGTTTAGCTGAGCTCTGTGACCTCCCTCCTCGGTGTCGTTGGACTGTCTGCGCTGACGTCCAGCCACACCAGAGCGGGAGACGCACGGCCGACCAGGACCCGGCAGAGGAGGTCGGCTCAGGCTTCAGAGCTCAAACACTCCTCAGCTCGTCGCTCATCTGATGCTGAGACCTTCTGAGATTTAGAGTGGTTGCATGTTTTGTTTTTTTTTGCAAAAGTAAAAAAGAATTCTAAACAAACTTTTTTTGTGCAAATGAATAAAGTCTGATCATGCAGGGTGGCAGAAACACACACACTCACACACACTCACTCAGATCTAATGAGGTATTGATTTTTTCATAAAGTTGATGTGGAGGTCACTTAGTACCAGATTATAATTATGATCTCAGTGGTATCATGCGCTTTATCTGCAGGGAAAAAAGTTTCACGTTCTTTTAGTATATAGTAATAATATCTCTATTATTAATATTATTATACTGAACTTTTCACAGCATCTGTTGTGCATCCAAGATTTTTAAGTGAGGTGACTGATTCTTGGAAAATGTCTCTTCAGTGCAGAAACAAAAGGAATCTGTTACTGATTTCATTGTGGATATTAATCTCAGTAATGCCTGTTTTCATCAAACATTTACAGGAGATCTTTTTGCTGCATGTACAGATGCTTCTCATCAACCTGCTGCGCTCTGAGATCAGCTCATTATTCAGCATGCGAATGTCTGTGTTTTGTCAAATACATCAAGTGTGCGTAACAGAGCAGCTATTAAAGAGACTGAAACAGTGACTCATTTTGAGCCTCTCGGAAAGATGAGCTGAAAAACAGACATCCTCATGTGTGTTTGAACAATTAGCAGGCACACTCTCCAGTTTTCACATCTTTTCAACAAGTAAACCACTGATCATTACTCCAGAACTCCCTGAAATAAAGTTGACATGCAAAGATAATTTCCACTTTTAGGAAACTGAATGATTTTGACTTTTCTCTCTAAAAACTGAAAAACTGATCACTGAATAAAGTCTAAACATTTACAAAATTGGGATTTAGTGTTGCATATGTGGTTGCACAGTTTACTGAAATGATTCAGATTTTATATTTCCTGATTATTTTGATTATTATCATTTCTTTTTAATTTAAACCACCATCTTGTTTACAGGGGAAATACAAAAAACAAACAAACTGAACATACTGAGCACAACCCTTTTTTATTAAATTTCCAAAGAACAGTTATGCAAAACGTGAACTGAAAGAGAGACGGTCTAATAGTTCAGGATGCGACGGCACGACCCCACGTTGGGGTTCATGGCCGCCCACTCGGTGAAGCGGCGGTACTCTCCTCTCTCCAGCAGGTACTGCCGTCCGCGGTAGTTTGGAAGCTCGTAGAAGACCCAGGCGCCGTCCGGCACCATGGCGGAGTGAACCTCATGGAGGTGCCAGCGGTCGAGAAGGTTGCTCAGATCTTCGCTACTCTCCAACATCTGACCGCCGAAGTTGGGACGCTCGTAGACACGAATCCTGTACACACCAGAGATCTGCAAGACGAAGACCAGGAGTTCATTTTATCAGAGCAGAAAACGAGGAGAAATATGTTCTGCATGTTGTTGGTTTTTAGGAATTTAATGTGCAACTGAAGACAAGATAAGGTGCTCCATCCATTTGTTGTAGTAATTAATGCGTTTAATTCTTCTCTAAGTAATGTAAAGACAGTACTTCCCTATGAGTTGTGTGTGATGGGAGAGTTGGAGCGAATTTTATTCCGCACTCACATGATGTCGGATGGATGAAAAAGATAAAAAAACATTCAGATGTTTACACCTTACAAGAGCTTGTGTAGTTGTGTGAATGCAGATTATAGATGTTATATATACTTTATATATCCATGAATTTGTGTTTAATTACACTGAACGAGACGCTTTAGCTCAAATTAGGCGTCAGTGTTTGCAGGAAATAAGTTGGACTGATGAAGTATGACTGGAAGTTTCATGCATTAAGACTCCTGTTGTTACGTGACTGTGCAATAACCTTTAACCTGCATCCAACATGTTTTTAATGTTGATAAAAACTAAACCTGGCAGGCACCATGTTTCACTGCAAATGTATCTGCAGTTGCATGTTAGAAATAAACAAATGTAATTTCTCAAAGACGGGCTTGAAATATCGACGCTACTCGATCGTTTGTGTGGACCTTCATGAACTTTTCAGGTGTATGTGAATAAATGCAGAAGGTGAATGTCAGAACTAATCTGTACGACACACTCGCTCGCTCTCAAGGCTCCTCGCATGTTTTTCTGAAGGAACTCACGTTTCGTATGATGCGGCAGGACCTCACGCTGTCGTTGTAGCCCATCCAGCGCTGGTAGTCCGGGTACTCCCCCCGGGTCAGGATGTACTGGTAGCCCAGGTAGTTGGGCCTCTCGAACAGCACCCAGGCGCCGCTCTCCACGCGGACAGAGTTGCAGCGGCTGAAGTGTGTGTTCAGCTCGGGACAGTCGCTGGTGCACTCATAGTAACGACCCTGGAAGTTTTTATCTTCATAAAACACGATCTGAAAGAAGACACGCGGCGTTCAGGTGAAATTAAAGTAAAACATGCAAAACTTTTCCTCAGCAACACGACACAGCAGCACAGTGAACAATAAAAAAATCAACTGATAACTTTACGATCTGCAAATCAAACAAAGTACTTGAGTCTGAAGAGGTAAAGCTTCCAACATTTCTGTTATAAAGAACAACTTCATTCCACCAGGTGGAGACTAAATGCTGGAGTTTTGACCTCTTCTAACAAATCTACTGATGCACAACTGGTCACAAACGCTGTCTGCTCGTCCGCCTACCTTTCCCACACGGTCCATGTTTGGGCCTCACACCAACTTTTAATAAGCGTTTGTTTCACATACACAACATTGCCTACAAGCCTGGTTCAGATTTATATATACAGTGTATGTGGGTGCACTGTAAAGCACTGCCAGGGCCACTGCCTTTGTCATTTTAATTGCCTCAGCATTTGTAAGTGCTTGGTGGCTGATGCTGCAGTTGTTTTAAAAGTGCTTGTTTGCTCACCACTGCAGCAGCTGACCTTTTCATCTGGCAGTGCCTGATTCCAGAAACCATTTATTGATCCGGTCAGATTGTCTCCTCTGCAGCTGCTGCCGAGGCCGACGCGGCGAAGTTGGCTTGTGGCCACCTCGCGCCGTGCTGTAGGCTTTAACATCTGTGCTGGAGGTGACGGGTGCGTTCGCTCCACCCTCCCATTACGCCCGGTGCACAGTCAGCTGACGAGCTCTGAAAGAGCTGCTGTATTTACTGTGTTTACAGACATCAAACTGCAGGATTCATCACACAGTCTGCAGCCATGGAGGATTTTAGTCTTTACTGGTACAGTCTGACTAAAATGTTCAGTCCATCAGTTTATTAGACAGTTGAGTAAAAGAATTATCAAAACATTTTGAAAATTATTACATTTGATTTTAAGCAACTATAAAAAACAGAGAGGTGATGAATATTTCCAGCATCTCAAATGTGATGATTTGCTTCTTCCTCTTCTCTTATATCACAGTTAACTGAGTATTTTGGGGGTTTCAGACATTTTATGAGCAAAATTAAATGAGAATAATTCAGATTTTTTTCAGTAATAAAAATGTTGCAGCACAAATACTTCATCACACTTCTAATTATAATACTGCAGCAAAAGTGTACTGATGGTTTAAAGTGAGATATAATACAGTTCATTATATCATTTATCCCTTTATATGTCCCAGTTGTTCCCATCTTTGAAAACGTAACAGACCTGCAGCTGACACTTGAAGTAAATGAAGTGATTTGGCCAAAGAATGTAATTTAAAGCACTTGTTTGTGGATTCAGAAAGTAATCTGCAAGTTTTACACATGTTTTAAAGACTGATCATTTGTACGGGTCATCCCTCTACGGTTTAGTAAAATAATATATGCAATATATTATATATATTATATATATAATATATATAAATAATATGCAACATCCTCCAAAATGGTCGTAACGCTGACTCAATTCTTCTCTAAACGATGAACATTATAACCTGAACATGAGTAGGTTTCTTATCTCATTGATATGCTCTGGTATCTGCTGCAGACTTGTAATATTAGACTGCATTATTTTATTAGCCTTGTTGTACCTACAGAAACTAGAAGTAAATGTTCCTTTCGAGAGGACATGAAAACCAGTTCATCATTATTATCAGTATCATATAAGTATTCAAATAAGAGCTGGATTGCAAAATGAATAATTAACTGCACATCATCCATATGTATTTTATGGTATTTGAAAAAACGTCACACACACACAAAACATTTGCATCAGAGACGTTTATTGCGATGCTTCACATGACGAGGCGCTTCACAGCTGCAGGATCTTCCTGATGGAGCCCACGGTCGCTCTCAGAGCTCCCCACTGCGAGTGGTGGGGGTACTCCCCTTTCTCCAGCAGGTACTGCCGCCCACAGAAGTTTGGATGCTCAAAGAAAACCCAGGAGCCCTCCAGGACTTTGCAGGACTGGACCTCGAGCCTGAGCCACTTCTCCTGGATGGACTTCACGTTTTCCGTCACATCCAGAAAGTTGCCGCCAAAGTTTGGACGATCAAACAGCTTCAGCTTGTACGGACCTTTGGCCTGAAACCAAAAATAAAAAGTGTTCAGTCTGATGTTGGAGATGATTACTTTTAATGTGTTTTTATTGCGACTTACATTTTTAATGATCCTGCAGGACCTCACGCAGTCATTGAAGCCCATCCAGCGGCGGAAGTCGTCGTACTCCCCCGGACCGATGACGTACTGGTAGCCCGCAAAGTTGTTGCGCTCGTAGAGAACCCACCAGCCACCCTCCACCTTCACCGAGTTGCACCGGTGGATGAAGGCCTGCAGGTCGGTGGAGTCCCCTTTGCAGTCGTAGGACTTCCCCTGGAAGTCCCGGTCCTCGAAGAACACGATCTGGAGAAGACAGACACAAACAGGAGTGTACTCGTGAATAAAACGAGGCTTTTACCTGCATCTATGTTCAATCCTCATGACCAAACATCTGAAGTTTTGAGAATATTAACTCCCGCAAATATAAAACTCAATCAGGATGCTGCAAATTATCACCTTCTCCATCTGTGCTGCTTAAAATACTCGCCGCCGAAACAAACGCGGTGCTCTTTATACACGGCAGGGACAATAATAGTAAATGCATGCTTAGCAGTGTAGCAGTATAACAGATATTACAATTCAAACATTTATTCTAGATCTACATGTGGAGTCCGCCCATTGTTTTTACTCACCGAATTGCCTTTCCACACACAATGGTTGTTTAGCTGTGCCAAGTCTCAGAACCGCTGCACTAAATGTGTTTTTGTTTATCCGGTTTTATGAAAAGGTTTAATGTGAGCTATAAACTGTGAGCTGTGTTTGATCAGTGAAAGGTCCCATACAAATAAAACCCCTCATGTTTCAAAGTTTATCATTATTTATTTTCTATAGCAGTTCTGTTGGAAATAATACCAATAATTAGTGAAACATTGCTTCTCCTTAAACTGAATATGCAACAAACTTAATGCAAAAACTGCTGATACTAAAGGCAAAAAGTACATTAATAGTTTTTAATTTAGTTTTCATTTTATTGATCTTCTTGGGGCTTCAAATAAAATAACATGCTTTTTAGAAAAATGTCTGTTATACAGTGAGCCACAAAATGAGACTGTAAACATAATTTTGTACATATTTCTGTTTTTTTGGACATTTTCTTGCCATGACAAGATTAATCAGGCTCACTCTTTCAAGTATTTGAATCACTTTTTCAAATCCAGTGAGAAAAACTATGAAAAATTATGTCTTAATTATATCTACTTTGCAGGATGAGCATGCAGAAGGATTTCTAAATCATCTGCTTAGTGTTTTTTTTAAACACTGACATGCATATAAACAATAAATACTGAAATGAATAACTAATTTTCTAAATATTCGGCACATTTTAATCTTGCTATACCACATTTGGAAAGTGATGAATCATAAGACATTTGCACTGTAATAAAATATGTATAATAAGAGGTGATGATATCAGCAACCTTCAAAGACCAACGTTGTTAATTTGTCTACATGTGTCATCTCATATGATTCACCATCAAAACCTGAGCCTTTTGCAAAGATTATTTATATCTTATTCTCATATAATTCAGTGAAGTTATAAAAAAAAAAGATATTTCAAGTTTCTGTTGCACATGAATAATAACTCTAAACATGAAAATGATTTTGACCTGTTTCGTGTCATTATGAAGTCAAACAGACCTGTGCAGACATCTTTGTGGTGTGCTGATGATGAAGTGTTATTCAGCGCTTCAGTAAGCGATTTTTTCTGCATTTATCAAATTATTCTGCCTTAATTAAATCATACATGTGACACATTTAATAAGATCTGTCAGTCTGTGTGAAGATGTGATCTGTGACAAGACAAAAAGCTACTGAGGTGACTTAATAAGAAGAAAGTACCAACAAGTGTGTTATAGGTGGAAAATGCTTTTATTTATTTGAGTGCAACAAATGTCAAATTGTGAAAAGCATTTGGGAGGTTCAAGGGTTTTTCAATCATTACCTCTTTCTGAATTAAATTTTGTTTTTCTGCAGGCTTTGGATCCTTTAGAGATCATTTCTTTTCTTTGCATTCACGCAGCGTGCTGCTGCTCGGTCGCTGCTCTTTCTAAAACTCTGTGATCATGCGGAAGGATCCCACAGCCGGGGAGGTGGCGCCCCAGTCTGTGTGGTTGCGGTACTCGCCGCGGTCCAGGAAGTACTGGTGTCCGTGGTAGTTGGGCTGCTCGTAGAGGACCCAGGCGCCGTCCATCACCACGCAGGAGTGAAACTCCCGCAGCTTGACGGCCTCGTAGACCGACGGGCAGTCCTGAACGCACTCCACCGCTCGGCCGCCGAAGTCCTGTTTCTCATAGAAACGGATCTTCCAGGACTTCCCATAAACCTTGAAAGAGTTAAAGAACTAAAGTCGGTGAAAGGACGTCAGTATTTTTGCATCTGACCGACATTTGTTTCCCTCGTTTACTCCGAGCTCACATCTACAAACGGGTTTCTTGGCTGTTTTCCGAGTTTCCTTCGATAAATGATGTGCACGGGCACGGACATGAAGCCCTCTGCTGCCAAATCATGAGCCTTTTATCTCTTTGGCCTTTGACTGATTACTGCTTGGTTGGTGCACTCTGTGGTATTTCACTGTAGCTGGACACTCTCCTGAAAAAATTAACCCAGAAATATAAAAAGGAGCCGTGGTGTGTCTTTGATTTTGATAAAGTGCGACCCAGTTAGACTTTATTAAGCGTTATGTTAAACTTTATGTCGTGATTTGATCTCGGCGTGGAGAAAACGGTGCATCACATTAAACATACACTCAACATTTGATCATGAAAGCTTTTTTCCCTTTTGATAATGTTCTGAAAAAGCATTTCCTGGTTACTGAGCTTACGTTTTTGACAGCGCGGCACGAGCTGATGCTGTCGTCGAAGCCCATCCACTGCTGGCGCTCAGGATACTCCCCGGGGCTCAGGACGTACTGGTTGCCAGAGTAGTTGGGCCGCTCGTACAGCACCCAGCAGCCGCTCCCCACCTTAATGGAGTTGCAGCGGCTCAAGAAGGAGCGCAGGTCGGGATTGTCGGTGCTGCACTCATAGCTGCGGCCTTGGAAGTTTTTGTCCTCGAAGAATTCAATCTGGAAGGAGGGAAATAGATAAATCCTGGTAAAGTATCATCCCAGCGCTGTTAAAAATGAAAACACAGCACACTGTTGGACCTGGTCGTCATTAATATGACAAAAAACTGCACAGAAATCAGTTTGCATGCAGACTTGTTGCCTGAAAAGTCTTAAAAATCCTTCCTTACCTTCCCCATTGTTGATGGTGTTGCTTGCCTCCCACCCAGCTGCAGCTGTGTTGTGGTTTATATCGAAATGCAGAATGTGCAGACGAGGGAAAGCTATTGTCATCTAAATTAGCTCGATTTGCATATCAGCAAAATGGTTTGTACAAGTTTGATTTCCTTTTGTCCACATTTGGTGGCCTCACATCGAAGAACCGCCAAAAACTGACACTTATAAACTTCTAAAGGTCAACAGAGAAGTTTAATGTGAAAACTGCGGCATCGTTTCCACTGAGTTTTCTTCCATTAAATGATTTTTTCTTCTTTCTATCTGTCTGTTTGGCGAAGTGTCTTGATTTGGCTTCTTTACAGGACGAGATTACATCATGAGGGGAACAGGCCAAAGCACCGCGTTACTCTCGGTCAGTTGTTTGGATGATGATAAACCTTTGACCTGTGATGTCTTATCTTCAATATTTCTTACTTAAGCTTCCTCTTCTTGCTAACAATCCACCAGTGAGCTTCTTCAAGGGATCAGTTGTTAAATAAGTTGTTAAATAAGTTGGTGTTCGCTTACATACCGTCACTGAAGCAATAAATCCCCTCAATATGCAACATGAGCCCAAAAACTCCAACTATAAAATATGTTGGATTGAATCTAAGTTTGCAGTTAAAGCCATAAAACATTATGATCCCTGAAGAATTAAGGTCCTAATTAATTATTCACTTATTCACACTGAAGATAATGAAATAATATCATGGCTGATCTTGTGTTTTTCTAAAAACACAAGTTCAGTCCCACTTCAGGCTGCAGAGTCACCACAGCTGTAATTACTACGAATAACGACGTCCTCGTTAAGCACAGCTGTGCTTTGTGTCTTTACTTCCTCCTGTTTGACATGACTTCGACCAAGAAGTCATTTACAGATGTGAATAAAGCTGAGTTTTATGAATTCATGTATATTTCATGTGTTGTTTCTATGGACCTTTGCTTGACAGAGGAAGAAAACGGGACATTGGATGTGGTGGTTTCATGAAATGAATCATAAACCACCAGGATGCACTACAAAGATTTTACTTGTTATTTTATTCAAATATTTGTTGTGGATGTAAGTAAATGCTTCTGTGTTATAAATGAGTGGCCGCCATTGCAAAAAATGAAATTTACTGGCTAATGTTTTATATTTTTATGTAAAATAACCATCAATAATTAAAGTACATCCTTAGGAAAAAAGAAACGATCGCCCTTAAAAGTCACCAAGGACTATCGTGAAAATATGAAAAGAAAAGATGTGTTATTTCTTTGTACATTATTCAGACATACTTCACAGAAGTTTGATGAAGAGTCACTGAAAATATTCTGAATATTAAAATAACACTTCATCAACTTTATCTGTATTGTTCATTTAATGTTTTATTTTATAACCCTGTAATTAAATATTTTAATAATCAGTAGCTCATACTGATGCAATATGAAGCTCATTACTGTGAGCTTCAACCAAAGACGCACACGGCTTTTAAACTGAAAGATGTTGAAAATTTCACAATAAAAGCACAGGTTGTAAATAATATGATGAATAATTATGCTTTTCCTGCTTGTAAAAGGCCTCACATGACAACATTATTAGAAGGAAAAAAGTGATTTATTCTCACCAGCTGTTGCAAAATAGTGAAAGAAAAAAGTGAAAGGAAACATGGGAGGGAAGAGAAGAGAAGTCAGGGTCAAAGTAGGACTTTATATTTACATTTTTACCAGAAAATCCGATGAAACGCTGAAATTGAAAGATGTGTTTGATCGCTCTGGTGTTCTGGCATTGAAATATTAAAAAGATGAATTATGATGTTTCTGGGCAAAGAGTTCACACCAAAAATAACAAAATACTCTCTTTTTTTAACATGCTACCTTACACTGTCTGTGGTTTGTATTTCAGGACACTGCAACAGTAGAAATGTGGATAAATGTAATAAATAAAACTCGACACACTCACGGTCTGAACTAATGAGACAGATTTTCTAATCGTCTGTCTGTCTGTCAGTCTGAGAGGAGCTCAAACTGCAGCTCAGTCCTTCTCCCTCCTCTCCTGCCTTGTGTCTTCCACCCATTTCCCCTCCCTTTGTCCTGGATCATGATGGCACAAATGAAATTAACAGCGATCGCAGAGCTGCTTATTCATCAGCTTCCACATAATTTGAATAACAAAACCCTGTTACGGCGCGTATAAAGTATAAAAGCCGCCTGGCAGCCACAGGTTGTTGGACAGATTCCCACAAACACAGACCATCAAACATGGGCAAGGTATGTAGAGGGTGGACGAGGCGGCCGAGCAGACGCAGAGACGGAGACAGAAACAGACGCAGGACGGAAACAAGCCCAAAAACTAAAAGAGATGAATCAGTTTGTGTTTCTCTTTCCTGCAGATCATCTTCTACGAGGACAGGAACTTCCAGGGTCGCTCCTATGAGTGCATGAGCGACTGCTCCGACATGTCCTCCTACCTGAGCAGGTGCGCCTCCTGCAGGGTGGAGAGCGGCTGCTTCATGGTGTACGATCATCCAAACTACATGGGCAACCAGTACTTCCTCAGGAGGGGCGAGTACTCCGACTACATGTCGTTTGGCATGAGTGACTCCATCCGATCCTGCCGTTTAATCCCACAGGTATGAAAAGATTCATGTTGGATTAAAGTCACACCTGGTTCATCTTTAATGTCTAATTAATCTGCTTTTTTTTCTGCTTTGTGTTTGAAGCAAACTCTTACAAAATCAGAAACTCTTTTTACAGTTTGAATAGAAGAATTTGTCTTCTAATAATCTTTTAATCCGTCTACAGCACAGAGGCTCCTACAGGATGAGGATCTACGAGAGGGAGAACTTCGGTGGTCAGATGTATGAGCTGATGGACGACTGCGACAACATCCAGGACCGTTACCGCATGTCCGACTGCCAGTCCTGCAACGTGATGGACGGCCACTGGCTGATGTACGAGCAGCCCCACTACAGAGGCAGGATGATGTACCTGAGGCCCGGAGAGTACAGGAGCTTCAGGGATGTGGGATACAGCGGCATGAGGTTCAGCTCTGCCAGGCGTATCATGGAGTCCTGCTGAAGCCGGGTGAAAGAAATGTGCTGTCGAATAAAATGAAAGAGGGATCAAACCTCACCGTGTCGTCTTTTTATTTTATATCAAAACAGCAGATGGGCCTGTTTCAGTGTCTGTGGAGGTTTCATTTGCACAAAGAGAGATAATGCATCATGTTTTTTCATCTTAGTCCCACATTTTTTTGGCACTTTCATACACAAACTCCAAATTAAAAATACTTCCAATAAAGTTTTCTATAGAAATAAATATACAGATACAGGAAAGTTCTTTATTATAATTCATGTATGCAAACCTAATCTCTTAATTCACAACAGATCCTGTCATGTGGTGTGTTAGATTTGATGAAAATATTCAGATGCTCCAATAAAAGTAAAAAAAGAGACAATTTTTTTTATTGCATCTTTTATTAAACCAGCATCAGGCCACATGGTTGGACATAAAGATGGAGGAACGTGTGATCTCACCTCAGAGACGTTTATATGAACATCAAACTCTTGAAGGAGGCCTGCATCAGTTTCACACTTCAGGAGTTCAGTTTGACTCTCACACACACATCTTCAGTGTTCAGGTGGTCAGGAAATGTGTGATGCAGCATTTTATTACACCTGACAAAAGCCGGGATATGTCATCCTTTTGTAATCCTTCTGTGAATCTCCCACCTTTAAAGTGTAATTTAAACTGCTGGAGTGTCTGTGAATGCACACTGGTTTCATCCTCGCTTTGTTTGTCTCAATAAACTTCTTGCTACAGTTCATTTCTGGTGTGTGTAGTATGATGTGCTGTATGCTGCACGTTAGTTATGTTTTCATGGTTAATTGTGCAAACATATGATCTTTTAGAATAGAAAGTGTTGTAATTTCTATTTACTTCTGTTCTATTTATCATCATTTAAGGTTCAGATTGCAAAATGTGATCATGCCCCACATTTATAATAAAGATTTTAAAATATATGCTAATTTCTTCTCATTATTTCTCTAATTAATTATTTTAATGCTGTCAAAATATGACCCGATAAACGTCACATTATAAGTCTATATAACAGTGATGGAGGAAGTCTTCAGGTCCTTTTAGTCAAAGCAGAAATACTACAAAGTAGAAAGAGAAATAAAAAAGTAAAGTCCTGCAGTGTGAATATTAATAAAATAAAAGTCTGTAAGGCTGATTGCACTTAAAGTATCAAAAACAGAAGTAAATAAGCTTTATTTTTATTGCATTACATTATAAGGTGCTTCATATCTGCACAGAAAATACATGAACGTCATCATATGGTCTCTTTGATTGTTTTATTATTACCCGTATTATCATATTATCATATTACTTATTATATTATTGGTGCATTAGCAGGTATTAGCATTTTATTGTTGCAGCTGATCAAAGTGGAGCTGAAGTTAATAATTTAATTGCACTGTCGGGTTGTTTAAATGGATATTTTATAGCATTTTCTTATGAGTAAATCTGTCAGAAATGTTTATACTTCACTAAATTACTTGAGTAAACTAACCCAACTTTATTACACGTTTTACCACTTTGCAATATTAAAATAAATCATAATATTTTAATTTTAATTTGGATGAAATCAGGGAATAAAAGCAGATTCTTCGCTCATCTTGTCAGTGAACCGTTGAGTTCAAGGCGACTGTGAGACAAAGGTGTGATTTTAATGCGATCAGAGGACGTGAACGAAACAAAGCGTTTGTCACCACCGGCCGAACTCTGACAGCACAAAGAGTCCCAGCTGATACATCTGCTGCTGTCGCCCACCTGAACCCCCATAGGACAGCCGCAGGACTTGGCACTGCCCCAGGTGCATACAGTCTGGAATAATAACCATTTACAGAGTGATTTAACAAACATTATGGCCCTGTATGCTACGCTGCTGAGTAAGATATTCAAAACAAAGGCTCCATAGATCATTTAGCTATCATGATGGGTATAAAAGTGACAGAGAGTTTGGTTGGGTGAAGTACCAGCGCGATCAGAGAGGATTGAACACCAAAATGGGCAGAGTAAGAGGAAAAGATTTATGTTTTCATTAAATACTTTTGACACAACATTTCAGATGCATTTATTAAGAGGATAACTTTTTTTTTTTCATTGTTTTATTTTCAGATCATCTTCTACGAGGACAAGAACTTCCAGGGTCGCTCTTATGAGACCAGCAGCGACTGCGCCGAGCTCACTTCCTACCTGAGCCGCTGCAACTCCTGCAGGGTGGAGAGCGGCTGCTTCATGGTGTACGAGCGTCCAAACTACATGGGCCACCAGATGCTGGCGAGGAGAGGCGAGTACCCCGACAACCAGCGCCTGATGGGGATGACCATGAGCGACTGCATCCGTTCCTGCCGCATGATCCCCATGGTAAGACTTCCTGTGTCGAGGAACCTTAATTCAGAGCCCAGAAGAAGAAAACATTTGTCTTTATTAATCTCTTCTGTGTCGTCTCACAGCACAGAGGCCCTTTCAGGATGAGGATCTACGAGAGGGAGAACTTCCAGGGTCAGATGCACGAGCTGATGGACGACTGCGACAACATCCAGGACCGCTACCGCATGTCCGACTGCCAGTCCTGCAACGTGATGGACGGCCACTGGCTGATGTACGAGCAGCCCCACTACAGAGGCAGGATGATGTACCTGAGGCCCGGAGAGTACAGGAGCATGAGAGACATGGGAATGGGCCCCATGGACATGAGGATCGGATCCATCCGGCGTATCATGGAGTCCTGTTAGAGAAGAAAAACCGGCTCGAGACATGAAAATACGATCAACAAATATCAATAAAGAAATTTAATCATTCATGTTGAGTTTCACAGCCGCGAGCAGATTTGGGGCGATATAAAATAATTAGAGAGAAAACTGCATGTCAAAGGACAGTTTGGGCTGTAGTGGGTGCTGCTATCTTAATATCTGTATCACAGGCAGCCACAGCCGGGTTAAGACTTCTTCTTCTTCTACCTATGTGTTATGTCATTTATGATGCACGTGACATTAAAAGGAATTTCAAAGGATGAAAATGGCAGCGGTGAGACTGTGTGTGATTTTTCTCAAGTTTCTGCAACAGATGCACCAACAACACAAGTTTGTTTGAGTGTTAGAAAATACTGTAAATAAATAGAAATATGACTCCAGAAAGAAACACTTGTGTTAGTCTTAAGGTGTCATTCACAATATAAAAAAACATATTGGTCCTTCTCACATCAGACATCACTGACACGTCATGACAGATAAGAGAGAGATCAGAATCAGACTCAATCAGAATAAAAATACTTTATTTATTCCATGATAATAATAATAATAATAATAATAATAATAACAATAATAATAATAATAATAATAATAATAATAAGAAGAAGAAGAAGAAGAAGAAGAAGAA
>JBAJHX010000043.1:2515877-2572208 GCA_037176925.1 Amniataba percoides | reverse complement strand
TGTACGAGCAGCCCCACTACAGAGGCAGGATGATGTACCTGAGGCCCGGAGAGTACAGGAGCTTCAGGGACATGGGCATGAGCGGCACGAGGTTCATGAGCATGAGGCGCATCATGGACTCCTGTTATTAGAGCACCAGTGTATAAAAGCAAGATTTTAAATAAAATCTAGTGATTCTCTTTTAAATGAATTCCTCTGCTACTTATTACTGAGTGAAACTCACACAACAAAACCCAACTTAAACCAACCTACACTTTTATAAGAAGTGCATTAGATAAACAAAATATTCATTATATCCAACACATGACAGCAGCCATACTGATGGCATTAATGTTTGCAGGGAAATTAATTTATTATAGTACACCAGAGTTTATCATTCGTAAGTTCACCGTCAGCCAGAGGGGTACTTTGATTTAGATTGACCACATAAACTTTGGTTTGTACCAAATTCAGTAAGTACAAACAGTTACGAGCTTATGCATTTATCGGGAAATACTTAATATAGGTGTTAACTTTAAAATAAAAGTATAAAGTGAAATGCTTGTTAACTTATTTTAATTCTAAACAAATCACTAAAATTGTGGTTAAGTCTTTCACACCACTAATTATTAATGCAACTTTGAAGACGTCGTTGTTAAATATGTTAAATGAATATATGGAAAGCAGCATATAGATTAAATGACTAAAAAATATTTGAATACTTTTCATAGTATTGAGAGAATATGGGCCTCACATATTTCTTTATGTTTCTAATCACTGGGCATTCATCATTTCGTAGATACGTAGTCTGCAAAGTAATTTATGTCACAATGTAACTGTGGTGAATAGGATAAATATTTAATCTTTACTTCTGATTTCTTTCACTATAAAACAATTAATCATTGTGAAGTCTGTCATTCATTTGACGGGTAAAGACATCTAAATAGTTTGTCATTTGGAGGCCGTACCAGCTTTTAAAAAAGGCTGACTTTCTGTTTTCTGAGAGATGGTAACGCTTGGCCATCACAATCACATTGTGACAGACAATGAGGAAAGGTCTTTTTGTCGATGGTCAGAGTTTAGCAGCCATTTTGCAGAACTCACAAGAGTTTTCTGGACCATTTAATTTTCGTAAAAACTAGCCTCTGTTGTGGTTTTGTAACTGTTAATATATTAAACTCTTACCGTCATAATTTTCAGCATAAAGGGGCTTTATGATCTTTGTGGACCACAAGTTAATGGCGAAGCAAAAGATTTGAATAATTCGATTTGTGTGTATATACATGTGTTGTATGTAACTATGATGTGTTATAAAAGTTTGTTATGATGGCTGACATGCAGAGATTCTGTTGTTATCGTGGCGTTTCCATGTGACAGCTCCAGAAGGAAGAACCGGACAGACTTTGCTGCGACTTCAGTGCCCTGGTGAAGTAAGTTTGCAGCATCTGCACCAGAATTGTGAGTATTGCATGTGTATGACATGCTGTGGAATCAACTATGTTGTACAGGTGGAATTAATCTTGCTGTAAGATTATCTTGAGATTAGTTTGGTAGTCACTGACATTTTTTGTTTGTTTGTTTTTATGTCCCTTTATTTGGGACCAGCCTTTATTTGGGACTAGCCTTTATTTGAGACCAGCCTTTATTTGGGACTAGCCTTTATTTGGGACCAGTCTTTATAATTCATACTCTAACAGACATTACACCAGTGTTTCTTTTCCATTATTGAAAACTGAATGTTTTAACATCATATTTCTGATGTTGGCAGTCACTAATATTGATGACCATTCGAGTCGTGGGGGGACGTCATTACCAAACTTCTTCCTCGATCATTACTCAGCACACTCAAAGATGTCGGCAGTATAAGAAGGCAAATTCACAGCCTCCTGTAACCTGCATTATGTAAAGCAAAGATTTGATGAGTTATAGGCTGTAACACAGCTCAGTCAGTCGTCAAAGTGCAGTGTTATCGCTCGCCAGCATACTTTTCGACGCAAATATAATTCAGGGGTCACGATGCGAGTTTTAAACATAACATCTGTCTTTAAAAAAGGTTTAAATTTTATTCTTCTCTGCTTTTCTGCGTAGCAGCAGTACCAAACGCGACTGATAATCAATAATAGACTTTAAATGCATTCTTTTGCAGTCCATGAGTTTTTATGACCATAATTATTTTACCTTTAATCATTCATTATATTGTATTCCAGTTTTAAAATATTTAATATACTCTTATATGTATTAATTGTTATTGCCTTTTATGTATTTTACTGTTTACTATTTCTATTTTAGTCTCAAATCACTTTCCTGTTTACATGTGTGTCTTATCATCAGCTTCATCATCATCTGTTGAGTGCATCAGCCTGTATAAATTAAAGTTTGAGTGACTGATTGGTACAGATTATAGATGCATATGATTATTAGAAATAAAAGGTTCTGTGTGAAACACTGAGAAAATACTTGTGAAGAGTACAGTGACACCTTTGGCTGTTAAGTCACCTGCAGTACTTTTGGTCGCCATCAACATTGGCCAAAAAAATAAAAAATTAAAATTACACATGGATGAACGTGACTGAAAGGTTGGTAGCTTTTCAATAAAGTTGAATCGATGAACTAATGTTTTAACATAATATTCTGACCCGAGTTTCCCCCTGATGTCGGTCACATGTCAGAACAATGTGTGTCCTCGCACAATGTTAGTGCTTCAGCCGAGAAACATAAGCGACTCTGAAGTGCACGTAAACATAAGATTTGTTGTCCTCTAGCAAAACAATTCTGAGAAGGTCTTTGTTTTTTAGTTATGTTGCTATCTATTGACATGTTGGCAATGAAAAACAAGTAAAAAACAATTTTAAATAGTTACTTACAGGATGTTTAAAAGCTGATAGTTTTACCTTATTTTGGTTTGCTGTTTTAATTAAACTCACTAAGTTGCTGAGCTCCCTGAATGTGGTGATTTCTTACTGATTATTATATTAATGTGCTCAGGTTTTACCACCACAGGAAACCAGAGATAATCACTTTTATCTAGCTGGTTTGTGTACGACCTGTCTGATGGCCTGAATGTTCATGTTTATTATCTAATTTTTTCAGGTTTTTCATGTTGTTGCAGCACAATCTCAACAAAGCTACACATGTAAGAGACCCTGTCAAATTACTTCATGTATACAAGCTTTTAACAGGATAAAAAGGTATTATTATCCTGTAATTAAGTGTGAGTTTTTTTGGTGATTTAAACAGCTAAAGACAAACCACACAAAGGAATCAAGTGCTGGACGAACATGATTATGAATTACACGTCAATGTTTTATTTACTGAAGTTGAATACAGGAGTTTAACACATGTCAGTGATGCGCCTCATGCTCATGAACCTCATGCCGCTCATGCCCATGTCCCTGAAGCTCCTGTACTCTCCGGGCCTCATGTACATCATCCTGCCTCTGTAGTGGGCCTGCTCGTACATCAGCCAGTGGCCGTCCATCACATGGCAGGACTGGCAGTCGGACATGCGGTAACGCTCCATGATGTTGTCGCAGTCGTCCATCAGCTCATACATCTGACCACCGAAGTTCTCTCTCTCGTAGATCCTCATCCTGAACTGACCTCTGTGCTGTAATACGATACAGGGAAAATGTCAGCATCATCACCGCCAAGTTTTACTCTAAAGTTTGGATGCATGAAAATCAAAAGGATGCGTAGGCGAGGTCTCTTACGTAGGGGATCATCCTGCAGGACCTGATGGTGTCGAACATCATTCCCATGCTCATCATGCGCTGCATGTCGTGGTACTCGCCCCTCCTCAGGAAGAACTGGTGGCCCATGTAGTTGGGACGCTCATACACCATGAAGCAGCCGCTCTCCACCCTGCAGGACTGGCACCTGCTCAGGTAGGAGGACATGTCGGAGCAGTCGCTCATGCACTCATAGGAGCGACCCTGGAAGTTCCTCTCCTCGTAGAAGATGATCTGAAACGGAGAGCAGAGGGAAAATGTGGGCGTAAGAATCAAAAAGTCAAAGTTCAGAATTATTTATCTGTTTAAAAGATGTTTTTTTAAAGATGTGAAAGCATTAGTGAATCTCCCTTTACCTTGCCCATGATGGTGGTTGAGGTTGTTCCTGGTGGATGGTTCAACTTGCTCTGCTAACTCCATGACTGCAGAGCCTTTTTATACAAAACCCCAGGGGCCATGACGTGTTGTTATTCAAATCTGCAAAGCTGATGAATTAGCAGTATGACTTTTGCTGAACGGGGCCTACAAATGTGAAACAATGGTTCTCCATCCATACATTTCTGGCAGCGGTCATCTGCATTGTCCATTATAAGCATAAGCTTTGTGTGTGTTCAGAAGGTTCTCCACGTATGGTCGGACCGTCTGATGGACAGAACGGGACATCAGGCCACATCTCTGTCAGACCCATGAGACACCCAGAACCTGTGCAAATGTTCAGTTTGTTTAAAGAATTAAACATACTGACTTTGTGTTTTTCTACTTTCACAGCAAGAGGAGAGCAGGTCCTGTTTTTGTACAGTGAAAAAGACTCTTTTCATGTGATGAGACATAAACCAGTTTTATTTAAAAGGTGATTTGTACATTTGAAGCAACATTTCAAATAGGTTTTAACATGAGTGTAAATTGCATTTCATAAGCTATAAAGCTTATGGCCATGCCTGACACAGAAAAAAAAAAATTTTGTATTTGTAGGATTTATAACAGGTTTTACACTGTATTTGAATGCAGGTTATTACAATATCATAAGAATGATATATTGGAGATTGTCTGAGAATAGTGTTAAATCGAACAGAGTAAGAGTAAATGAATAAAGCTTAGTGACTGATAGTAAGGATTATTGCTTATTTAAAACAAACTTCCCATACATGAGAAATACTATGTGGATGAGAAACTTCCCCCACATACCTGAGAAACAGAATTATATGTTTTTCCATCATGTTTTCTACATCATTTATGTCTGACTCTTCCCCCTGACTGGAGACTTCGTACCATCCTTATTCATGCAGCATGGAAGGGAACAATAATAATGTAATAATAATGCTCAATAATATTTGTTTAATGCTGCAGATTTACTTGAAATTTGTTTAACTTTGCAGTAAACTCAGATGGTGAAGTGTCTTTCTGATGACTCGAAAGCGAAAAAGTGTCTCAATTCTCTGATTTCAGGCTCTGATATGTGAATGTTTTCTGGTTTCTTTCATCCTCTTTGACAGTAAACTGAATATCTTATTTTTTGTTTGTGGACAAAACGAGACATTTCTCTCAGAGTTTTGGAAACTGATCAACATTTTATAGACTGAACAAATCGAGAAAATGGTCGAGATTACAGTTGTTATTTGCAGCTCAAATACCATTATAACTGTTCCTAAAAATACTGTAATACTGTAGTTTGTGTGTGTGTGTGTGTGTGTTAGTTGTGTTGTGAGTTGTGTGTCGACTGATTGGTTGAAGGAGGTTCTGTGTCATCGATCATCAAAGTATAAATCATTTATTGTTTCAAGTTCAATGTTATTCATGAACTATAACTATTATTACTGTCTATATTGTAAAATTTTTATGGCATTGCATTTGGTGATATGCACATACAGGCAGAATATATGGTAATAAATGTGTAACACGAGAGTTTACTTTGAATTGGAAGACAAAAAAGACAATATCCCACTTTAAAATACAAGAAAATAATCATTTAATGAACTGTTATTACATGTTTTTAATTACCAATAAAATAAGTGGAACATCAATGTAACTAAAGGAAACTCTGGTGCAAATGATGTTATTTTATTATAGTTTATGATATTCTTTAATAATTTATTTCATATTCAGTACAACAGTGAACATAAGTGAGACAAGTATGACAGAAAGAAAAAGGATTTAACAAGTTTTTATTTGCTTTGGAGTGGCTGCTAACCCCTCTTAGTCTCCATATTTAAGAAGTAATCTCAATCACAACACTGACTCAGTTCCTCAAAGATCTGCAAAACACACGGTTAAAGCATCACCAGCCCTTCATCACCTTTATTAATCCACTTTAACAACAAAGCCACACGACTGCACGCCTTCCAGAGCCAGTCAATGAAAACACACTCACAGAGGAGGTTAAAAATTCAACATCTTTAATAAACAAAGTGCTTGATATTTACAGAAGGTTTCGCTTCCTTGGTGGCTAAAACTCAGTGACCCTCCTGAAGGAGCCGACGATGGCGCAGGTGGCGCACCAGTCGCGGTACCTCCTGTACTCCCCGGTCCTCAGGAAGTACTGTCTGCCCCGGTAGTTGGGGTACTCATAGAAGATCCAGTAGCCATTCATAACATTACAGGAGTAAACATGGCGGTGATGGAAACGGTCGGACACACAGGGGCAGTCATCCATGAACTCCATCATGTGACCGCTGAAGTCGGGCTTCTCGTAGATACGCAATCTGTAGGAGCCTCGATACTGCAGGAGTAAAAAAACAAGGAAGGTTTCATGTGATCAACACAAAATTCAGATGCTGATTTTCTTCTTTTTTTATGGTCTCTTTACCAACACGAGCCACTCACCACTGGAATCATCCTGCACGAGCGGATGCAGCTGCTGAAGCCCATCCACCTCTGGTAGTCGGGATACTCGCCCCTCCTCATGAAGTACTGGTGGCCCATGAAGTTGGGTCGCTCGTAGATCATGAAGCAGCCGCTCTCCACCCGGATGGAGTTGCAGCGGCTGAAGTACGAGTGAAGGTCCGTGCAGTCGTTGCTGCACTCATAGCTTCGACCCTGGAAGTTCTTGTCCTCGTAAAAGATAATCTACAGGGGAGGAGGGGAAATTAAAGTATCGTGAGTGGACTTATATATAAGAATTATATTATTAATTATATTATAAGAACATACTGAGAGAAAATGGAAAAGCTTTGTAGTATTTAATGTGAGCAGAGAGGAAAAACAGTACTTACCTTGCCCATGGTCTCCGTTGGAGAGATTCCCCATGTTTTCAGGGCTTTTTATACCACCTCTTGACAAACAAAGTATTGTTATTCAAATTCTCTCGTAGTTATAATTGAAGGCTACTGGCACATGTTTACCTTTTTGTTGGAGCACAACATTGGGTCAGAAATATGGATTTGTATTTGAAAAAAAAGGATAAATAATTAACTGGTTTGGTGTTTTGACATGCATGGACAAAGGAAAAGACTAGTATGGTATCCACACATCCAGCGGACAATGGCTGCAGAACAATATGGAACAGCTCTTTCGCATTAAATATGTTGCGTAACAGAGCAGGAAGCCATTCAGCCGCCCTGATGCTCTACCTGAGCAACCCCACGGTATGCAAATAAGCATACGGCGCTGCTGCTCTGGACGTAAAGGTTTTATTTGGATTTGTACTTTGTGACGATGTATGTTACCTGTATGTTTGTTTACTTCTTTTATTAACAGCAGATTCAGGTGCGCTTCGGCTTTTTTTGTTCAACTATCTGACAGTCTTGGACTACGTTTCCCTTCAGCCATGTTTGACTCCCCTTCAAGATGTAACGCTGCAAAATGAGAGCAGGGTCTCAGATTTTGGTCTGAATGTGGAAAATTTAGCTTGTTATTTTATTTTATGGTGTAATTGTTTGGTTTGCTTAATTACATGTGATTAATCACACACAAACATATTTGTTTGTACGGTGCCATACAGATTATTAAGTCTAAATTCATACATCCAAACTTAATATCTGAGGTTTATCATTATCAGAATGAGCAGTTTTATTTCATTTAATTTATTTTCAACCTGTAAATGAACTCACATCTGTCACAGTTAAAAAATCTAAAAATACAAGCTTATTTATGTTGAAATGAGATTGTTACTGATGTTTGATATTAATGTTTTATGCTATTTTATCACATAAAAATTGTAAGAGAGAGAAACAAACATTAGGAAATCATCAAACTTTCATCTCTGGTGCAAAGAAAGTTGATTTTATTAGAAGTTATGATTTTGCCACAAACAAATGCTTTGAGAAATCTTATATTGCTGTGCTTTTGAAATATTAAGACAACCCTACACTGAACATTTTTTTAATTTTTGTAATTTAGAAGTGTATTTTAAGATGTATTAAAGGCGTGTTAGTTATGTGTTAGTCATAAAAATGTAACATGAAATTCATCTTAACAGAATTAGTATTTATTTTTCATTTAATCAATAAGAGTGAGGTTGAAATTTGTGCTGTTTGTTTTATGTTTTTTACTGATGTTTTCCTCTTTATTCTGTAATTACTAGTTGTTAACTCTCAGCCGTTCACGCCCCTCACTCCCTCCGCGCCCTGCTGCCTCTGTCTATATAGCGTTGGGCGTTAAGCTCAAATCATATGGATAAATTCCACCAACACAGAGCTGCTAATCCCACGGGGGGCACACGGTGGGGGAGGCAGCCCTGGCATTGTTTGGTGTGGGATGTCTAAGCACAGAGATTAAACTACAGATCGAACCCGGAGCTGCGTGATGAGCTCGGACAGTAGAAATCTGTCTCTGACGATTATCTGGTTGAAGAAATCTGCACTCACAGATTTCAGGGATAGTTTCCAAAAATGATAATAAAGCTTTCATTCTTCAGTTGTTTTCATTGTTTTAGCTGAGAAACACAGAGTAAAAAAAAGAGTCTTTTATGAAGCAGTTGGATTTTATTGGGGACACAGACAGTTAAATTTGGGGAAAAGATGCATTTAATGTTCAGTTGAAGTCCGTGATTCTCCTGATGGAGCCGACTCTCGGGCTGACGCCCCCCCAGTCGCTGTACCTCCTGTACTCCCCGGGCCTCAGGTAGTACACCCTGCCCTTGTAGTTGGGTTGGTCGTACAGCAGCCAGTGTCCGTCCATCACGTTGCAGGAGTTGAAGTCGGACATGCTGAGGTGGTCCTGCACGTTCGGACAGTCGTCCACCAGCTCGTGCATCTGGCCGGACATGTCGGGGCGCTCGTAAAGCCTCATCCTGTAAGGGCCTCGGTACTGGCACAGGGCGGAAAACTCTGTCACTTTGTCCAGCATAATCACATATCACCACTAACTCTTACAAGAATTTAACAGAGCAGAAAAGCGGCATTTTTGCAGCACCTTTTGACAAAATCTCCAGCATCTCTGTAGGACCTACCGGAGGGATCAGTCGGCAGGATCTGACACAGTCGCTCATGCCAATCACACGCTGGTTGTCAGAGTACTCTCCCCTCTTCAGGTAATACTGGTTGCCCGTGTAGTTTGGCCTCTCGTAGACCATGAAGCAGCCGCTCTCCACCCTGATGGAGTTGCATCTGTTGAAGTAGGAGTGGAGGTCGGCGCAGTCGCTGCTGCTCTCGTGAGAGCGCCCCTGGAAGTTTCTGTCCTCGTAAAATATGATCTGCAAAAGCCAAGATGGTTTCCACAGTTTCTCAAGCAGAAATCTCTTAATGATCAATCATGAAGTAAAATTCAGGTGTCTAAAAAGAGTAACATTCAGTTTTCTTTACCTTTCCCATGGTTATGCTGGCATCAGACTGTATTAGCACTCAATGCAGCCCATCAGCCAAGCTACTGAGCTTTATAAAATAAATAAAAGAAAGAAGAGGCGGCCGTGTGATTGCACAGCATAAAGTATTGTCATTCAAATATATCCCTCACAGCGATGATGGATCAGGAGTGGGTGTCTGCGGGCGGGAGGGAAAAATCTGTTTATGTATAGACGACTCTTGGTGTGTGATGAGTTATTGTTCTTTCCTCCATGTTCATCACAATCTCCCACCAGAAAATGCCACCGTACAATGGAGCGTGTGCTGCACGGCGTCAGCAAGATTAAATAATTGATATCTGATCGGGCTGACACGTGATGATCTGCACAGGATCTCGAGATTTTTAGATATTTATTCGTTTAATCTGGAACAGACATGGGCCAACATAACGTCTGAGGTAGAATACGATGCTGAATGTTACTTCATATGAAGGATTTACATAAATCTCAACCATCATAGATATATAATCAGTGAAGTTGTACAATAACGTACTCATATGTGAAGATGTCTTACACTTTGAACTCATCCATTTAAAGTCCTAAAGGTTTTCACAACTTAAGGTCCTCTTTGAAACTGAAAGGACTATGAACTCTCCGTTTTGCAATTGCTTTATTACGATGGTGAGTGTTTGATTAAGAACAAGTCCGGAGACCTTTTGTTGTTGTTTGTGGTCTTCATGTATGGTCCCTTTCTTATTATAAGGGGATCAAACTTCTTATTCCCCTTCATATTTCAAAAGGTTTTCTAAAGAATTTGTCTTAATCCTTGAAGTAAAATGACCAAATGTTACCAAAAACATATTTGTCACTCTCTGTTAGATAATCATCTGAGCATGCAGCCTTTCAGAAACCTCCTGCAAACCGGATCAGTAGTCCGTGATGCGTCTGATGGAGCCGACCCGGGCGCTCCTGCCACCCCACTCGCTGAACCTCTTGTACTCTCCGGGCCGGATCAGGTACATCCTGCCGCGGTAGTTTGGGTGCTCGTAGAAGATCCAGTTGCCGCCGGTGACGTTGCAGGAGAAGATGTCATTTGTGTGGAAGCGGTCCATGACGCTGGGACAGTCGTCCACCAGGTCCATCATCTGACCGCCGAACTCGATCCGCTCGAACAGGCGCACGTTGAACGAGCTCGGCTCCTGTTTGGAGGAGGAGGATCGTTCAATAAAACACACACTGAAAGATGAAAGATGGATCCTTGACAGATGTTCGTCAGTAGTTTGGTCATTTAAAAATTTGTCTAAAGACCTTGACAGCACGCACTGTGTGTGGTAATAATTTTAGATCAAAACAATCCATGCATGAGCTCCAATTTCCAATTTCTTCAAGACTCCAGCAACTTTTGGATGAATGGAAATCTTCTCCAGACATTTAGTGTTTGGATGAATCCAATTTTTTACATGATCCTCTGGTGTTCATTGGCTCCTAATCAGCAAGTTTAGCCTGCTAACACTGTAAATTAACATGGTAAACGTTGGACTTATTCAACATCAACATGTTAGTATTTAGTTCAAATCCCTCACGTGCAGTCACATACAGTCTTCGACTATTTTCATGCCAAAATAACAAACTTTTACTCCTTCCCAAACAACATTTTGAACAACAACGGCTCTTTAAAAAGTTACGTCAGGATGAATTGTGTATCTCCATAAATCAACACGTTCATACCAACATTTAACTCGCTTGCAGAGCTCTGTATACATTATTTGGTTTCGAGGCAGCTCACCGTGGGGATGAGGCGGCAGGAGCTGACGGAGTCGCTGGAGCCCATCCAGTGATGGAAGTCGGGGTACTCTCCTCTCCTCAGGTAGTACTGGTTCCCGCTGAAGTTGGGTTTTTCGTAGATCATGAAGCTGCCGCCCTCCACCCGGATGGAGTTGCAGCGGGTGAAGTAGCACATCAGGTCCTGACAGTCGTTGCTGCACTCGAAGTGGCGGCCCTGGAAGTGCTTGTCCTCGTAGAAGATAATCTAGACGTGAAAATTGGAGCTGTTTTGTTTAGAAATTCAATTTTTTTGATAAACAAAATATTCAGGACATTTTTCCTGCTTAATTGAGCATTTTCTGGGTATTTTCGTGTTTCGAGTCCACCGTCAATCCACTTTGTTCCTCGTTCAGATTTTCAGATTAAAAGAGCAGGGCCCACCTTGGAGTGTGTGATAGGAGCTGTGAGGTTTACCTTCCCCATGTCGGCCGGTTTGCCTGCCCTGTGCCTTGGCCTGCGTGATCCATTCAGCCCTTTGAAGACTCCCACCTGTCACATTTATAGTGAATGTGAAATGCAGACTCTGCACGTGTCATTCATATTGTAATAGCCAGGAATCTTTGGCGTTTGTGCCGCGTGTCACCCTGAAGAGGTGTGTTTGTACAGGTGGGAGCTGGCAGGTCGGGCGCTGTTGTTGCAGGAGGTTTTTATCACGAAACAGTCCCGAACTCTTCGTCGTCACTGAATCGGAGGGTGTTTTTGAATCAGCTGTGAAAATTAGGCCTTTTGTTGTCTGCAAAGCCGCTCGTGTGGATGATTTCTGGCAGCAGAGCAGCTCTTGGTATGGATGTTGTTTTCTTTCACCTCTTTACCTCTTCATCACCCACATTTAGGCATTTGTTTTTTTCTAAATTCATCCTTAAAACTATCTTAAAAGATCAGTTTCATCTCACAGTGTTAATGTCATCTTGTTGTCTTTTGTCTTTTTCTGTTTTAGGTTTTAGTGTTGTGTTATAAAATGTGATATTTCCATGTTTTTTTTACAGTGATCAGAGTAATTAAATGTCGTTTGTAAGGTGTATTTACATTCAAATCCTGATTGTAATTAACTGTTTTGTTCATCTGAGGACAAATGAATATTTGAGAATCTTTTTTGTCAACACCATGTTAATTTGACCTTGTGTTATCCACAAATTCAACTTCCCACCACCGCCCTCTGGTGGAGAAGTTTATTTCACATTCTGTTTAACTGCTTAAATCTGTAATCTGAAGAGAAATTATTCTTGTATTCATTTGTACGCTAAATTAATTTTGTTAACTTGATGTGAAAAAAGAAGTTTCACCAGTCGGTGAAGAAAAATAGATTTTTCACACCTTAGAAACTCAATTTCTTGACGACTTCTGATGAAGGTCATGTGAAATGATGGAAATCTCCAAAACTACTAAATGGACCTTGTGATGAGATTGTGTGAAGTTTTGTAACTGACTTTACTCTGTGAAGTGCATCACTTGCAGCTGGTGTGTCAGTGAAATGAACAGACAGAAAGACTTTCCTTCAGCTCTGCAATAGATAACGCTCGAGTCTCGGTGTGGTAACTGTCAGCTCTTGCAGTATTTTATTCAAACGTCTGATGAGAGTCAGGATGTCGGACCAGGAGCCCGTCGCATCCCGGCGGGAAAACATGCCCTCGAAACGCAGAGAGCAAGAACAAAACTGAGCACTCTTGAGCACTGACGCCATTTTATTCAGCGTGTGAAACAAGGCAAAGAGCAGACATTTCACAAGAAGCGTCCTTCTGTCTTTAGAGGTCCATGAGGCGCCTGAGCGAGCCCACCCTGGAGTTGTTGCCGCTCCATTCGCTGAAGCTCCTGTACTGGCCGGGCCTCAGGTAGTAGTGGCGGCCTCTGTAGTGCGGCTGCTCGTACAGCAGCCAGTGGCCGTCCATCACGTCGCAGGAGTTGAAGTTGGACAGGCGGAAACGGTCCATGAGGTTCGGGCAGTCGTCCACCAGCTCCATCATCTCGCCGCCCATGTCGAAGTGCTCGTACAGCCTCATCCTGAAGCTGCCGGTGTGCTGCGGAGGGCGGGAAGGTCGGAGGTCACGAGGAAAGTTAAAAATAATTTGCACGGTGCAAATGAAGCAGCCATGAGCATGAAAACAGTCTGATAACTTTTCACAGCTTTAAAACAGTCAGTTTTATCTGAACAGTCCAGAATCTGTTCTTCAACCTTTAACCAAAAAAAGTCTGGCTTTATGTCATGATCATGTCATGTGAGTCTTTTTGTAGCGTCAGGACAGTTTACAGTATTTATGCTTGTTCATGGCAGCTTCATGTTTACTGTACAGACGTGAGTCGTATCACTAAAGAGGAAATAAACTGGATTTCTAAAATGTTGAACCTTTCGTTTTTAGTAATATCGAATAATTTAAGAATACAACTTGGACTAAGACAATAAGGGATAAAACTAAAACTCATGTTTTAGTAAAGAAAAAACACTAAAGTTATTATTTTTCTTAGTACATATACACTGAAATTACAAAATGACTAAAGCTGGGTTATTATGTCTTGCTAATTGGATATCTTGTGTTTTCTGCCACATCTGGAGTTACAAGTGTCCTTGTTGATCAATTGTGGATCTGTGAACAGTGTAAATGCATTTTAATAAAGAAAAAAGTCTGAATATAAAGTTATTGCTTCTTATTATAAATATACTTTTGCTTAATCTTAATTAAATCTTGCTTTTGCATGTTTGATCATGATTTCTTCACTTAGAGGTAATTTAAGGTGAACAAAACTTAAAATAAATTTGACAAATGTGCAGATTTTTGTCCAAACCTAATATTTATCTCTCTATCAAAGATAAAAACGAGCACATCGCTCATGGCCTCACCATGGGGATCATGCGACAGGACCTGACGCAGTCGTTCAGGCCCGCCATGCCCATGTAGTCAGCGTACTCGCCCCTCTTCATGAAGTACTGGTTTCCCATGAAGCCGGGCCGGTCGTAGATCATGAACATGCCGCTCTCCACCCGGATGGAGCGGCAGCGGTCGAACATGGAGTGCAGGTCGGCGCAGTCGCTCATGCACTCGTAGTGACGGCCTCCAAAGTCTCTGTCCTCGTAGAAGATGATCTGAAGGAGCAGAATAAAGCCAAGTAATGAAAAAAAGTCTTTCATTGGACACCGTCTTCATCTGTAATGTAAAAGCTGACACAAACCTTCCCCATTTTGCCTGCTGCTGCCGGTCTTCCTGCGTGTTTGCCCGGCGAAGGTAAACTCCATCTTTATATAAACATTACTCTGTGGGAGTTGTGGGTGTTGTTATTCAAATGAGGCCTGGTGTCAGCACAGACCCTACAGGAGTCTTCCCGCTCATGTTTATCACGTCCTCTGTTGGTTGACAGACACTGGACAGCTTCTAGCAAGAGCCACAGCATGAACAGCGCTGGAACAGTCACTGCGCTCACACACCTCCTGTTGGTGTGAAACGTGCCGGGTTCAGTGGACTCATACGGCGGATAAGGAAGTAGACGGGTAGATATGTGAATAAATGATGACAAACTGTGGTTTCTGAGTGTGTTATGGATGAGCAGTGTGCACAGAAACTCTGTCGTTTGTCTGCAGAAATGTGACAGACAGACGGAAATAAAGCAAAATATGTGTGTGAATGTGAATCTCATTAACAAGAGATGCTTTTTAAAGAATAAATAAATATTTTATGTTGTTAAAAGTTGTGTAATAGTGTGGTTTGGATTTGAGCACTCTCATTCATGATCTGATTAAAACTGTAATAATAAAGCATGAGGAAAAAGAAAAAAATGATTCATCTTTTGTGAAAATTGTTCACTCGATACCAAAATATTCACTCACAAGCACAAAGAAGATAGTTAACAACAGATCCATTTATTATTTTATTTAAAACAACCATACTGATGATCTTTTAAACATCCTCATTGTACCATGAGACTCAATTTTATCAACATTTCCTCAAACCGATGTCTTTTAGAGGAGGAAGCTGAGTGTTTTGGTGAAACTGAAATGTGAATAAAATCGACAGCATCGAGTGAGAGTCCCGATTAAAACTCTGTGATTCTGCGGAAGGACCCGGTGGTGGCGCAGGTGGCCCCCCAGTCGCTGAACTTGCGGTACTCTCCGGGCCTCATGAAGTACTGCCGGCCGCGGTAGTTGGGGTGCTCGTAGAAGGTCCAGTAGCCCTCCATGACGTTGCAGGAGTAGATGTCGCGGCTGCGGAAGTGCTCCTGCACCGACTCGCAGTCGTCGCTGAACTCCATCATCTGACCCTGGAAGTTGGGCCGCTCGTAGATGCGCACGCGGTACGGGCCCTCGCTGGTCTGGAGTCAGATACAGAATCACATCAGGACGTGCAATCAGTGTGAGCAAACCTCTGCAGGCCCCACATATGCATCTGTGACGGCCCTTTGACCAGGATCCCCCTCTTACCTATTTTTCCTGAATCTATAAATGACCATTAATCATTCTTTCCTCTTTAAACTTCATGATCGCTCAACTCCTGAACATGAACCACTTTTTTTCTCATTTTTGAGAAGCATTTCTTCAATAAATGCAATCGCTTATCTTCCCTTTAATCCATCTACTTTGGTATCTTATGAAAGTTTATGTTTGGTAGGAGGGTTTTTAAAGAATAAATTTATCAATCTTTGGCTCGTGCAAACACAGAAGTCAGAAAACAGAGCAAAACACACACTTAGGCACCTAAAAACAAACAGATAACAGCATTCAACGGAAAGGAAAATGTTGCTTTGCAGACACAAAACATTGCTCTCATGCACCAGTACTCCCTAATGAAATACACACATTAACCAGCTACATTATACCAGCAATAATAAACTTTATGCACATCTATTTAGTCCATCCTCTTCACTCGTGTTCACTCACATAAGAGAAGGTCCTGCAGGAGCGGATGGTGTCGTTGTAGCCCATCCAGCGCTGGTAGTCGGGGTACTCTCCCCTGGTCAGGACGTACTGGTAGCCGGTGTAGTTGGGCTTCTCGTACAGCACCCAGCAGCCGCTCTCCACCTTGATGGAGTTGCAGCGGCTGAAGTGGGGGTGCATGTCAGGGCAGTCGGTGTCGCACTCATAAGAGCGGCCCTGGAAGTTTCTGTCCTCGTAAAATGTGATCTGTGATGGGAGAGAAGAGGAGGAGAGAGCTCGGTCACAAAGCCATGAAAGATGTGATCTGAAATAAATCCTGCACAACCTCACATGCCAACAAAGGAAGTTTTACTCTGAATCTGTGGCTGTTTTCTCTACAACTTTTGGTTTATTCTGTCAGATTTTCAATCCTAGTCCGGCCTTCTTCTCACATTTCAATCAGTTTATAAATGCATAAAGATGTTTAAACATCTCCAGCAATCTGAATTGTTTTTAAAAATGAATTCATCTCCAGTTTCTTCTTCCCTGCATTGGTTTCCTACCAGGTTTGTGGAGACCATTGTGAAGAGAAAACATGAGAAAACACTCTCACCTTACTACTCATCCTGCAAAGAGCTCTGGAGCCGGTCACCTACGGGGAAAAAACGGTGGTCTCACAAAGCGGGACCAGAGGCCACGCTATATAAACCTCAATCAAAGGGTTAGCAGATCCCACTTTAGCTGTTTTTTCAATGAGCGGGGATTTAACAGGCTGGAATCGCTGCCAAAAGTCTTGATCCTGGACACAGAGCGAAAATCCCTGAATCATCAGCGCAAAAAAGTCCTAGCAGGCAAATTACTGACCCAGTGTGCCCTCTTTATTGATATGAGAGAGACGTTTTATCCACTAATCCATCATCAGGTGGATTAATCTTTCCACGCAGAATGTCAGAGGTCATCACAAAACTTTAACCACTTGTTGAATTTGATGTGAGTGTGTGTTAACGGGGGGTAGATCAGCTGTACTGTGATACCATCAAATTCATCATTATCATAACAATCACATCAGCTGCTCATAAACAGATCATGAAGTCTGAGAGGAAAGTTTTCTGAGTTTGCAGGAGCTTCGCCTGCAACATTAAAACTGTAAAGTCACATTACGAGCTAAAACAACATATTCATCCTTTAGAAATGTACATTTTCATGTATGATATAAATGTTTACTTGTATGCATTAGGATTATAATAAATGGGAAATATCTGATTATGCCAACATGCCTGATATTCAAATGTTAAATACTAACTATAATATAATATATATAATTATATATAATTTGATGTGTGCTATGTTATTTCAGTGAAAAATTATTTAAAGATTTGCTTTCATGTTAAACATCATTAATAAAGCTTCACATCAGAGACAGATGGGGATCATATTGAAGGAAAAATGTGATAAATTAGTAATAAAACAGATCAAATGCTGATGTTTTACGGGTGGGTTCAGGTCTTTTGGCTGCATAGTTTGGATCCACTTGCCCCCTTTAGTGCAAAGTTTAGCTGTGAGTGATCAAACATTTCCATCCTGAAAGAGTCGCTGGATGGTTCACACACCTGGTGAATCAGTGCTGAGCTGTTCTGGAGGTGGACCAACACTTTATTGGTCTGTAACAACACACTGTGTCAGCCACAAACGCCGTCATTTTAACATCATTATCACTCTTGTTAACTGATTCGTCCACATCAATCACCTCCAAATGCTGAAAATTCAAATTCATTTTTAAAGATCATCAGTCTGACTTTATAAAGTGAAAACCGAAAGACAGCAGACACATTTTCCCTGCAGGTAATAAATGTAAAGTTCATCACGAGTCCAAAGCAAACTGCAGGAGGAGGATTTCAGTCCTGCAGAGACTCTTGTGAACCTTCGTAGTTCTCGTTGACTCGTTCCTCGCGGCCTTCGCTGCTGTCCTGAAAGAAAAACAGAGGAGAGCTGACAGATTCAGATTATGTCTGTTTAGATCCACACGGTGGCAGCAGAAGCCTTTAATTCATGTTGTAAACAAAGTGATCTGAAAACATCCTTTTAAAGCAACATTCAAACTGTCCCATCATTTCCAGACTCCCTGTTTCCACTGAAATATTCTGGATTAACAGAGATTAATATGATAGATTAATATGAGAGATCAGGATGCTGCTCACACTGAGGAAGGAGTGAGACGAGGAGGACGATGATGAAGATGGTGCTGATGTTGGTCCGGGTGGAGCGTTGGCCTTCACCTTCTCAGACAGCCATTTCTTCAGCTTCTGGCCTGCGAGGGATGATGAAGGATTTTAAAATAAATAAATAAAATAAATGACACGTCTGTTCGATCAGTGTTTCCCAACCTGGAGGTCGAGGCCCCCAAAAGGTCGAGACGTCTCATGATGACAAACATTTTATACAGAGTACTAAAATACTGAACTAAAGTTGAATTTTGATGTAATTTTACTTTATTTGAATATCTTATCTTGAATATCTACGTTAAATTTTCACCTACTTTTACTCCACAAATATCTTACTGCTCACTGTCCACTACATTTATATTTTTCTGTTTAGTTACTTCACAGATTAACATTTTGTATAAAAAAACAGACTACTTAATTATATAAAAGTTATTCAAATGAAATCCACCTCAACCCATACTTATATTAATGCTAACGATGTAAGAGGGGTCATGAGTCCTCTGTGCTCGATGAGACCAGATGAGTGTGTTTAACGCTCACACACACACTCACTGTGCTTCCTGGAGTGATGCACGGCCTTGTAAGAGCCGAGCATGGCGAACGGGTGGTAGGACAGAGTGAAGGGATACACGATCGAACCCTGGAGATGGAAAATAGTGGAATTAACTTGTCTGCATCATCATAGTTTAACAGTGAGGAAGCTGCAGAACAACCAGCCGCCTCCACAAAATGTGAGACTTTTACCTTCGAGCAGCTGCTGGAGTACGAAGCAGCTGGTTTACATCTGTACAGAGCCAAGATTTCCTCCACAGGCAGGCTGTTCTGAACAAGCAAATGAAAAACAACATTTCATGGCAGAAAATAAACAGAAAGAGGAGTGAGGCAGATACTCCAGCTAAGCACACACTCTTATTTAACTTCACTGGGACATCAGGCTCACACAGAAGCTGCGTTTATGGAGAAACTCTCACCATGATCACCCCGGCGAAGGACGACAGGATCATCGCCTCCCTCTCCAAACGATTTGGGTACTGAGCGCTTCCCAAGCAGCTGGTGGCTCCGCTGTGTGTGGTGAGAGGAAATGAAAGGTGATTAAATTAAAAAAGGACATACATGAGTCTGGGGTCTGAACTAACACTGAAAAAAATATTCACACATTCATTTGTCTGACTGCACACAACCACTGATGGCAGGAAAGTGTAACTTTAAAGCAGGATGGTAGATTTTTTATTATTATTTTTATTTTATTATTATTCACTACTTCATACTCATACTGAACAAAAGGTGATCCTCTGTCTAAATATAGAAATATAACCCATGTGGAGCTGTTTAACCTTTTAAATATTTTATTTGCACAGTTTGCTCCAACACAAAGCACGACGATCACTTACTCAGTAACAAAACAACATTTATGGATAAAATAAATATCATCAGATGCATTAAAAACACGTTTTTCCCAAATCCAGTCTGTTAGATTTGGTGACTTTGGAAGTTCTTTGACATTTACTAAATTAAAAATAAAATAGTTTAAATATGCACCCAGCAGAGGATCAGTTTTTTATTTAAAATGATTAAGATACCCGGAGTGAGAGCAATAACGTTTCATCTTATCTCTTATAAAACGAGCAGCTTACATGATGTCTCTGTCGAGCACGTCCTGACCTTCATCTCTGTCCAACCACCAAAGAGCCACGCTGATGGCGAGATCGTAGTGAGCCTGCACACATGCACACATTAAAAAAATACACAGCGATACTCAACTTTATTCCAACATTATTTCTCATTTAACCTTTAACAGAGTTACAGTGGCTGGATCTTACCAGCTCGTCCAGCATGGTGGACGTCCCCTTCCCCTTCGGATCAAAAGAATTTTCTCTCAGTTTCTGCCCAATATAATCTCCACTGTTCAGAGGAAGAAAATATGAATCATCACCATTTAAACATTTTCTTCATATTGTGGTATTCAACAGTCTCACTCACATGAGGGCCTCAACATCTCTCTTCAGTTTCCTGGCCTCCATTTTCTCAATGAATTTCTTTCCTGCAAAAACAGAATTACATCTTCCTCTTTAAATACAGCTTCATCTTCATACTGTTACAGGATCACAGGATGTTGTCGAGAACTGACACCGTGGCAGCACAAAGAGCGAGCTTGCATAAAACTATTGACCTAAAACTGAGTTTAACTTGCTGCTGATGCTGCAGTGAGTCTGAACGTGAACACGACACCTTGTTGGACCCACACAAAGGTACCAACCAACACAAGACGATGACACACGAAGTTCAGTCCACCTTAAAATGATCTCTGTAACAGTGAGACAGCCAAGTGAACAAATCCAAAACTGAATCCATCTGTTTTGCATGAAGACATTTTAATGTGCAGACAAAAAACAGAAGAACAAAAGTGTCATATTAAAAACAAATTCACCCTGCAAACATCTGTACTCACCACACTGCTCGACTGTAAACTGTGGAGGAGCAGAAACAGCTCACACACACCTGCAGCTTACATGATGACACAAAATCTTGAGGCTACGCTGAGCACAGAAACCTTTCAGGGGAACACAAGCCGTCGACAGCGGCGGGGAACCGACCTCTCAGGTGAACAGCCGCCACTGAATTATTGATGACCGACCTGCCAATCTCTCACATCATTACCGAGCAGGTGGGGGCGGGACATAAACGGAGCGGCTCATTCAGATTGGTTTGGAAGTGAAATGTGCAAACTGCAGACACACACACAAACACACACACTGTGTTTGTCAGTAAACATGTTGGTTTAACTTAAATTAAAAGGCCGATGAAGGGGTAAAAAAAAACTTTATTAAACTCAACAACTTAAAACCAAGCGAGTTAAAATAATGATATAAAATAATCATCAGTCCACCAAAATGCAGCTTTCCAACTTTGTCTTGGTTTCAGTTTTCTTCTCTGTCTTTTTCTGCTTCTTCTTCTTCTTGCCGCCTTTAAACACCGGAGAGCTCAGAAACTCGCTGTCGGTGAATTTATCTCCACGTCGGATTTTGCTGTTGGAAGAAAAGTAAACAATGAAATGACTCACTGCTGTTTCTTTCTTCAGGTGTGATGAACACTAAAGCGGCTGTGACGTGCTCACCTGTTGAGCGTCGGCTCTTTATAGCTGACGACGCCGTTTCGCCTCCTGGTTCGGCCTCTGCCTTCGTTCTCTGGGGTTGTGATGGTGTTGGTCAGCGACGTTAACACTCGTCCTGCTGAGACAAACGCGACAAAACTTTTTAGTTTAGTGTAGCTCCAACTCAGGAACAAACAGATAAGCATGAATAGAAAAATACTGTCACTCTGTTTTAGACTTAGCTTATATAAATTCCTTTCACCTTCACAAAATCTTAGAGACAAAAATTTTATAACCCAAGTAAATACAACCACAAGGATGTCTTCAAACAGGAGAATAATAATCTGTTCAGTACCGAAGGCTGGCATTAACTTTATGCTCAGATTTGTTGATTTGTCTTGTAATTCTGTGATCAGATCATCCCTAAATTCAAATCTACATTTTGCTCATTTGACCTCTCTTTGGCAGCATGTGTCTCCATGACCTTTCTTAAATGAAGAAAAGGGAAATTTTTTTTATTTTGAAAAAAAAAAAAAAAATGCTGATATATTCCTTTTAAAAATGCATCAAAACAGTTTCACACAACCCTCAGCTTCAGAGGCCAAAACATTCTCAGGTGAAGAAACCCTTTAAAGCTTAAAAGTTTTTACATCCATTGATGAAAAGTGGTGAAACACTGAACAGCACAACAACAGCAACAAAACTCAAGTGGAAGAAACATGTCGTCCCTGGTGGAGTCTGAATGTGACACTAAATAAAAACATACTACAGTACATATACACACACACACACACACACACACACATGTTTAATGGATCTCACACCTGGAGAAGCTTCAGTTGTGACGGCAGCAGACTCCTCAATCACTGCCGTCCTGCCCGTCGTCTCTCTCTTGGGTGTGGCGAGTACAGAACACATCTCAGAGTCGGCAGCGCTGGCGTCCATGGCGAGCCACGGCGGCATCTCATCCGTCAGCAGGCCGCCGAGGCTCTGATGAACCTCATCAGCGGTGTCAGTCATGTGACTGTGGGCATCAGAAACATTAGACGTCCTCGTGTTGTTCACGAGGATGTTGGATGTTGTTTCTCTCTGCGTGTAGACGACAAACGTCTCCCTCAGGTTTCTGCTCTCTGCGGGCGTTTGCAGCCTGGACGTCTTTCGTCTTGGATTCCAGTTCATCCCGGACTTTGTCTCGTTGGGTTTTGAACCATACAAGAAGTCAGAGGGTGAGTCAACTATTTGTAAGTCATCGAAGTGATCTTCATTTGTTTCAGTACCCCCAGGGCTGCAGACAGGAGAGGCATCGATGAGGTCTCTGAGGGAAATCGCCTCCTCCTCAGATCTGAATCCCTTCTTGGCACGGCTGCTGTTTTTCTTCTTCTTTCTGTCATTTAACTGATCGGCACCCTCCTCCCTCTGCACTGTTTTCTTCTTGCTGGATCGACTTGTTTCCTCTCTCCTTGCTTTTTTAGGTTTCTGAAACTCTGCTCCTGAAGAGCAGCATTGATCAGGCAGCAGGACTTTGTGGTTTTCGTTGCTGTTCCAACCCTCCTGAGGGGTTTCTGCGTCCTGAGTGGCCAGCCAAGGACGCTTACAGGAGCTCGGTGTTTCCACTGCATTTCTGAGTGGATCTGACTCTGAACTTTGATCCAGTCCTGCTGACGGTTCTGGGGCCTCACAGTTGGAGGATCCTGTAAAAGGTATCGAGTCCTGCTCCCCGTCACCCGTTTCTGAAGACGCTCTGCTCGATGAGGCGCTCTCTCTGGTCACTGAGACGACAAACGTCCCTCTGCATCTCGGCCTGTGACTTACCCTGGATGTTGTCACTGTCTTTGTTTTGCTCCATAGCTTATCAGCCACATGTTCTGATGTTGGATGTGTCACCTCATCCGCACAAAACAGGAGCTCTTCTGGTTGTTCTTGGTGTTTAGGTGCTTCAAATGTTCCCTCAACTTCCACTTCATTACAGACCTGTTTGGACAGACCGCTCTCAATTTCACAGAAAGGTGAAGTGACAAACGTTTTCCTGACTGAAGACAACCTTCTACCCTTTGTCCTCGACCTCCTGCATGTGATTTTGGACCTCCGTTCTTCTGCAGTATCTTTCTCTGGTGATGATCTTCCACTTCCGCCGGCTCTTGATAATCTAACTGCAGGATCCATGAAGTAATCGTCCGGGTCCGGTAAGACAACGCCACCAATGCCCGTTTCTGACTTGGCAGGGTCACTGGATTTTAATTTATCCTTCATCATTTTCTTTTGGCTGCCGGATTCAGACTTAAATTTAGGAATACGAGAGGCAGTGACAGTCTTAGCCTGTGTTTTGGGTGCCTGAGGCTTCGCCTTCAGGTCTTTAACCTCCTTGTGTGCATCATCATCTGTGTGTATCAAAGTGTCAGTGTGAGCACTCTGAAATTCACTCATCTCAGACTCTGCAGAGACCTCAACCTGTGGACTGTCAGCTGCACTTGACCCACATGTTTGTTCTTTATTCTTCTTTCCTTTTGGTTTGCCAGGGTGGTCTGTTTTTTTGGCCTTCGTTTCCACAACGATTATTTCAGCAGCATTGCTTAGCGTCATCTCCATGGTCGTATTCAGCAGCATGGTCTTCTCTTGTTTGCTGCTGTTTTCTGGTTTGGCCTCCCTGACTGAGCTACTCGGGAGGCGAGCGCCGTCAGAAAGAGGGGGCTCGGGGACATTTACTGAGGGGGTTTGACTGATCTGAGGACATGGGACGGACTTGATGTCAAAACCAGGCTGAGAGAGGATCATCGACAGCCTCTCGACTTCATCCCTCAGGCTGCCGGACGGACGGGAGGCTCCAGTCTGAGGAACTTGTATCTTCTGGCTCGACTGCCTTTTCTCAACCCCTAAACCAGTTAGGAAAAATAAACAAATTAACATCAAATTATTATGATTTATGATTATTAACTGAAAAAATCTCAAAAAGCTCCCTACCAGTGCAGATCAGAGACGACCTTTGAGGTCTGTTCTGGATGTTGAAGACATTTGTACACATGTTCTTTTCAGGCAAATCTTCTATTACACTTTGGAGGGGACACAGCAAAGCCTCTGTTTCTGTTTGAAGAGGTAACTGACCTGTAAGACTAATACAGATGTACAGATACAGAAAAAGCAGATGTCAATCACAGCTGCCAAATAAAAATAAATATTCTCAGTTCAAAGTCTTTATCAATCTGAACACAGTGTTTTCTCACCGTCCTGCTGCGAGAGTTTCTCTGTTCGTGTCACCAATTAACATCTCAATTTCTTCAGACAGTTTAGGAAGATCCTATGGGGGATAAATACAGCTGTAATCAAAACATCATTTCAAATTAAGCTCATGTATATGTTCACACACTGAGACATCACAGGAGGTGACACTTGAATATTCATGCTTATGATATAATTTTGTCCTTAGTGTCCTCAAAGACGTTTGTAAATGCACCATCCTCCCTGATTCAAAAGCGTTTTGGTGTTTTCGATGTGGCAGCTGGTCACTAAGTCAGTTGCCTGCTGCATTTTTTTGTCAAATTCTCCTCATTATACCTCTTAACACTTATTGAGAAGAAGCCTTACACTGTCAGAGAACAAATCAGCCACCATGCCCAGGTGCTGCAGGGTGTTGCTGTGGAGGTTTTTCAAGATCAGGATCTGTGAGAGAGAAACAAGAAGAACTAAAGTCAATAAAATCAATCATCAAATCAAACGGAAAGATTTAGCACTAGAGCTAATATTTGTACAATCAAAAATGATTTTCTTCTGCCCAGCAACCCTTGGCGTTAACTCTAAATAATGTGAAGAAACCAACCAGTTTCCTGTGTTTGTATTTTCTGGTGGCCAGCTCGAAGCACAGAGCCTCCACTTGTTTCTGTAGGTACATAATCTCCCTCTCCAGCTGCCGGCTCCTCTCCTTCTGGACCTCCAGAGCGACGGCCAAGGCTTTGTTGTTGGTCTTCAGGGAGACCTTGAAGAAGGACGACGTGTCTGGTGTGGCCATGAAGAAGAAGCATGTCAGTGTGAGAAAAGCCGCTCCATGTAATTTATGACAAAGATTTATAGGACTAAAGACGTTTCTTGAATCTTAAAGGTCATCAATATGTTAAGACTCACTGAGGATCTTATTTTTGATCTTTGAAGCCGCAGCTGAAGTCTGCTTGGAAGGCTTTAAAGATGACATCTTCCTTGCAGGAAACATAACCAGATTCACGTGAAGATCCTGAAAGAAAACAAACCTATTTTATACACCGATGATGATTTTACTCACTAACGCACACAACAACACAATTAGCTCATTTTTTACTATACTGGGCTGAAACTAATGATCATTTTTATTCTGAATTCTGCATGTTTTGATCAACTCTGTAAAGCTGTAGCACACTATAAAAATACTGTTACAAATAAAGGTCCTATACATTAACTATTAAGACTCTGTTTAGACCATTTGTGAATACTCTTGATTTTCTGTGATGCCATGCACGTATGAAAAATCATTTACAAACAGTTGCCATATTAATGAGTAATATAAATTAACACATTTCCCTCTGAATTACAGGAGAGTATAAAGTGGCATGTAATGGGAATATTAAGCGGTCATTTGTATTTTTTATGACACTGATATATCAGCTCCCGTAATGATTAATTATTGATATCACATGAGCTGATCTGTTGTTTACATGTTGATTCTGTTGTTTTTTTCACTTTATATTGTGATTTTTGTCAGACTGAGCTCAGTCACACACATCAACGCTAACTAATATGTTTATCCACTTAATCAACATATTACAAGTTAATGAAATATGAGGTTTATTAGCTTTTATAATCATTTACTTCGTTTTGCCGGTTAGCAGCCGTTAGCACACTGCTAACAGCAACAGTTTCTGTAAAGATAATCTCATTTTTGGACAAAACTTACCGATATTAAACGTTGAACAGCGGTTGGCTTTGAATCTTGAAAAGGTTTCCTTGATACAGACAGAGAATCGATCAAATAAACCCGTTCAGGACCTTATCGATTGAATTTATCGGGTAAAAAAAAGACGCTACTAATTTCATTTTAAATGTAAACACGAAGTTGCAGGGGCGGATCCCGATGGCTGTGGACCAATAAGAAATGAGCACTGAGTGTTCCCTCTCCTGATTGGGTCAGCTACAGGAAACGCGTCACACTCCGGAACTGTCGATCAAAAGTTAAGATTTATAGTAACTAAGTACTTTTACTCAAGTACAAATTTCAGTATTTTCCTTTTCTGCTACTTTACACTTCTATTCCACTATATGTAAGAGTTAGTTTGTCTTTTGTTGATCATATTTAATAATATTACAATAAATTGCATTGAAATACCTGTTTTAATTGATCACATTGAAAAATTATCATTTTTGCATCCAATAACATAAAAAGAAAATACCAAAGAAATACTCATATAATTTCAAATTGTGTTTTACTTGTGTATTTACATTTTATGCTACTTTTTACATCTTCTCCACTACATCTCAGATCTTATTTCATATATTGTAATATATTATACAGGGAAATAAATCTTTCAAATTATCCTACTTAAAAAAAATTCAAATATGAGACAACTTTATGCTCTATAATAAAAGAAGAAAACTTACAAACAAACACAAAAAATAAATAAATGAATATCAAACTGTGCTGTGAATAAACAGACATTATACATTTATTTTGGTGTAAAGTAATCCCCTTCCTGTCCAGTGAACACCACGTGTCTGTGTTGATGTTGAGACTGAAGGAGGTCAACACAGCTGCACGTTTTCTCTCAGTGTGACCTTCCTGGTTTTCCACGACATGCATGCAGAGTTTCGTTCTGGTCTGAAACTGTGTCAGATTCGTGGCATCAGTGAGGAAGTCTCTTTCAAACATGCAGTGAAGCGAAGATCTGTGTCTTTATAGAAACACTTTGAGAAGAAAAACAACACAGACACACCAGAATTATGATAAATAATAAAACAGATCCTTTACTGAAGTAAAAAGTGTTATTATTATCATTATTGGGAGTTGTAGTATTCTCCACTGTCTGTAATCACATCTAATCAGTAAACTGTGTAGGATCAATAGACTGTATATGATTTGTATATTATAGATGATCTTCAGACTGTATATGATCAATAAACAATTCATGATTATAGCCTATATGTTCAATAGCATGTATGAAAAATAAACGATGTATACCCAGTGAACTTTGAAAATAAATTATGTAAAATCAATGATGAATAAAAACATAAATATTCAATAACAGATATATGATTAAGAACCTATATTTTCCAAATAAACTAAATATGATCAATACCATGTATATGACAAATAACCTGTATCTAATCACTAACCCTCTTGCCGTCACAGGTATTGATTATGTGTGAGTATGGGTGGTATTGATTATATATGAGTATGGGTCGTACTGATTATATGTGAGTATGGGTCATATTGATTATATGTGTGTATGGGTCGTATTGATTATATGTGAGTATGGGTCATATTGATTATATGTGTGTATGGGTGGTATTGATTACATGTGAGTATGGGTCGTATGGATTACACATGGGTTTGTTATGGTCGGTGATCGGATCGATGATTCTGGGAGCGGCCGGTGCTGCCTCTCCTGTCCGGGTCACAGCCGCTGACTGTCGGCGCAGCTGCAGACTCATCGCGGCTCTTCATCCGGACTGACCTGCGGACGGACCGCCGAGGTGCCCCGCGGACACAGATGAGCTGTCCCCGGCCGGACGGCTTCATGTCCCCGCTGTCGGCCTCTCCCGGCGGCCCGGTGAGTCCGCGGCGGACCGTTACCGTTAGCACCGCGGCTAACGCTAGCTTCACGTCAGTTGGGCGGTTTTAACGCTGCTGCTGCTAGCACGCTAACTTATAAACACCTGCGACAACTTGCCTCGAAGTGTCGTATTTTTAATGTAATGTTTCATGAGCTAGCTGGGAAGAAGTGTCGGAGCTCCGGTGTGAGGGAGCGGCGTGTGTGCGCGGCTCACGCCGGGGACAGCGCGCTGTGTCCCGGGTACTTTCTGTGAGCGCTCCGCCGCTGTGAGGCCTGTTGTGATCACATGATGCCGCCTCAGTTACTTCCTCCACACATGACATAAAGAAAACACTCAACCCTCAGCGCCTGGTTTCCCCTCAAAGGGTGAGTCTGTTTTAGTCATTAAACGTACCAAAGAGCAGCTTAGACCGAATCAATAACCGATCACTGATCAATACCTGGATTAAAGTGGAGCTCAGATTAATCGAACAAACCGTTCAGTTCATTTAAACAGCAGCAGTGATCTGGACACAAAACCTGTCAGCATAAAGCCTGAGGATCATATGTAGTCTATGACCTATGATATGCTACTACTACTGATAATGATAATCATAATAATAATAATATTTTTATTTATAGAGCACCTTTAAAGAGACTGTGTATTCATAAGCAGAAGCAATATACCAAAAGTAAGAATAAATGAATCAGAAACAGAAACAGATATTTGATAGATATAATGTCTTTATTTATAGAGCATCCTTTAAAGAGAGAGTTTAGAGAACTAAAAAGAAAGACTCAATTGATTAGAAATAAGGTGATATTTACTGATTATTTAAAGAAGTGCTGGTATTTTATGGTTTTAAAACAAATATGCAGCATTCAGTAGTGGGATGTAACTAAGTACATTTACTCAAGTACTGTACTTGAGTCTAAAATTTGAAGTATTTGTATTTTGCGATGAGAGGAGATAAGATGAACCTTTATTGGCAACAAGTATAGTTAAGTAAAGAGGTAAAAGAATAAATAACAATGTCATTAATATCAGCAGAATCAATATGTAAACAGATGACTAATTTATCATATCAATAAGTAATTATGGAGCCAAATTTTACCACAGAGATGTAATATATAAAGTATAATATAGAATATGAATGAGTATTTTCATCTCATGTCACTTTATACTTTTACTTTTTACTAATATTGTATTTTTACTACATTGATCTGACAGCTGTTTGCAAATTACTTCACATGTAAAACAAGAAGAGTAAGAATATATAGTCTATAATGTCTATAATTATTTACATAACGCTTGATTTTGCTTTCTGAAATGTGATGATTTAAGACTTTTTCTTGTCTTCAGTTACAGCAAACTGAATTTTGCATGTTTGGTTGAACATCGTGAAGACGTTTCTCACATTTTCCTTCATTAAAAAACCAAACAATTTATAAATTAATAACCAGAAGATGAATCCAGAATGAAAATACACACGTACCGTTAAAATGAGCTCCATTTGTTGTTGTTTTGTGTTGTATGCTTTGAGTACTTTCACTTCAGTAAAGAATCTTAATACTTCCTCCATATTTGCTTTTTTTTTTTTTTGTGGGTGTCCATCTTAAATGTGTTTCCTGTTGAGGAAAAATTAATCATAAAAGTTTCCTTTACGCCTCTAACAATCAGACAGATGTCTTGTAAAGCTCTTTCAAGGTATTTTAGAAAAGTTATGATTATTATTTGAGACATAAACGCTGACTTCCTCATTTCAAGTTGTTTTCTCCGTCACATGTTTATCTCAGTTCACGTACGATGACCGTCACATGTTTTCCTGAATGAGCTCACACACGAGCTCATGTTTAATTACAGTCAGTCTGTAGAGGCAGCAGGTCTGTAACCCCCACTGATTTACAAATCTACTGTCAATATATCTATTATTTTCCTTTTTGTTATGCTTTCATGTGTACATGTGGTTTTTCAAGTTGACACACACTGTTTCTGCTTTTAAATCTTCTTTTTACTGTTTTTTTTTTACATGACAACTGATTTTAATTCTTTCACCTGTTTCTAAGTTTACCTGAATCTCTACTGTATTTATTTATACACCTTTTTAACTGTGTGCTTGTAGTTTCTTTTAAAATCCCAGCTTCAACAGTGCTCAAATAAAACGTCTTATTTTATTATTATGATTATAACCTTCTGTCAGATCAGCAGTGATGGAGGTCCAGGAGCTTTTTTTCTTTGTCAGAGTGTATTTACTTTCGTTGGAGGTGTGTTTGTGTGTGAATGTATAAACACACAGCAGGATGACTCATTTTTTTTCTCCAAAATCCAAAGAGTCTTCTGATGCTGGTTGACCAGAGGAGCTCAGAAACGTCTCCACGACAGCTGATCACTCACACGTGCTTTTGTTTTCTGTCTTTTTCCAGCAGGACCGGCAGTGACATGGCCGCTGACGACAAGTCCTCGTCTTCGTCCTCCGCCGACTGGAGCGTGGAGCCGCCCGTCATCTCGCCCACCAGCCCCTCCCACCTCACCCACTTCAAGCCGCTGACTCCGGAGCAGGACGAGCCCCCCCTCCGCTCGGCGTACAGCTCCTTCGTGAACCTGTTCCGCTTCAACAACAAAGGTCAGACACACGCAGATGATTTTGTGGATGTGGCTTCATCGTTAAGCTCCTATGTTTTGTTTTGGACGCCTTCGTCTCTCTGCTGCCACAAACTCCTCCTTCAGCCAAAACTGAGACAATTTCTCTCACTGACTCTCACTGACTATTTTATTTAGTTACATTTAAAAACAGAACAAACTGAAGTAAATTAAACTTTGCACAAGTTGTGTGTTTCAATTCAGAGAAAACAGACAATTTCCTCGTTTTCTAACCTGCATTTGTTCACATTTTTTGTAATTTGGCATTTAGTTATTAGCAGTTTCTAATCACTTCCAAAAGCAATTTTAACTTGGGACAAACTCCACATTTCTCCTCATGTTTATTAAAAACTTATTAAAAACTTTGTATTCAGCTGAACTTCAGCATGCTGACATTTAAAGTGTGTGCAGTTCCTCATTGTCTCATCATTTGACTGAATATGGTGAAAATGAACAGAGATAATGTGTATAAACTCTACACATATAAAAAAAAAAACTCTGACCTTTTCTCTGATTTTTCAAAGTTATTGAAAAATGGATAAACTGCTTTAAGCTGAATGAAGTTACTTTACCAAGTCAAAGGGCAGAAATCTGTTTTAATCCTGTTAAGAGGAAGCTGACAAAGTTCAGAACTGTTTGCTATCATGAATCTGCCTTTTCATTTACTTCCGTCATGTCATTTTATTACAGTTAACAGAGCAGATTAAGCCTGTAAACAGAAAACACTACAGTAAGTTAACGTCAGCTCTGACTCGTATGTGGCAGCAGTTTATGGAGTTCGGGGTAATTAGCCGCCGTCTTGTGAGGTCATGTGACAGAAAGCTGCCTGCCTGGATCGGTGCCACGAACAGAGACCGCATGACCGCCGTGTTTATGGTCTTTAACCCCTCTAACATTTCTATGAGATTACAGGAGGAGTGCTGCTCTTTATTGGATATATGTTAGAGGAGGAAGAAACAAAATGAAATTGAACATTATGTTAAATTTGTTTGTTGTTGTTTGTGTTTAGTTTGTAGCTCTTCAGTCTGTTTTGTTTTAGTATTTAAAAGTATAAAGAAAAAAGTGAACTGCTTAACTGTAGAGATATTTAAACTTAGTGAAATATTTAAACTCATTTAAATTCATTCAGATGCAGAGTTTCTGATTATACTTTCCCAGTTTTGTCCAGCATACAAAATAAATTTTTCTCATCGTTACTTTTTTAATGAGCCCCAGATACTTTCAGTTGATTCAGTTCATCTTTTTAGTCTTTACATCATTTTTTCCAAAGATAAACACATTAAGAACATTTTTAAGACCAGTGTTTGGACTCCAGGCACTTCTCTAAGTAAATCCTGTATCTTTACTTTCCTTCATCTTCACTTTCTCTTATCTTTGTGTTTGTTTTGTGTGTGTGTGTGTACAGAGGATGGCCGTCCTCCCTCGGCGGCTCCAGAGAAGCCCGACGTGCCGCCCCCCTCCCCTCAGGCGGAGGGGAGGAGCTGGTCGTCCAGCCCCTCCCACTCTCTCTACGCCCCGAGGACGCATCGGAAACAGCACCCAGACCTCCTCCGACGGACCTCCACTGCCTCGGGTAAAACACACACTCACATTAGTATTTGAGGCTTGTGTGTGTTTGATCAGGCAGAGTTGCCTCCAGCAGGAAACAGGTCTGTGATGGATCTTTTTGTTTTTTAACTTTTCTTCTGCTGTCTTCGAGTTTCAGCAGCTCTCAGCTGTCGAGGTAAAATATTCTCTAAAAGATGTGATCAGACAATCCTGCAGCTCTTAACGTTTGTGTGTCTCATGTAATTAAAGTAAAGGTCTCTTAAAGTCTTGATTTTGATGAAATGATTGATTAGTAAAATTCTTCTCTTAATGTTCAGTACCTGCAGACTTTTAATCTTTTAAATCTGAAAGGACTTTTGTTTTATTCCATCAAAGCCTCTTAAACTTACAGAAATTAAACTGATCTTGTTGATTGATTATCTGCAAGTCGAAACTCTGTTAGTTGATTTTAAAGCTTCTGTTCTGTCCTGAATAAACTAATCAGAGCGGCCCTGATAAGACCGTGTCGTTCTCCGTCACAGACACGCATCCGAGAACTGAGAAAACAAGTGTCCTTTCATACTTAGTTTTTCATCGGATTACACATATTTCAGACAGACGAAGATGTGAAAGGTTTTATCCGACTTTATTCTAAAGTTCACTATTCAGCACCTCCTACATGTTTTCTGGAAACATGAAATATGTGTCTGTATTTTCCAAATCTCACAGAAGTGTCCAAACAATGGAAATGTATAAAAGTAAAAGAGAAATGTAGTTAAACTGTTTGTTTCTGTCCTCCTGTGTCGCTGTGAAGGTGAATTTTCTTTTATAGAGACATGTCGGACGTTATTTAACACCAAAATACTGCTGGAGCAGAGAAACAATTGTTTAAAATGCATGAAAAGGGAATTTCTGAGTCATTATTTTGTTGTTTTTTCAAGGTTTCCTAATATTTCAAACAAGGGTTAACGGTCAGAGATAATCACTCAGTCTCAGTGTTTACTTGCACAGATGAACCTTCTTCTTTTAAAGAGAAAACAGGCAAGAAAGTTCTGTTTGCTTTTCAATTTTAACCCCCCCCCCCCAGAGAGAAAAAAGATGACTTAAACAAACTCAAATTGTTTCGGGTTGACAAATATTTAGCGTTGAGCAGCGTCAAGAAGACGAGTGTGTGTTCAGGCTGTAACGGTCGCTCTCATGTCTCTTCTGATTACAGTGGATTGGCCAGGTGAGGGGTCTCCTGCATTGTGTGGTTTTATTTTTACTAAAGATGCTTTTAGCTTGACTGTAACACCTCGATCTGAAAAGACAAACTGTTGCGTGCGTGCGTGCGTGTGTGTGTCTGTGTCTGAGTGCATGCGAGTGTGTGAGTTTGATATTTGCATTTCCAACGAAGCGCTTCTCTCTTGGTCTTTGGTTTGCCCTAATGTTTGCCTCTCAGGTACTAATAACTGGAATGATGTTTGTGTTGGATGGTTTGGACGCTAACATTTACACTCGGCGTGTTTTTTTGTTTTAATGCTCAGTTCTTTTATTGACCGCATCGTGTGATATTTAATACTGAAACTGTTCACAAGATGTTGATGTGCATTGTCAAATGTTTGTCATTGAGCTGATATTTAAATGCTCTTAAATGAAGAAGAATTTATTTCTTATCACCTCACCTTCAGTATATATTTTTTAAAAGCATATTTGACAATGCAGGATGGATTTTAAAGAAAGAGTGAACACTTCTCAGCGATGTTCATTCGTGCTCTGTGTGTTTGTGTGGGTGTGTGTTTCTGTCTTCGTGCGTGATTTTTAGACGGCAGCAGGAAGTCGGACACCGCTCTCAGCAACCATGACCCTCGCACAGCTGTGCAACTTCGCACTGCACTGAAGAGACTGAAGGAAATAATGGAGGGAAAGAGTCAGGTATTCACATTTAATCCAACATCCAGCCTCGCTTTGCTGCTCTCATCTCAACATGTTGTAAACAGATATAAAACAGCATTAAACACAGTCAGCTGAGTGTTTTGATTAGAAGGCACTTTGTGGATGACCGCAGTGTTTTGTTGTTGTCCCTCTTCTCTTCAGGACAGCGATCTGAAGCAGTACTGGATGCCGGACAGCCAGTGTAAAGAGTGTTACGACTGCAACGAGAAGTTCACGACTTTCCGCCGCCGCCACCACTGCCGACTGTGCGGTCAGATCTTCTGCAGCCGCTGCTGCAACCAGGAAATCCCTGGAAAGTTCATGGGCTACACGGGTGAGAGACACAAAGATCATAACGTGGTTGTTTCATTTTTCAGTGAAAACACTAAAATTATCGACTACATTTAGTTTCATAGCTGTTCTTTTGTTTCCTCTTCCCCTCTCTCATCCACCTGCTCTTGGTTTCTCTGTTTTTGCAGGAGACCTGCGGGCCTGCACGTACTGCCGTAAACTCGCCCTGAGTTACGCTCACTCGGCGGACTCGGGCTCCATCGGGGAGGATCTGAGCGCCCTGTCCGACTCTCCCTGCTCCGTGTGCGTGCTGGAGCCCAGCGAGCCTCGGACGCCGGTGGGCGGGCGTAAAGCCAGCAGGAACATCTTCCTCGAGGAAGACCTGACCTGGCAGAGGTGAACACACACACACACACACTGGGCCAAATCAATCAGTATCTACCCAGAAAGAATCATATCTGTAATACTTCAAATCAAGTGTGAGTCTGGGTCAGACCTGACTGCAGAGTAGGTCAGATCTGATGCCTCACTCCTTCACACCTCCACCCAGCATGTTTAAACAGACAGACTGGACGCAGAGCTGTGTGTGTGTGTGTGTGTGTGACCCAGATCCTGACTTTGTATTTCACACCTTGTTTGCAGTCGTGCAGATCTGTCTTCACGTGCGGCGGCACTGCCATGTTCTGATTTTGCTCACGATGGAATCACACTTTCCCTTTTCCAGCCTCCTCGATCTGCGCTTGCTCTGTTTTTTTTCTGTCGTGGTTTTTCTGCGTGTGCTGCCCGTGAAGACTCATGAAACAGAATCAATTTTAAGCGTGTCAGATGTGATGGATCCATTATCGGTCGTCCCCGATTGGTCCGACAGATGAATTAACTGTAAACGTGCGACGGCCTTGAAGTCAGACATGTGATCCGACAGGCCGGCGTGGAGAACTGCCTCTAATTAATAAATAACTTTTAAAAAAAAAAAAAAGAAAAGGAGGGCATCTGTTTTTATGAAAGCATGACTGTGTGGGCACGAGGAGCCGGCTAATCATCCAACTTTTTAACTAATAATCGATGGACTTGTTTTGAAGATTTAATTAACCACACACACAAAATGAGTTAAATGGATGTTCACAGACATCTTTGTTTGAGGTATCGTTCAGGGGTGCATGCGTCCGATAACCCACTGCTTGTTTTGCTGCTGTTGTTTTGAATCAGTGTGCTTCCTGCTTATTTTCTCTATCAACCTGCCTCAAAGAAAATCTGTTTCCTCTCTCTCTCCTGGCATAGAAAAACTCCTATTGGGATGAGAAAGAAGTGAGTCTCGCTGTTTGTTTTATCCATTTTTTTCACATCTGTCTGAGCTTTAGTCGTCTGTCAAGTCAAACCCAGTTCTTTTTTTAGTCTTCCGCATGCTCAAATTCACAGATCGTAGATTAGATTGTCTAACATAGAGGAAGTGTCACAGAGAGAACTCAGAGTTTGTCTGTGTCAGTATGATCCACCAGGAGCCTCAGAACAGCGGCCTCACTTCGAGACTCACAACGCTGCAGGAAGACGTCGGAAAGTCTCCGGCCAGGAAGAGGTCAGTCCCTGTTTCAGTTCGGTCCTCTGCGGTGAAGTCGAGCCGGCCGGGTGAACGTTCCCTGTTCGTCTTTCTTCCGCAGGTCGGCCAGCGTGACCAACCTGTCTCTGGACCGCTCCGGATCCTCCATGGTGCCTTCCTACGACAGCTCGGTCAGCCCGCCGACCAGCCGAGCCACGTCGGGCACCAAGAGCGGCTCCAAGCTGGACCACAGCGAGGAGGAGAGGAAGATCCTGCTGGTAGCTGCTTTTTATTCTTTCATTTCTCATCTACTCATTTAAAGCTCCTTTTTTCTTTAATGATAACAAGCAATCAGAGGATGAGGTGAAAATGGTGAAAGGTGTCGAGGAACCTGCAGAGATTTATCAGCTCTTCTGTATCTGCAGCTGGAGTTTCGGTTTCAGATTTATGAAGCCGAAACTTTACTGTTTGAATTCACTCTCACTTCTCTCGTAGTGGTTTTTTTTTTAGTTTTACTGAAACAGCTCTAAAAAGTCACAGGACACGACCTGCTCAGCAGACAGACTCAGTTAGGGAGCAGCCGGTGAACATAGAGGAGCATTTATCTGCTAAATGTGATGTATTTTCCTCAGGAGACCAGATTCAGAGTAAATATTCAACTTAATCTAAGACTGTGATCAGTCTGAAGTGAAACGCAGGTGTGGCTGATTATGACCCGGTGATTACATCCTGCAGGACTCCTCGCAGCTGAAGGACCTGTGGAAGAAAATCTGCCACAACAACACGGGGATGGAGTTTCAGGACCACAGATACTGGCTGAGGACTTACCCCAACTGCATTGTGGGAAAAGAGCTCGTCAACTGGCTGCTGAGGAACGGCACCATCTCCACCAGGTAGCATCTCTCTGATAGACACAGTTCAAGTTAGTTGTTTATTTATTACAGTTATTCGTTTTCTTCGTTAGGTTAGAGGATCGATCTCACTGTTTTCAGTCAGGTTTTTTTTCACCTGAACAGAAAACAAAACCTGTTGTTTCTCACTGCTGAAGGCTGACTGTGTCCTCAGTTACACATCTGATTCATTTAAAGCTTTACGGCGCCGCGCTCCCTCTCACGCTGATGTTTCTGTGTTGCAGGGCTCAGGCCATCGCCATCGGTCAGGCTTTGGTGGACGGTCGCTGGCTGGACTGCGTCACTCACCACGACCAGCTGTTCAGGGACGAGTACGCGCTCTACCGCCCCCTCCAGGTAACATCCATGCAAAACATAAAGAGAAACACTAGGAGAAAAACACTTCAAATCTGACGCAGCCCACATTGTTTAAAGTTTGTGTTTGCTTCGAGGTGTCACGTGTTGTTATTGATCGATTCGGCAGCGTCCTCTGATAACTCTGCAGGAGAAATCCTCAGCAGTTTCCACAGCTGATTGTGTCAGTGAGCTGAAATGTGCTGACATCTCTCTGTTTGGTCTCCAGAGTACAGAGTTCTCAGAAACGCCGTCCCCAGACAGCGACAGCGTCAACTCTCTGGAGGGACACTCAGAGCCGTCCTGGTTCAAAGACATCAAGTTTGATGACAGCGACACGGAGCAGCTCGCAGATGAGACGGACTACAACATGCCCAGTACGTATCGCAAGTCTGAGCCTTTAATAAAGCCTGATTTCACACCCTGTTAACTTGGGTCGTTGCTCTTCGCACAGGTGGCCTCTGCTTTGTTTCGGTTTCTGTGAATTACAGTCGCAGCTGCAGCTCGCTGATCTGTCTCTTTCTGTTCAGACTCTGCCAGCCCGAGCAAGAGAACGTCTGTCAGCAGCTTCCAGTCGGTGGTGGACAGCGACTCCGCTGCCTCCATCAACCTCAACATGGAGCAAAACAACGTCAACTTCCACATCAAGAAACAGTCCAAGTATCCGCATGTGCCTCCTGCTGCTGAGCAGAAATGTAAATATGACCACACACAATACGTCCTGTCAGTGTAACTCAACTCATTCAGTCCTTTGGTTTAGTGGTTCTGTGTTGGTTACTGTGCCTCTGAAACAGTATTGATCCTGTGTGGAGTTATTGAAAGAGGTCAGAGGAAAACTAAGCTGTGCTTTACTGTGATCAGAGTTTATTGCTGAAGCTCCAACTGTTGTTCTCTCAGGCAACGAGGATGAACTGTTAAAAATAAGTTCAACGAGGCAACAAAAACGAGCAGTTTGACTGATCCATGTGTGTCAAAGCTGTGTGCAGTTTCAGATCATCACATCTGGAAACTGGATGGAGTGACAAAAATAACTAATCAGTAAATAAGTTATTTTAGATTAGAATTTTCTTTTTAATTTTAAGGTGAAGAACCAGCTCACACATCTCTTATGCTTCATTTTTCTGAACAGAACTGCTCTGTCATGTTGTGTGGGGACAATTAAGAACAAAATGAAGTAATCTACAACACTGTAAAGTAACTGTAATGCTGCTCACATCTTCTGTCTCCTGTTTCAGCTGAATTCCTCGTGTCTGAGGACAGAGGGCAGAACATTGTTATAAGTGATGCCTTCATCAAAGGTGGGAACTCTGCACCTCCTCATTGATTTAATCAGACAACACGTTGAACTGTTGAATCAAACAGCTCCTCTTCTCATCTCGATTGATCCTGCAGAGTCTCTGTTTAACCGTCGTGTGGAGGAGAAAGCTAAAGAGATGCTGTTCACGCCGCTGGGTTGGCACCACAGCTCTCTGGACCAGCTCCGTGAGGAGAACGGGGAGAAGAAGGCGATGGAGAGGCTGCTGTGAGTGGAGATGATACCGCTGTTTGTCCACACTCCACTTTATAACAGGGCTCAGTGATCAACTCTGCTTTAATCGGTTCATTATTTCCCAGCTAATCATTTAGCCTGTAAAGTGACAGAATCATGATATCTCATAGGTCAAAATTACTTTAAAAACGCAGCATTTTCTCATTTTAAGGAGCTGGAATCTACAAACATTTGGTATATTTGCTTTATAAATGATAAATACATCAGAACTTATCCTGTTTTAATCAGTTTTCTTTTCCTCTGATCTAACGGTCTCTCTGTTTGTTCAGCTCGGCCAATCACAGCCACATGATGGCGCTGCTGCAGCAGCTGCTCTACAGCGAGTCTCTGTCGCTGTCCTGGCGGGACATCATCGTCCCCGTCGTCCGACAGGTGGTCCAGACGGTGCGGCCCGACGTCCGCAACTGTGACGACGACATGGACATCCGGCAGCTGGTCCACATCAAGAAGGTCAGACAGAGTCACTCTGTGGAAAGTGGAAACTTAGTTTGATTAGAAACAGGAAAATTATGAAGAGCAACTGAATCTCTGTTTGTGCTTCAGATTCCTGGAGGCAGGAAGTTTGACTCGACGGTGGTAAACGGCTTCGTGTGCACCAAAAACATCGCCCACAAGAAGGTTGAGTCGCAGTCTTTTATCCATTAAAGATCAAGCACTTTTAACCTCAGTCTGACAGTCATTCATGGTGTTTGAAGCGGGAATACCTCGACTATAAACTGACTGTCTGTATTACTACATGCTGTGGATTTTGCTGCTCTTGTTTCCATCAGTCTTACATTTTTGCCTCTTTGAAATCAGCAATAATGTCCAGAAATGGAGGTAATGAGTATTACCTGAGTAAGTTGAAATGTGCATCAGCAAAACTTTTAACATGTAACTGAACACCTGTTTGTTTCTGACCTGTAATCAGATGAACCCGTACATCAAGAACCCCAAAATCCTGCTGCTGAAGTGCTCCATAGAGTATCTGTACAGAGAGGAGACTAAGTTTACCTGCATCGACCCCATCGTGCTCCAGGTCAGTCACTCTCAGAAACAACCCCCTCGCCTGGTCTGAAGTCACTGATTTTTCTGAAATTAAGAGGACATTTTTCTTCATCTCCCTCCCTCTCTCTCAGGAACGAGAGTTTCTGAAGAACTACGTGCAGCGAATCGTAGACGTCCGTCCAAACCTGGTGTTGGTGGAGAAGACGGTGTCTCGCATCGCTCAGGACATGCTGCTCGAACACGGCATCACGCTGGTCATCAACGTCAAGCCGGTCAGTGCAGGTTAACCAGTTTTTGCATGAAATAAAATCATTTTGAATTTTTGTTTAGATATTTTTGAGTCATACTTTCTGCATCATTTTATTGGGTCATAAAAAACACTCACACATTCATCCTACAAAATATACAAACAGAAGTGAAAGTGTGTAAATCAAGTGTTTGAGCAAGTTTAATAAACTTAATTCCATAGTTTTCCTTGCTGCATTGCATTTGCATCACTTTAAGTGTTCCCTGTTTTTCATTTTAGCAAGTCTTGGACCGGGTGAGTCGAATGACCCAGGGAGACCTGGTCATGTCCATGGACCAGCTCCTCACCAAACCTCGTCTGGGAACCTGCCACAAGTTCTACATGCAGCCTTTCACGCTGGCCAACAGTGAGAAACACACCTTCAGTGCTGCTCTGAGATCAGTGCACAACACAGAGCTGAATCCTGTTTTTCTCTGTCCTTCAGATGAAGTGAAGACTCTGATGTTCTTCGAGGGCTGTCCTCCTCACCTCGGGTGCTCCATCAAGCTGCGCGGCGCCTCAGATTACGAGCTGGCCCGAGTGAAGGAGATCATCATGCTGATGGTGTGCGTGGCCTACCACTCGCAGCTGGAGATCTCTTTCCTCATGGACGAGTTCGCCATGCCGCCCAGCCTGCCCCAGAGCACCTCGTTCCCCTGCCTGCTGGAGGGCGCCTCCGCCGGGGAGGAGGAGGCAGACGGAGAGAGGAGAGCGAAGGAGACGAACGGAGAGAGCCAGGAGAGGACTGAAGACTCTGGAGGACAAGCTGAGGAGGAAGGGCTTCCCTCTGAGTCTTCATCCAAAAATGGAGATGCAGACGCTCTCCAGGACAAACCGTTCTCAAAGTCGCCGGCCTCAATCCAGGAGCAGGAGGCCGTGAGCGCAGAGACGATGACGTCCTCGCCGTTTTCTAGTCCCATCGCACCGTGTCTGACTGTCTCTCCTCCGTTCCTCATGGAGGAGGACCAGGAGGCGGACTCGGACACTCTGATCAGGGCGTCCGAGGGGGAGACTGGCGAGGAGGGAAGCCCGGCGAAGGAGGACTCGCTGGGCACGGAGGACGGGGACGGCTCAGGGACGCCGACTCCCAGGTTGTTCCGCGACCCCCTGCAGGACGACACGGGGATGTTTGTGGCCGAGCAGGTGGCTTCGTCCGACGACCACCTGAAGTCCATCTCAGCCGTCTTCAAACAGGAGCTCAAAGACATCATCCTGTGCATCTCCCCCTTCATCACCTTTAAGAAACCGTTCCTCCTCACGCCTGCTGGCATGCACTGCCCCAGCAGGGAGTACTTCCCCGAACAGGTGCTGAGCTTCCTTCAGGTTTTACATTCACTTTGAATTTACTGAACCTGAGCCGTGAATAACGATGCTTTTCATCATCAGTGAGCGTGTTGATTATTTTCTTTAGCTGATATAAAATATAGACATCCTGATTTCCAGTGTAGCTGACGCCTTCAGGTGTCTTGTTTTTTCCAACCAACGGTTTAAAATCCAAAGAGATCCAGTTTATAAAGATATAAAACAGAAAAGTCTCAAATCTGTATATTTGAGAGGCTGAAAGTGTTTTGTTTTTATCTTAAGAAATATTCCTCCAGCTCTTTACTGTGTTATTTTTGTCATTATTTCCTCCTCACCTGTGTTTCCTTCGGCTCGTAGGTCTACCTGTCTCCCCTCCTCAACAAGGACTTAAAGGAACTGGACGGGCGGAGGAAACGTCTGCTCCTCAAAGACTCTGCGCCGTCCTCTCTGAGCGGCGGGCAGGTCAACGGCGGCCCGCAGCCGAAGCCCATCGACGTCCTGCCCTCGCACAGCCTCACCAGCACCCGCATCGTGGACCAGCTGAGCAGCAGCCAGGATCTGGCCAAGATGCTGGCAGACTACCGAGCGAAAGGAGGCCGCATCCGACAGAGGGAGGCCAACGATCCGTTCGCTGCTCCGGCTCCCGTCAGCGGTCAGAGCCGGGCGGGGGAGGCCGCCGCAAAGCCGCCGACGAAGAGTGACAGCGAAGACGAGAAGCCAGGCAAACAGAACGACATGAGCTGGGCCCCCAAGGTGAAATTACCGGCACAACATGTATGCATAAAAACCTGCTCCTTTGCATCAAATATTAATTAACCAGAAATGTTGATAACGGATTTAAAGTATAAATAATTTCATCCTGACACTTTTCTTCTTAAAGCTGTAACTAACAATTGTTTTATCATATAATAATATCATAAAAATCAACCATGATGATGCAAATCAATCTGATTTCTACAGCAAAGTACAACATTTCCCTCTCTGACATCCTCAGTCCTGCTGAATATTTTATCTTCCCTGTTTGTGTTTGTCCTCCTCAGCTGGACTGTCTGAACCCCGTCAACCATCAGAGACTGTGCGTGCTCTTCAGCAGCTCATCGGCTCAGTCCAACAACGCACCCAACCCCTGCGTCAGCCCCTGGTGAACTCTCCATGCAGAGCAGATTCACAAATCACCTCTTACTTCATCTTTAACAAGTTTTTAATCATCGTCTTTGTCGTCAACAGGATCGTCACGATGGAGTTTTACGGCAAAAACGACCTCTCGCTCGGTGTGTTCTTGGAGCGATATTGTTTTAGGTAAATATCTTTTTTATGACATTACAACGATTTAATGTGAGATTAATAATGTAAATCATAAATCAGAGCTGTGGGGTGAAGCTAAATCATTTTGAAATGTGTGTTTAAAGCTGAGAATTTAAACTATTTTCTGACTAAATAAAATATGGAAATGTGAGGTCAGATTTGAACACGTTTACTGACTTTTATAGGTGAGTAAAATATGTGAAGATGCAGTTCTGACAGCAAGAAAAAATACAAATTCTTCAGTTTAGCAGCAAGTCAGCTTCTTAATTGTGTGTGTGTGTGTGTGTGTATCTCATCCAGGCCGTCCTATCAGTGCCCCAGCATGTTCTGTGAGACTCCCATGGTGCATCACATCCGCCGGTTCGTTCACGGCAGCGGCTGCGTGCAGATCGTGTTGAAGGAGCTGGACTCGCCCGTGCCCGGTTATCAGCACACGATCCTCAACTACTCCTGGTGCCGCATCTGCAAACAGGTCGGTGACCATCAACAGAACATTTCAAATATTTAACAGTCTTAATATCTAACATCTTTCTCGTATGTTTGTAATAAATCAATGCCAGAACAAACCAGACAAGAACTTCTTAGCCGAATGAAGGAAAAATGTTTATTATGTAGATTTTATATATTCTGAGGCCTTTTTTTAAGGTGACCCCGGTGGTGCCTCTGTCCAACGACTCGTGGTCCATGTCGTTCGCCAAGTACCTGGAGCTTCGCTTCTACGGCCACCAGTACACGAGGAGGGCCAACGCCGAGCCCTGCGGACACTCCATCCACAAAGACTACCACCAGTACTTCTCCTACAACCAGATGGTGGCGTCCTTCAGGTCGGTCGGCCGACACACTTTGTAAAAACATTTATATTTAGATTTCGCCTGGTTTGATGTTTCCGTCCAGCCGAAATCACTCGTCATGTGTTGTAGAATAAATTCATCCTGACACTTTTCTTCTCTCTCAGCTACACCTGCGTCAGGCTGTTGGAGATTTGTCTTCCTCGTCCAAAGATCTTCATCAGGAACCTGGGACCTGCGAAAACCAACCTTCAGCAGGACCTGAAGGACTTTTCTCTGAAGTAAATGAACACACGAGCATGAATGTTCTCAGCTTGATGGAGTTTTAAATGTACAAGTTTTGATCCCAGCTCCGTCCTTCGCTGCTCTTCGTCTCTTTACACGCTCTCCTCTGCCCCCCCTCAGAGTGACTCAGGTGTATCTGGCCATAGACGACCGCCTCACCTCCCTGAAGACCGACACCTTCAGTAAGACGCGAGAGGAGAAGATGGAGGACCTGTTCGCTCAGAAAGACGTAGGTTTTTTTCCCAGCACGTCTCATGTCTGGATATGTTAGAGATCGTACGCTCACGGTGGTGTTTCTGTGTGTGTGTATGATATAAAGATGGAGGAGGCGGAGCTGCGGAGCTGGATCGACAAGCTTCAGGCCCGGCTGCAGGCCTGCGGGCTGGACTCTCCTCAGCAGCTGCAGGCGGTTCTGGAGTCGCTGGTGATGAAGAAACAGAGTCTGTGTGAGATGTTACAGTCCTGGAACAGCAGGTCAGAGTCTGCAAGCCGTCTTCAGACATGTTTTACTGGGGAACAAATGAAAGAGTCTGATAAAAAACAAAAAAACAATAAAACACACACGAGACTTCTCTGAGGTGCATCTGTAGATAATTCAGGATCGACTCCTTTCTTGTATAAAAACGTGAAAAAAGAAGCTGTTTGTTTTAGAATCAGATTTTTCATCACTGCTGACTTTATGTGTTCAAAGATGCTCTTTAGCTTCTCTCCTGTTTTCCCTGTCTGTCGTCTCGCAGGCTGCAGGACTTGTTCCAGCAGGAGAAAGGCCGGAAGCGTCTGTCCGTCCCTCCCAGCCCGGGCAGGCACAGACAGACGGCCGCTGACGATGGCAAGGTCAGTAACTCATCAAGTTCACACGAGCTTAAGGTGGCTCACTGTTTGTACAGAAACCTCATTATTTCCACACCGTGTGATAAAATAATAATCAATATTTAATTCTGTGTGTCAGAGAAATGTGGTTCATCTCCAGACAGATTTAAAAGTCGACTTCTTGGCAACATGTGCTCAATTAAAATCGTCTTTTTATGAGTTTCTATGACAGCAGAGACAGATAATTACACAAAGCAACCTCCTCACATTTCATTTAAAATCTAAAGACAAAATTTACGTCGCCAGATTAAGAGCTGCAGTAGTTGGTCGACCACCAGAAGATTCATCTGTATTACTGTTTTAATTCTGTGGATTTGCTGCTTTTCTTGATCTTACAGTTTAGTAAATTCAGCAAATTTCTTTGGTTGAACAAAGCAAGAAGTCACTTTGTGTTGGATGATTTATTGATTGATCAAGAAAGTAGATTAATCAATATCTAAATTAATCATTAGTTGCCGTCTTTTACTTGCTGAAACCTTCCAGCTTCTGTTTCCTCATGAAGATCACTCAGACTGAACTTTTTTCATTAAATCTCTCCTGTTTGTCTTTGTTTCTTCCACAGAGCGCTCTGGATTCTTCCCCTCGTAATCCCTCACCGGTCGTCCAGAACGGTGACAAAGGTGAGTTTTTCAGACGTAAACTGTTGCTGCTTTATTGTCGCTGATTGAAGCAGATTTTCGATCCCGACTGCGTCTGACGTCGTCGTCTTTTCTCTCAGAGGACCGTCACCTCACCGCGCTGCCTTCAGGCTCCTCCTCCTCCGTCCTGCCGTCGCCGGGGGAACCAGGATCTGAACCCATCACACCCGGTCCCTCTTTTACCGAGCAGGACTCAGTCAGCATCCCAGAGGGTACACACACACTCACACACACACACACACACTCACACACTCACACACACACACACACACACACAGTCTCTCTGATGTGTATCAAGTCTGTCTGCTCGTCCTCAGATGTGTTTGACGGACACCTGCTGGGCTCCACTGACAGTCAGGTGAAGGAGAAATCCACCATGAAGGCCATCCTCGCCAACTTCCTGCCCGGCAACAGCTACAACCCCATCCCCTTCCCGTTGTGAGTACAGCTCAAGTTTGATATGTTTTTATCATAAACTGTCTTTGCTGTAGATCAGATGTTGGCTCAGATGTTGACTCAAAAAATGAGTTGATTTTAGAAATAAGAGTCATAAATTATAAAAATACTGAACTGATAAACTTTCTGGTTCTGAACAAAAGATGAACAGAACAAACTAAAACACATTTTTGTTTTTAATTGGGGGTAAATGTGAAACTGAAATGAATAAAAAGCCTTTAACGGTTTGATGATGTGATCGTTGACAGTGATCCGGACAAACACTACCTGATGTACGAACACGAGCGCGTTCCCATCGCCGTGTGCGAGAGGGAGCCCAGCTCCATCATCGCCTTCGCCCTCAGGTGACGACCGAGTCAAACAGCCTCACAAGCTCCCAGAAACATCCAGGTTTATAAAGCATGAACTTACTGTGTCTCCTTTTCCCTTCCAGCTGTAAGGAGTATAAAACTGCGCTCGACGATCTGTCCAAGGCGTCGAAGGCCGGCGGGGACGAGGCTCCGCAGGCCGTCAGGTACGAAGGACTTCAGACGTTTAGAGACTTTCTTCTTCTTCTTTCAAAAAGCAAAAACGAATCATAGATACTTCATTTATTTACACCCAGAGGGAATTTAAGTTGTCAAAGCAGCCTGGAACATCAAAATACAATAAAATATGTAAAAACACTGAGACAGGACAGACAGAAACTAGAGAAGAAACAATGAACATCCAACACAAACCATGTAAGAATAAGAGATAAATACATTTAAACAGATAAACAAAAGCTCACTCAGCTGGTGGTGATACTGATGAAATCATGTTCATTTTACGGTAACTAAAACTAATTATAACATTAATGTAAGATGACAACATAATACTAATATTACTACTAATAATAATGATAATAATAATAATAATAATGATACTATAATGATAATAATAGTAGTGATGCAGTGCCAAATGTTTGTACCTGATATATAATATATGTATGTGTCATATTTACCAGACTATGCATGATAAACGTTCATGAAATAAATAATAATGTGAAGTAAAAAAAATCTGTTAAATCTGTTTAACGTGTTTTATTCCCGTGTTGTCTGCAGCGGCGTGGAGAGTCGGGCGAAGAGCAGCCCGGCGCGGCCGAGCGAGTCGGCCTCGTCGCAGCAGAGCCGCGGCAGCACGGACGCCGACCCGCTCAGTGAGTCACACAGCAGGTTCACCCGCCGAGGTCGTGAAAACGTTTCTGCTTCACTTTAACGTTTGCGTGTTTTTGTGCAGAGGACGCCGACGTGACGGACAAACAGAAGAAACAGACGCAGAACCCGCACATCGAGCTCCGTGAGTGTTTCCTCCTCCGCCTGCAGACTCTGAACGATCTTTAAAAAGTTTGACTGTCTGACGGCGCTCTGAATCCGCAGAGTTCTCCGACGCCAACGCCAAGTTCTACTGCCGCATCTACTACGCCGAGGAGTTTCACAAGATGCGCGAGGAGATCATGGAGAGCACGGAGGAGGATTTCGTCCGCTCGCTGTCACACTGCGTCAACTGGCAGGCCCGCGGGGGGAAATCTGGAGCCGTCTTCTACGCGACTGAAGGTTGGAGCTCAAATCTTTCTGAGAAATATTTCTGAGGAGAGATTTAATCAGACTGTTCAGATCTGAGAGGAAGTTTTTATTTTCTGACATTCAACAGTGACATTACTCTGATTTCTGTTAGAGGCCAAAACTAGTGTGTCTTTAAAATAAGTACTACTATTTACTGTGTGTAATGATTATTTTTGTTGATTATTTTCTCAGTAATCAATATCTTGTTTGGAAAAATGCACATCCAGATATGTGAAGGCCTCATCAAATGTCCCAAAATCCCAAAAATATTCAGTTTATTACGATGCAAACCAAAAGAAAAATGCAAATTATCACATTTGAGAACCTGAAATAATCAAATTTGGGGATTTTTTTTTGTTGGAAAAATAACAATTAGTTGTTTAATGAGTTTCTTCCTCTTCAATCAAATGCTAAACTGATCACTGCAGATTTAAAACAATACGATCTAAAAATATAAATAATATTTTTTTATTTGAACTGTCAGTTTGACATCAGTTGTGGTGTACATGTAAGTTGATAAAAGTTTAGTTTAGTTTAGACTGCTTGTATTTGCTTTATATTTTATTTTTACTCATTTTCAGTAAATCCCACGTAAATCCATCTTTATTTTTTTGGACAATAAGAAAAATTCAAACCATCTGAATTATCTTTGAGCCAGAAACTGAAGCTTTGTTACTGGATGTGCATAAAAATGAGACTCAGGTTTCTGAAAACGCGACATATAAACCTGTTTTAAACTCTGATTTAAAGAATAATCGGCTGTCATTCTGTGGTTTTATTCTTGTCACAAACATAATAATCTGTTAATCCTCCGTCAGATGACCGGTTCATCCTGAAGCAGATGCCTCGGCTGGAGGTTCAGTCCTTCCTGGACTTTGCTCCTCATTACTTCACCTACATCACCGGAGCTGTGCAGCAGAAAGTAAGAAACCGAAGGAAGAAAAATCTTCTGCCCGACATGCTTTAACTTTTACTGACAGCAGCTTTTTGTTCTGTTTTTTTTTCTCTTCAGCGTCCGACGGCGCTGGCGAAGATCCTCGGCGTTTACAGGATCGGCTACAAGAACTCGCAGAACAACACGGAGAAGAAACTGGACCTGCTGGTGATGGAAAACCTTTTCTACGGACGCAAGATGGCTCAGGTGAGATTCAACAACACACTGAAGCCTTTTTTATCTTGACAAGAAAACTTAAAAACATGATAAAATACTTTAAAACTGACAGATTTCTGACTTAATCTGATGTTATCTAGCTAAATTAGTAAAAACTGTGTCACTGCATAAGAGTTTTTTACAAATTTGTTTCATTTTTGGAGTGAAATATCAAAATTTTACTGCATCAGATTAAATTTATCACCTTTTATAAAGTCAGAAACATTTTGAAGTGTAAAGTGTTTCAGAGGTTGGTCTCGAAACGCCCTCAGAGGTTGTTCGACGTGAATAAAAACCGTCTCCTCTGCAGGTGTTCGACCTGAAAGGCTCTCTGAGGAACCGTAACGTGAAGACGGACTCGGGGAAGGAGAGCTGCGAGGTGGTTCTGCTGGACGAGAACCTCCTGAAGCTGATCCACGACAACCCGCTCTACATCCGCTCGCACTGCAAGGCCATCCTGCGCGCCGCCATCCACAGCGACGCCTACTTCCTGTCCAGCCACCTCATCATCGACTACTCGCTGCTGGTGGGGCGGGACGACGCCACCGACCAGCTGGTGGTCGGGATCATCGGTGAGGAGGGGGGGGGCTCCTTTATTTAACCTCCTGGTCTGATTGGTGTTTAAACGCTCCCTCGTCTCCTCCCTGCAGATTATATCCGGACGTTTACGTGGGACAAGAGACTGGAGATGGTCGTCAAATCCACTGGAATCCTGGGGGGCCAAGGTGAGTCCGGAGCCGGCGTCTGCACCGGTTTACCCTTTTTAAGAGTCTGCTTTAGAGATTTAGACATTTAGGAGCTCATACAAACTGATTCAATTAAAAAGGGGAGGAATAAATATAAAATAACATCAGACTATCTTTTTTTTTACACATAAAATTTTTGTCAGATTCTTTCAATAATAAAACAGAAACAAGAGAACAAAAGTAGAATAAAATACTTTCAGAAAAAAGAAAATAAGTAAATATCAACTGATGACCGACACCGTCTGCCTTCATCAGATAAATCAGAGTTCAGATCAGGTGATAATAAACAAGAAATCGCAGCACCGAAATGACTCAGAGTGTATTTCAGGAGACAGTTTGACCAAAGAAAAAAAAGAGACAGATAACCTACTTTTTTATATCAAAAAAAGAAAATGTACTTTCATATGATCTAATCTATAGACAAATAAATATTACTATTGTAATAATCCGTTAATAACAATAATAATAATAATAATGTTGGCTTGCAGATTTATCGGTCAGGCTATAAAAGGATTATTTCAGTTTAACAAAAGATTTGATTTTTGTGCATCAGTTTGGGTAAAACGTAGGAAAGAGTGAAAATAAATGTAAATAAAGTTAAAAATCCAAAACTATGTAACAGTAAAGATCATAACAACATCCACAGGTTGGTGGTAAAGTTGAAGTTCGGGTCTGTATGTGATGAATTCAGCGATATTAGCTGAATAAATATGATTGATTATTGATTATTATTCTCCTCCTCCGACGTGTCCTTCAGGGAAAATGCCCACCGTCGTCTCTCCGGAGCTGTACCGGGCTCGTTTCTGCGAGGCGATGGACAAGTACTTCCTGATGGTGCCCGACCACTGGACCGGCCTCGGCATCAACTGCTGAGGACGCACAAACCAACAGCAACCCGACTTCACGGCCTCCTCTCAGACTCTCTATGCACAAAGTCGGACGTGAGGCTGAACAGCACAGCATCATTCCAGTTTTTATCGGCGAGGACGCGCTGCAGCATTATCACATAATTTATCCTCCTTTTTTAATTTTATTGGTGCCATGAGTCCGTTTCAAGAGACTGAAAACAGTCGCGCGCTTCTAGTTTGATCAGCAAACTAACTTGTGTAATTTAAAGTTTGTAAATGTACAGAGATTGTGTAACTATTAAAAGATGATTAACAGTGTTTTGTGGGGTTTTTATTTTGGATTTTTTTTTTTTTTTGGTGCTGATGAAGCAGAAGTGATCAAACAAAACTCCTTCAAAGTAAAGTTCATTTAAAATATTTGACGTGAGTGCTGGAGTTTAACTGATTTATTGAGAAAAAGCTCAGGATATTTGCAGTTTTGAGCTTTGAAACAACAAATATATTAAGCAATTTTTTTTAATTGGTGCAAACTGAAGTCTGACAACAAGTGAGTGAATCTTTTCCACTTTTTTCTGACGTTTTCTTTACAAAACAACCGATTAATCTCAACAAGATGTGACTTTGTGATGTCCATGTGGATTAATTAGTTGCTAAATGCAGGACAGATTAATCAGTACTGAAAAAAATCATTACACGTCATTAAAGCTTCAGAATTAGTCAGATTACGATGGAGAGAAACTTCTTGTAATGTTGTTTTTCTCGTCATGTGTTCAGATTAAACTGATTTCCACACAAGCGAAAAAAAAATCATCTCCATCAGCAAGAATGTGAATTTTTCAACGCTCAGAAATCGATTTCTGCACAGAGGAAAACATCTCAGAGGAAAAGAAAAAACAGCACAACAACAGCAGCTTCAAACAGGTTTTTTTTATAATTGTACAATTTCTATAAAAGGAACAGGAAGCTGACGTACTGCATCAGGAACTGTATGAAACTCAGACACGTGACGGCAGCGATTGTCAGGACTGGTGAAGAAACGTTCGAATAATACTGGCGGACGGATTCAGACTGTGCTTGTTAACGTGTGTGTGTGTGTGCGCTTCTCTGACAGGGAATTTAAAATAACTTCATTATAATACACGCTTTTCTCAGAAGAAAACAAATAAAAACAACATTTCTGATTCGTGTTGAAGCGTTCGGGGTGGAGACGTCGCTCTGTGCTCTTCGGTGAGGGAGTTGTTTTTTTTTTTTCATACAAATCTTCACGTGCTTTACGTCGACATTATGTACAATTTCAATTTCATATGAGTACCTAAACTAACACACACTCGCACACACATACACAACTTAAAGGACGAGTCCGGAGATATTTCATCATTTTCTCCTCATCCACAAAATCCAGGGAAAAAAAAAACAAGGAATTTCAAACATTAACAATCATTAAAGGTAAAATTTTATCTTATTTCAACAATGTGTATTAATCCACTGCTTAAAATAGTCCCAGCTCTTCCTGTTTCATTCGCTAAAAATGACATTAACGTTTCCGTTCTTTGTGGATTTGTGTCATTATAAAGAGTACAGGATAACTAACATCGATGTTTTCTGTCTTTTTTAAGGGATTTTGTTGATGAGATAAATTCAAAGTATCTTCGTCAGAAAACAGCGGAGTTACTGAAAAAACTCTCTAACCTTCAACCGAGCAAAACCGCCCACGTTTTCCTCGACACGTTAAAGAACCAGCTCAGAATAAACATTAATAAAACATTTGGCGTCTAGTTTTGTCGGCCGTGCAGAGTTTTTACAGGTTTTTATATTTCTGACATCGTTTTCGCAGAGTGAAAATGACAACTAACTAAAGCGCGTTGAGGAAAGATTTCACAGGTAAAAATCTTCTTTTATTTATTAATCAGCTGATTATTTCCTTCTTTCATTGGAAAATTACTCAAAAATACATAAAAAACAAACAAACATGTCGCGTTAAGTCTGAAACACAAAGATATTTAGCTTTAATATCACAGAAAGGTCAGAAAACCGGAAAATTTCATGTCTTTAGAAGCTAGAAATGGTAAATTTTTGCTTAAAAAAAAAAAAAAAAAAAAGACAATTAATCTATTAAACAGTTGCTGATTAACTTCCTTTTACTCAAATCAAGTAATCAATTGATCCTTTCAGCTGCAGCACAAAAAAAATTGAACAAATAAATAAATAAAAAATCCTTTCAAAATCGAGAATACTCAGAATAATCTGAAGAAAAAAATCTCACTTCAGCGTCCGTTTAGTGGCTGTTTGGAGCTTTCAGTCACATCACTTGGTTTTCTAATTCAGGATGTTTAAATCTTCATTATTTCTGTCAAACTGTTGCTTTTGGTGACTGAATCTGCAGCGTCGTTTCTGGAAAAGCTTCTCCGAACCTGCACGGCTCAACACCACCAGATTTAAGATTTTCACTGAGCTGATTGTTTAACTGTGAGGAAATGAAAACCTTCTCATTAAGGAGGATTTGTTATTGTTGTAAAAGAAAAATGAATCGACATCAAGGCACTGGACACGTTTGAGACGATGGCACGTAGCTGGCAGGTCGACAGACAGATGGGGGGGGGGGAGTGGTCAAGGCCCTGTGTTACTTTACATTTAAGTGCTGGCAGTATTTGTACCATCATGTAAGAAGAGATAATAAATACCACGACCAACTGAGGAGACCTTTTTTTTTTAAAGTAATTTGGTCTTTTGGAGAATCTGGGCTTCTGTGGTTCAGAGTTTCGAGCTGCCCAGGCGGAAAGACGAACATCAGATCAGTGCAGGAGGATAAAAACGCAAAAAATCTCCAAAACTCGCGTCTGCACGAACCCTGTTTCCATCAGCGGGCGCATCCCAACTCCCTCATTTACTCCTCAGCTTCCTTCATAATCTCTTCAATCTTTTGTAATCTCTTTGTGATAATAATCTCTCCTCCTTCAAAGACGTGATGTGAGACTTCATAACACGACTTTCTTCAGCTCAGCTTATTTAAACCTTCAAGTTAAACCTTCATTCACACGAGATCAATTTTTAATTTGATCAAAGTGAATCAGTACCTGCGATATATCTCAAAGCTTCATCTGCTAATTAAACATTTATTTAACGAGCTTTTCATAAATGGTGCTTTCACTTGTAAACACACATTTTAATGATCTTTAAAGAAACTTTTCTTTAATGAGAGATATATTCATGCAATTTGCATTTTCCCTGAAACATTTAAGCTATTTAATCATTTCTACGATTAAATATTAGACATTCTGATTATATCCTGAATTATTTAACACATTTACAAACAGGATATCAGCACATAAATCATTTTAAAATAAACGTGCTGCCGGCACAAATGTCTCGTCTGCATTTCTTTCTGTTTCATCTTTTCCTGAATCTCTTATATTAGTGAGGTAAACGCACATTAAGGGAATTGAGATGCAACCGGTGAGTCATTTTTTTCTTTTCCTGGTTAAAATTTCATTATTATTCATTAAACATGTCTCTGAAGGCCGCACGCTTCACATTTCAGCCGCAGTTCATCAAAAAAAAAACCTCAGTTGGATCCAAATTGTGCTTCGGTTGTTTAAAAACGAACTCTGCGTACCTGCTCGCTAAAAGTTCATTATTCACGTGTGGAAGTCAAATATTTGGTACAACAACAAGCCAAAATCATAAAAAGGTTAAAATTACACTTAGCTTTCTTAATGGTCTACTTCATTTTGTACAAACAAGTTAAAAATGGCTTCTCTTTTTTGTTTTTTTTTTGTTTTTTTCTTTAAGACAAACGCGTCTCAGAGGCGAGCAGAGACTGAGTACCGAGGTCGGTTTGGATTTAAGCACCCGTGAGTAGAAAGAACAAACTGTGGTGGAAGTTTAACACAAGCATGCAGACCCAAACCTCCACAGGTCCGGTCACCTTCTCCTTCGTCTTCTTCTTCTTCAGTCGCGGCGTCGCGGCGACGCGCTCGGCTGCAGCGTCAGTCCGAGGAGGCGCTCGCTGTTTTTTGTTTGTTTTTTTTTTGGAAAAGGGCGCGAAGAAGCTGCAGCCTCCAGCCGGGAGTTTCTGTACAAGTTCCCCCGCAAACTGCGTCACAACCAAGTCTCTGCCCCCCTCCCTCGAGAGCGCACTTTAAAACACTGCATCAGTCCTGGAGGAGGAGGAGGAGGAGGAGGAGGAAGAGGAGGGGGGGCGAGGAGTTCGAGGTAGGAGGGCAGAGAGTCGAGTCGGAGGGTCAGAAGGTCTCCGAGTCCTCCGAGTCGTTCTCGGTGGTTCCCTCGCTGGAGGGTCTGGAGGGGTTCCTGGGGCTGCGTGGCCCCCGGGGGCCGGTGCCCGGGCCTTTACCCCCCTGGTGGGGCAGCTGCCTCAGCAGGGAGCCTGGGGAGGGAGCCCCGGAGCTGCAAGGGGAGCAGAAAGGCATCATGGTAGCCAGAATGAGAGCCAGACAGTCAGCCACCTCTCTGCTAGGAGCGCAAGCCAGAGCAGGCGTCAGACCTGAGGTGGAGAGAGAGACAGAGGGGGGGGGGCAGAGAGGAGGGCAGGGACAGAGGGGGGAGAAAAGAGGAAGAGGAGGAGGAGGAGGAGACGAGGACGAGGAGGAAGCGGGGGAGGCGAAGCAGAAGACAAAGGAGGGACGGAGCAGCATTCCATTAGTTTCAGCCCGACGACACGCTACGCAACACGGCAAGGTGGGGGGGGGGGCACAGAGCACACGGACCACACACACAACACACACAACACAGATCTATACACAACACAGAACTACACACAGCAAACAGGAAGAGTTCCCACCGACTGGAGCTTCATCACGAGGTCAGACTGTGACGTCGAGGTGAACCTGAACGCATCACCGCCCCCCCCCCACCAGGTCCACTGAGACACCCCCACACTGAATTATTTTACACACCAACATCTGTTTACACGCTAAGAGAGGACTAAAGCTTTGAAGATGTGAAGTTCTCAGTGAGGATGTTTTTCTCTCTGCCATCAAACCAAATAAAATTTAAAAAAGCAGCGATGATCCACCAGTTTCATGTGAGCTGATTTATAAAACGCTCTGATGTTTAATCATATTTAAGAGTCTGTGATCGGTGGGAAGCCTTTCACAGATTCGTCGCAGCACAAAATCACAGTGAAATTAGTCACGTCCATGCTGAAACGAAGAGAAACGTTCATGCCGGCCGAAGCGAGCACACTGAGCCGGGCCGCCGCCTTCCTACCGTTCTCGTCCACCGTCTGCACGTTGGCTCCTCGGGACAGAAGCTCCTGGACCGCCTGCTTCAGGCCGCTGCGAGCCGCCAGGTGGAGAGGACTGAGAGGAGAGAGAGAAAGAGAGAGAGCAGGTTTATTAAAAGGTACCAAACTGCAGCGGACGCTCCTCTTTTCTTCACACACTCACGTTTGCAGCGCCGCGTTTGTGGCGTTCACGAGCGAAGCGTCGGGCAGCTTCTCCAGGATCAGCATCACGCAGTCCTCCTTCCCCTGCGAGGAGCAGACGGCGCGTTACAGCTGGAGACGTTTGATCATTTTAATGTCAAATCAGAGCATCAGATGTCCTGTTTCACTCTCACTGCTCTCACAACGTCGCTTTTAGCCGACAGACACAGTTCGACATGAGATGATGGAGCAGTTAGAGGATAAATTAGTCCTAATTTGTCCTCAGGTCTCTGTTATAGAGGAGATTTTATTCTCTTTCTGAGCAAATGAAGCTTCGTTTCATCATGATACTGGATGGACTCCTTCCTTTAAACACAGTAAACACGAGCAGTAAAGAAACAGGATGGAGGGTGACGCCGCCTGCTGGACACTTACGTTGCTGCAGGCCAGGTGCAGGGCGGTGTTTCCGTCTTTGTCCGTCACACTGAGGTCGGCACCGGCGCTGCTCAACAGCACCTCTGAGGGACAAGACACACACACACACACACACACACACACACACACATTCAAATCTTTAAATCCTGCACGTATACACTTCATGTATATAAAGTAATCTATTACTTTACCCACAAAACATTTCACAGTTTACAAAAGCAGTTTGACTTTGTGTGTTGTTATTGATGGTTGCTTTTTCTATATTTTTAGATTCACTTTACTTCTATTCAGTTTACTTCTACGTGCATAATAGTTCGATGTTTATCTAACTGATCACTTTAACTAAGTTATATTATGTTATGTTATGTTTGTTATGTTATGTTGAATTTCTTTGTTACGTAATGT
>JBAJHX010000043.1:2475985-2494561 GCA_037176925.1 Amniataba percoides | reverse complement strand
TGACCTCTGCAGAATCTGACAAAAAACAGAAAATAAATCTCATTTTCACATATTTTATTTCCATTTTTCTTCCTGTATTTTATTTCTTTGCAGCCCTACAGGGTTTTTGTTCCTGGTTCATCCACATAAATCACTTTTTGTTTTGAAATACGCTGTAAAAATCAAGTTTATTGTATTTTTATTATCATTATTAGTTACGTCTTTTCACCTGAGTGGATTTCTTTGATTTGTTGCAGGATTTTAACACTAAATTCTTTTTTTAAAAAGCATCTCACAGGTTTTAAAAAAAGATGCTGTGATTGCAGATTTTCATGTGACCCTCTGTTGATCAGCACATGACGAAAGGAAAAAAAAAAAAAGAAAGTAGAGGAATCTATAAGAAGTCTGCTGATCTGAGGCATCCAGTTATCAGCCGTCATCAGCGAGTTGTCTGAAAATAACAGGAAGTCCCACAGAAAACTCACAGCAGGAAAAAAAAGAAAAACTTCTTCCCTTCCTTGAAGCGAACGGCAGATCTGATAGGACGAGGCTGCGTCACATCAGGGATTTCTCGCAGCACGTTTGAGTCTCTTCAGGATTAAAACTGAAGGAAACTTTTACAGACGTGAGAGCAGAGAGAAGAGAGGCGCGAAAATACAGTTTGAAAGCAAATCTGAAGGACTTTTACTTCACTTTCATCTCCTCGTTTCTATTTTTACGCCACTAAATTTATCTGACAGCTTCAGTTAGTTTGCACATGAAGATTTCTGCACATTTTAAAATAAAATGTGTGTTTAGAAAGTAAACTGCCTCACAAGTATTGTGAATGATTTTCAAAATAAAAGAGTAGAAAATGAGCTCCAGTAAAATCCTGCGTTTACATGAACACTTCCTGCTCCTCTGACTGAGAGATCATCACATTATAAACCAAATTATTCGCCTTTTAATCGATTAGCAGATCAAATGTTCTTTTCTTGGTTTTCCATCCTTACACGCTGAATATCTGTGAGTTTCTGGTTGCTGCTTGGACAAAATGAGTCTCTTTTCTTACATTTTTCACCATTTTCTGCTGATCGATTCGCAGAAAAAGAAAAAGCAGACATCTGATTAATGAGGAAATGACTCATCAGTCCAAAACCTGCAAGTTCCTCCTTCATTTCGACTACCTGGCATCCATTTAGTGGCCTTTTTCTGCACAACACCAGCTTTTTGTCATGAAACTTGATTTGAGAGCTGAAACTTGTGAAGCATCCAGAAGATAAACGAACCTTGAGGAGAGATTCCTCAAATATCTGTCTCATGGGAATAAAAATCTGATCAGACATGCAGAGAGATTTTCTTTTTTTTGCACTTGGAGATGTCTGATGGAGCAGCTCAGTGTGCAGATCTTTGGGGGGGGGGGACTGAGCAGGAAGTGTGTGAGAAAGTGGGCTGTCCTCATTTTAACGGAACACAGAAAAAATCTAATCACACACACACACACACACATACAAAACACATAAAATCAGGACGCAGAAAAAAAAAACGCGTTTTGGCGCAGTTTTACGCACAAACCTGCAGCAGAGCGGAGACGCGCTTTGCGGCTCCAACTGCGCCAAAAAAACACCAAAAGTGTCTCCAGAAAGGAGCAATATGAACGCATGCATGCACATTCACACAGAGGATGCTGAGGCTAAGCTAACAGGCTAGCAGGGGTCTACCTGTTCGGCCAGTTTGAGCACCGCCATCCCCGCAGCGCGCCGCACGCAGCGCCGCCGCGCCGCGTCCCGCAGCTCCGCCGCCGCTTTCCGGGCTCGTCTCCGGCCGGGCGTCGCTGCAGCGCGGCTCCTCTCGGCTCTCACGGGCGGGGGGTGATGGAGGAGGTGCAGGCCGGGCCGAGCTCCAGGGCCATCGGCCCCGCTCCACTGGCGCTATCTGCGGCGACGCTGCGGAGCCGACGCGGCCGCTCGGAGGCGCAGCGAGGCGGGCGGGCAGGTCGAGCCAGCGGGGCAAACAATCCTCATCTACGGCTGCTGCTGCTGCTGCTGCTGCGCCGCGGGGCTCCTCTGCTCTCTCTGCACTCTGCGGCCGCCGGACAGCCTCCGTCCTCCGCTGCGCGCAGCCACGAAGCGCCGGAGACGCAGCCGGGCTGAACTCAGCTGCTCACACAGGAAGTCGCAGCCCGTCTCTCCTCCTCCTCCTCTCAGATGCAGAAGTGGAGGAGAAGCTTCCTCAGCAGCATCAACAACCGCACAGCGCCTCCTCGCTGCTGCCGCCCGCCGGATGTGAAGAGACCTGCAGACAGAAACCAGGAGGAGCTGAGGGATTATAATCTGACACGATGCATGGAAATAAAAACACGTCAGACCTGCAGGAAGAACCTGAGGAGTCCTGTAGTGATGCAGCCTGAGACAGAAACAAGTTGAAGCACTTCTGGATGAGATTCAGGCTGCAGGAAGAAGCAGACCTCCTGCATGAAAACAGAAACACTTCTGTTTGATATGATGATGCATTCTGCAAGAAGGAGCAGACACGATGCATGAAAATAAAAATATATAAATCCTGCAAGTCCTGAAGTGATGCAGCCTGAGAGAAGAAGCAGATGGATGAGATTCAGGCTGTTAAGGACGGCGGAGGTGCTGCTGGATGGGAGGCAGCCTGAAAGAAGATCCAGACCTGCTGCATGAAAATGAAAACATGTTAGTGCACTGCTCAATGTGATTCATCCTGCAGGGAGAAGCAGGCCTCCTGCATGAAAACAGAAACAATTAGAGGTCGCTGCTGTTTGATGTGATGCAATGAAGGACCAGACATGATGCATGAAAATAAAAACATATAAAGCCTGTAAGAAAGTACTTCTGCATGTGATTCATCCTGCAGGAAGAAGCAGAAATATGCATTCTGCAAGAAGGACCGGACAATCTGATGCTGCATGAAAATAAAAACCTACAAAGCCTGCAAGAAGAACCTTTAGAGTCCTGAAGTGATGCTTCCTGAGAGAAGGAGCAGGTGCATGAAACTGTGGAGCTACTGGAGGATGTGATGCACCGTGCAGGAAGAAGCAAACCTGCTGCATGATAATGAAAACAGTTGGAGGTAGCTGCTGTTTGATATGATGCATCCTGCAGCCTGTCAGAGGAACCAGACCTGCTGCATGACGATGCATCCTGCAAGAAGATCGGCAGGTCGTGATCATTTCTAAGAATTAGAGGAAGGTCATCCAAAATAATCAGAGAAAATCATGAATCCAGAATATAAATAAACGGACTCATTTTATAGGTGAAGAAACACAACAATGTTAATGTTAAAGTGATGAACATGAAACCACTGATAATCATGATGCACCACTTTAAGTATATTTTGATTAAAATACACAAAGTACTGTTTATTCAGAGCTCACAGATCGTTTAAATGCTGTGTTTGTGTGTGATTTTGTGCAAATGGTCTTACATGTGTAAAATAAGAAGAGTAAGTAATAATAAATGAACTCTTTTTGCTGTTTTCCATCACCAGACAGTGAAGATGAAGATGCTCGGCTGTCGTCTTCATCACATCCTGTCTCTTCATCTCTCTGCGGGAACGTTTCTAATCTCGCTCATCTCCCCGGGGCAGGTTGTAAATGAAAGAGATGCAGTTTGCCAGGTTACCTCCCTGTGTTGACTCAACAAACAGCAGCAGAGACGCCACCATCGCCCCGTTCTGAGGGAAGGAAGCTGAAGAGCCTCCTTATTGTGTCTGCCAGATAAAATCAAAACTTTCCAGGCCGCGATGCTTTTTAGCAGCACCGACACTGAAACATCAACTTTTTCAGATGTTCATCATCTCAAATAAAAATCATCAAATATCTCAACTTTTACTACATGTTGACAGAAAGTTTCATGCAGACGTTCACGACTCCCAGAGGATGAATCCTCCGGGTTTTATCTGCCGTCACCACGAGCTTCACGTTTGTCGATTTTAGTGAAACTTTCTCAGACATTCATGTTCCTCAGGATGAATGTGTTCGAATCAGTGACCTCCTGATTTGTTTTATTAGAAAAATCCTGCAAAACTAAAAACATTTCCCTCAGCTTCACTTTGCATTTTGTGAAATATCTTAACTTTCCCACACAGATTGGCAGAAACGTTCAGCCATTCACAGCTTGCAGAGGATCCTCTTTACCTCAGTGATCTCCTGTATTTTCCCTCTAGAACCATCGTTGGGTTAAAAATAATTAGTTTTATTAGAAAAATCCTGCATTTCTCTCAGCTGCACTTTGTATTTTGTGAAATAACTTTTCACACATGTACTGGCAGAACGTTTGATGCAGACATTTTTCATTTTTCTTGAAATATCTCACTGTGACATCTGTGTCAAACATCCATGAATGTTTGATTTTAGTGGTTTATAATATCTTTGGTGATTAATTAATATCAGTGTGCTGATTGTCTAAAAACAGTGAACGTGGTCAACTCATCCTCGACATCGTAGCACTTGGTCTCGCAGAGCCACAAGCATCACATGATAAAAACACCACAAATGTGTGTATTCATCAAATTGGCCTTAATAAGTGAATCACACTCAGCAGCCCTGCGGGGTCATGTGACCCGGGTCAGCCGAGCGACCGGGATCCGTCCATCAATCCATAAAACTGTACAGGCCTGCAGCACAAACCTCGTCAAACACAGAAACACATTTGAGTTCAGTTAAACATTAAAACCACACACAAATGTGCCTGTTTTTTTTTGTTTTTAAAGGGATATCCCTCTGCTGCAGCCTCACACACACTCACACACACTCGTGGCCTTCCTCCTCAGATTAGCTGTCTGCCAGGGGAATCTGGGTCAAAGCGCATGAGCCTGACTGAGCAGCGGTGGGGGAGGTTTTTCCACTGTGTGTCTGTGAGCGTTCATGCGTGAGTGTGTGTGTGTGTGTGCAGGAGAGTTTTGATCTCTTTTTTTAAAGTGCAGTTTGTTGGTCAGCTCTGATGTTGATGGAGATAAGAGAGATGTTGTGTCGACTCATGTAATTCTTCTTCATGTGAAGATTTAAAAAGCAGGTTTTGTGTTTGTGTAACTGGGAGGAAGTTCAGCTCGTCGCTCCAGACGAGTTCACGCTGAGGACTTCATCTAAACAGCTCCTCCCTCAGAGGGGAAAAGTAACTGAGTACATTTACTCAAGTACTTTTTATTCACGTTTAAATGTTTTCGTGTTTTTTAATGTTTTTAATTAAACTACATTCATCTGACATGTTAAGATACTTTACAAGAGTCTCATTTATTGTGTTTTATATAATTAAGGCAACTCTGCCGTCTTAGCAGGTACTTTTTCTTGTATGTAATTCTGTTCATGCTTATTCAAAATATAAATAAACCTTGAAACGGGACTTATTATCCTTTATATATTTCTATTACTAATATGAGAACATTTAATTTACTTTGGAGAAAAATTAGAAAGTGATAACTTGAAGATATATAATTGTTGTAGTAACCTGATGGATGAAGGAATTTTGTTTTTTGGATCATATCTTCAAATATTATCAGTGTCCTAAATGTATTCAGGATGTAATAAAAACTATCTGGAATAAAAATAAAAACTCTCGGTACACAGACCTGGAGTTTTATACACAAACATTTTATTTGGTTAAATAAAGCAACGATCTAATAAGAAGAGAAATCAGGAGAGGGCGTGTAAAGGGAGCAGCTGGTACAGAGGCCGATCAAACACACACCAACAAAAACGTAATCCGGATATTTAAAACATTTTCACGACCGCTCTGCGCTCTCTGATCAAGGCTCCTCACAGGAAACACTCAAAAAAACAAAAAGTAAAAATAAAAAAATTACATACAGACTCTACAGTGTTCCTTTTATTTCTCCTAATTTCATGCTCATTTTCAATTCGGGATCAACAAACAAAGACACTGAACGTGCCCGAGATGGAAAAGACCGACGAACAGCCGCTAAATAAAAACGACGATGGAGGGCGAGGAGGGAGGAAGAGGAAGAGGAAGAGCAGGAGAGAGAAGAAGAGCACAGAAACGTGTATTTACAAGGCGTAGTCCAGCTCGTAGCGGACGTACATGTTTTTCTCGTCGTTGTAGACCTGTGGGTAGTGAGCGATGAGGGCGTCCTGCGAGCCGATGTAGATGGAGTTATAAATCTTCCAGTAGACGTCTCGCACCTTCCTGGCTGGATGGAAAAGACCCTGCAGACACGAGAATAAAACACACGATTAATGATATATAAACAACATCACTAATCCAAGTTGAAGTGTCGGTTTCATGTTTTAATAAGAAATCTGGATTAGAAATGCTCAAATTATATCGAATATTCGTAAAAAGTGATTATTTTGTCCCATAAAGTCGCACAAAAATGAAACTTTTAATGCCAAATCTGCATGAAATGTAATAAAAATGAATCTTAAATGTGATAACTGCTTCATTAATCATTTTACCACTTCCACCTCACCTGTAAGCAATACTGCAGCATGCGGCAGGGTCCGATGGCGACCCGCAGCCCCTCCAGGGCGCCCATGACGGCCTGGATGACGTGAGGCGACGTCTCGAACACGTTGGGCCACACGTAGTTCAGCAAGTGGTTGAGCGAGTCCTCGCAGCCGAAGCCGTAGACGCCCAGAGACATGTGCTGGACCACCGCGCTGGCCGTCTGCCTGTGGACCAGGTCTCTGCAGGATCACACAAACAGCGTCAAACACTCGGCGGAGGATTAAAAACCAGACGACGCGTTTGTTTAAGAGACGGACTCGAGCTCACCTGTCCATGAGAGCGTCCTCCAGCAGCGGCGTGACGGCGTAGATGTAATCTTTGCCCATCTCGCCGATGTACTCGAACAGGAAGGAGAGCGACTTGAGGACGCCGTTCTGCACGTTCAGCTCGGGCACGCGGTACTCGTTCATGAGCGCCGGCAGCACCGTGAACGGCGAGCAGGTCTCGGCGACGATGGCGATGGCCACGGTGGTGCAGACTCGGTTCTGACGCTCCTGGACCTTCAGGTTGTTGAGCAGAGTGGCCAAGACGTCATGAGGGCTGAGAGGGAGGAGAGAGGAGGCCAAATATGAAGAAACTGAGGTTTGATTTATCATCACAACAAATTAAACACAGATCTTCACCAAATCACATTTAATCTAACAAAGAGGATATTTAAGAGAGAAAGTGTGATGAAAAACCAGGAGTGGCCTAGTTTGTCTTTATCAAATCACTTTTTCAGACCTTTCCAGATAAATTAAGTTAATTAACGTAACCCAGCTCTGGATAAGCAGCAGGAAGTGGAGAAACTAACCAATTAAAAGTGATTAATTCATGTTAGTCTGCTAAAATTGACACTGAAAGTGACTGTTAGCTGCAGGTCTGATCGTACTGACCGACTTCACCGCCTACAGCCGGTGAGAGAAAATGTTTGTTATAACGTGAGCAGTGACGATGAAACGAACAGAACTTCCTGCCCCGACCTTGCAGATGCTTCCACACTCACCCGATGGCCTTGGCGATGTAACCGAACGTGTTGACGGTGGCTCTGCGAATCGCCTTCTTGTGAGCCTTCAGCAGCTCCAGCAGCTCAAAACAAATCCTCATCCACTCCCTGGCCGACACGTACTCAGCTCCCCTGAAAAATCACACCAGACGTCACACGTTGAGCTACACAAAAACACACAACCATCTTCACTTCAATCGAGGTTTTAGTCGACTGACCTGTCAGCGATCCTGCCCACCAGGTCGATGCAGTTCTCCTGCACCTTCTCGTGTCTGTTCTTCAGGATGGGGGTCAAACGAGGGAGCAGGTCTTTGATTGGTGGAGTCATTTTGTGCATACCTGCAATCAGACGAATGATTCAGATGTTTCATTTTTAACTCGCTGAAATCACAACAGGATTAACGCTCAGTGTCTAATGGTACATAAACATCACGGTTCAGTACTGTTCTCATTTTTTTCGTTGTCCCACTTCACTCAGGTGAAGCTGTTTCAAATGACTTTGCATGTTCGATGTGCTACCAACTCTACATCCAATACATCCAAATACAACTGCACAGTATTATGTCCTTCGTTAAAACTGTCCCTCTGAATTTAAGTCCTGATTGCACAGGAAGAAGTCCTGGCTGTTTGTTTGGTACACGTGCGCACTAAATGTACTGTTACACTGTTATTGATCAATGATTATGGTTGTTGATGAAGCGAGGAGACTTACCAATTACGTTAACGATGGCCTTCAGTGCTCCCAGGATGCTGCCCAACACCTCCGGATACTCCTCTCCCAGGTACTCGTACAGCACGACGCCCAAGTGACCCATCAGTTTCTCCTGCAGCGATTAAAGAGGAGAACAGGCGTCAGTTTCTAAAATAAATCACACGTTCGAATCTTTGAGAGTTCATTTCTCTTCGTGTCGTACCTCCTGGCAGGTCTTCATGACCACAGCCGTGCGGGAGATCAGATCGGCGGCCTGCTGACGGACTTTAGCGGACTTGTTGTTGAGACGCCACAGAACCGTACCGCAGATCTGAGGCAGGTAAGGTTTCACTCGCTTCCCGAGGGCGTTCACCACTGTGCCGAAACCATTAAGCATCACAGAGTCCTGAAAAAAAGACAGAGATGAAGTTAATCATTCGTTAAGACTGACTTCTTCCTTTTCTTTGCCAGCTGTGTGAATATCTCTGTATCTCTGTCAGCTCTCACCTCTGTCGTCTGCTCCTGGAAGGCGTACAGGATGCCGTCGATCAGCTGCTCCTCCAGCTTGTGGTCGATGTCGGCAGCACCCAGGTTGCCCATGATTTTCTCGATGGTCTCCATCACCATCTTTCTGTACTGCTCAGCCTCGTCTTTCAGGTCGTCGACGATGCGAGAAATGATCTCTGCTGCTCCCACTTTGTTGGCCAGCTCCACTGTGGTGTCCACCAGCTGTTCAGGCAAAGAAAGATGAGCGAATTCATTACAATATCACAATACTGCAGAAGTTACAGGACCTATTTGATACAGCAACACTAAAACATTCCTATGAGCTAAAAAACAAATGCAAATTTTGTTTAAAAAAAAGAGAAAAAAAAGAAGAAGAACTTCAATGGTCTTTATTTTCTATTTAACACGGCACATATCTTTAGGAGACAGAAAGATGACACACACTCGTATTTGATTTGGTTCAATATGCGAAAGAGTTTAAGTGCTGGGTAAAATTTCACGTATCAATACCCTCTCGATTGTTGTGACCAACAGGTGCAGGGTGAGAACAGACGAGATGTAAACTTCAGGTCTGCTAGCTCTCGTGTTGGTGTCGATCTAGCGAACGACTAGCCCTGATCTGACCACGGAGAGGTCGAACAGGCGAGAATAGTTCGCAGGGCGCGAGGTGTGCTTGTTAAGATAAAAAGGTCTGTGAGAGTAAGATATGATTCATGTGAAAGCTGGTTGCTCTCATGATGTCTGTGCAGTTTTAAGTTGTTTTGTGTTCTTCTCCTCTGCTGTCAGCTGGTTTTTGTCAGTTTCACAACAGGAAACATTTGAGGAATTGGGTAATTATGTTGATCTGGTGTCACATTATTTTAGGCGTCTTGGCTTCATCATATTGAAGATGACTGTGTGTGTTTGCTAACCTGTCTGTAGTTGCGTCTGTCCAGAGCCATCCTGTGCTGCCAGAAGTGTTTGAAGAAGGGGGGCAGGATCTCCGTCTTAATGTAGTTTGCTTCCACACCATCTGTACCACAACACTGCTTCACCACCTGTGAGACGAAACACGAGCGCAGGTCAGAGCAAGAAGCATGAAAGTGTTTCTTTGGTCCTTTTATATCTGAGTTCAGACCAAAATGAGACTCGTTGGGTATGTTGAGGGTTGGTAAGTGTCACCGACGGGTGCAGGGTGAGAACAGAGAGGACACCGAGGTCGGCGCTGCTAATTCTCATGTCGGTGTTCATCTAGCGAGCTACTAGCCCCGAAACAACCACATGGAGGTCGAACAGGCGAGAATGGGTCGCAGGAAGTTAGCAGAGGGTTATAAAAACACACATTCACTGAGTTACTCTTCCTCTTCTTACCTTGAGCACAATCTTTTTCATCTCCTCGTCAGGGGACTGAAACTCTCTGATGAGGATCAGCATCACCTCTCTGGTGTAGTAGTTTGCATACTCGGCGTCCATCAGAGGGATCAGGTAGCCGATGGCTTTGAGGAAAGCAGCCAAACCCTGGAGACCAAAGACGAAGAAATTCATCATCAATGTAGCTCACAAAGTTTGATTTGTAGATCTTAATCATTTATGTATTTGTCTGCTGCTCCCAGCAGAGTTTTATTGTCTTTCATACGACCTCTACTGACAGCAGCAGCTCCTCTGAGGAGACGTTATAGCAAGCAAATATTCACACAGGAGCCACGTGTAGGCTCAGTGCTGGGTGTTGATCTTGCAGTGAAGTCTGTTTGTCATCTCAGAGTATTTCCTCACCTTTCCTCTGTGCTGTCTGATACCCTTCCAGAGCGGCTTGAGGACGGAGTCAAAGGACTCGATACCGTACGGTGTGGCAGCTTCCGCCAGAGCAGCAATAGCCAAGGCGCTGATGGTCCTGACCTTCTGCTGCTCGTCCACCAAACCTGCAGCATCAAAGACAAGACAGCATTAATATTCAGGACGTTATGACAGAGTTCATGGAACAATTAATACACTAGATTAGAGCAATAACTTTCAAATGTATAGAAAATCATGACTGACCGTGTTCAATAATCTCCACCAAGCTGCGAAGGTGGGGCAGGATGGCGCAGCCCATGAGGATGGCGATCTGCTGCACGATCTTGATGCCTGTGTGTCGGGCCTGCCAGGACTTCTTGCTTTTGCACACGGCTTTGAGGAAAGGCAGGAGGGAGGGAATGCCGAGAGCGGAGGCCACGACGGCGAACGCTCGTGCTGTGGTGTTTCTGACGTACTCATCCATGTTGTCGATATCAGGTCTCATCGTGGAGATCATCGTAGCCAAACCAGCAGCCTGAGAGGGAAGAGATAACGATATTTGTGTCAACATGTCTGCATATCGACCATATTTCTCATCTTTAAATATGTCAGCAGTGGATCTGATTGTGACCAACGGGTGCAGGGTGAGAACAGACGAGATGTAAACTTCAGGTCTGCTAGCTCTCGTGTTGGTGTCGATCTAGCGAACGACTAGCCCTGATCTGACCACGGAGAGGTCGAACAGGCGAGAATAGTTCGCAAGAAGCTGCAGCAGGAAGTGCTCCACATTACCTTTGCCAAGTTAGAGATGATTTCTCTGCCTTCCACTCTGGCATAGTAGTCCTCATCAATCAGCAGGGGCTCGATCACCACCAGGATCTGGACAGAAAGAGGACAATAAGTTAGCTCCTGTGACACACTTCACTAACATACAGAGCACAGATCTTTCACAAAGAGCCCACCTTGTGTACGTATGGTCGAACCAGGTCATCCAGCTTGTACAGGATGCGGTCAATGACTTTAACCAGCAGGTGGCGCTCCTGGTCCTCCAGGGTGGGCGACATAAGGAGTGGCAGGATCTGGTTGAAGAGGGGACCGGCTCCGAACTCACGAGCCTTGTCTGTGATCTGACGCAGAGCAGCCTGGGACGCGAGAGGAGGAAAAGATCAGTCAGTCAGAGATCACACAGATGGAGAACACCGTCAGTCTGAACAGCAGACGATTTCTGTCTGCTGCTCCCAGCAGATCATGACGGTCCACACCGAGACCTCTACTGAAAGCAGCAGCTCCTCATAGAGGGGCTTCTTTAGCAAGCAAATATTCACACTGCAGCCACGTACAGGCTCAGTGCTGGGTGTTGATCTTGCAGTAAGCAGCTGTGGGGTTTGTGCTTTATGCTGCTACAACAAAGACACAGATAGGCGGCGCTTGAAGGGGATATTTTGGGGATTAGGAGATGTTTTAACCAACCTTCCTCATGGGTGGTGTTCCATTTTTAATCTTCAGCAGCAGCTTCATGATCTTCCTTTCTTTCTGCTCCTCGGGGCTGAGCGTGGACTCATCCACCTCCACCTAACAAACATTCAGAGAGAGCGAGCCATAAACACATGTACTAAACTTCAGACAGCACAAACAGGCGTGTTGATTTTACACGTTAGTTTGTTATCTTTTAAGTATGTTGTGACGCTCACCAGCAGTTTGTCAAAGTACTGGATGTCATCGGGTTTGAGGAAGGGGAGGTTTCCTGAGGGCTGGTCATTCATCTGTTTTGTGGTGCGATCCTCGGCCTGCATGTGGAAGCCCGTCATGCCTCCGATGGGGGTCGGTGTGGCCGACAGCTTACGGGCCGGTGTGCGGATTGGCACATAGCCCGCTGGTGGAGGCAACACCTGTGGAGGAGAAGATTAAACTTAACTAATATTGTGACAAATTTTACAGCACATGTACTCAGACTTCTGTCACTAGATAATTAAAAATTCAAGAAAAAAGGGGGCACAGACCTTGTATCCTTCTGGAAACATGGCGTCAAGCTCCTCGTCTGTGAGAGGCCGGTTCCTCTCATCGATTTCCCGTTCCCACCTCCAAGCCTGCAGCTGCTCTGGAGTCATGCTCATCAGGTGACCTGGAGGAAAAAATGAAGGAAACTGATATAAAATACGCTAAAACTTAATTTTCTATTACCGTCTTCGAAAATGGTTCATTCTTTCTTAAATCCTTGAACCCTAACCATGGAAAAGAAAGCAGCAAAACAGAAGGAGGAACAAATTATTTTTAAAAAACGGGGCTTATTTACCAGGTGTTGGGGTCGCCATGTTCATGGCTGGCGTTCCAATGGGGGTTTTTCCCGGGGTAAGTAGAGGTGTGGAGGAGCCCATCTGACTGGCAGGTGTTTCATCCCACCGAGACTTCCTCTTGCTGGCCCCCGGGGTTGGTGTCTCGCCCACCGACTCGTCTCCTCTGTCTGTTCGCGGCGTTTCAGCCCAGCCGCTCCCGTGACCCGGCGTCTCTCTCTCCGTCTTTGGGGTTTCGTCCCAGCGGTTCTTGCGTACGCTTCCCGTGGCTCCACCGTGGCCGGGCGTGGCGTGACCGGGCGTGTCTCTGCCAGGGGTGGCAGCGCCAGCGGGAGTGTGACTGGGGGTGGGGTCCCACATGCGGGTGCTGGGTGTGGCCCCTGGAGTCTCGCTGCCTTTAGGGCGGCCAGGGGTTTCATCCCAACGGCTGTTTGAAGGTGTGTGTGCAGGAGTGTGTCCTGGAGTCTACAAGGAAGCAGAAACAAAGATCAGAAACATGAGTGAGACAACTGTAGCAGTCGATTCTCTCATATTACTGAGTATGAGGAATTAATAATATTTTAAATTTGAAGGTGAAATGTGGGCGGCTCACCTCAGCAGAGGAGTCCGCCTGGTCCCAGCTGGACATCTTTTTGGGTGTAGCATTAGAGGGGGTTTGGTCAGCTGTCTGGTCCCAGCGACGCTTTCGTTTTGCAGCAGCTTGGCTGGCAGCGGACCCGTTGACAGCTTTGAGGTCCCCAGATTTGGCCTTCTCTGCCAGCTGCTGACGAATCTCTCTCTGCACACAAAAATACACAAACATCAGGATAAACCAACACTACTGTGCTGCAACAAAGCTCGGGACTCTAAAATGATTAACATCTAATTCTTTTAACTTAATTGAGGAAACAGTGGGTGGACTCTTACCTCCTCTTTGGACAGGTTCTGCTCCAACATGACGTCCACGTACGACCTGACCTGCAGCTTTGGGTCCGGCGTTTTGCCCCCTGCGCGAAAGAGCACGAACAAGAACATAGTACACTCATCAGTATACACCCCAGGGACCCATGATGTTACAAACACAGCAAGCACAAACACAGCCAGCTAACCCTGACTCTCTTTACCAACAGATTAAACTTACGTTCCTCTTTCTTTTAACAAACAGCTGATTCACAAAACAAAGTCCTACTGAATTACAAACAAATATACATTTGTCTTTCTTACATACAGTCGTAACATTCTAATGAAAAACAAGCAGATACATAGAGAGAAGAGCTGAGGTCGTGGTGTTTTCTTTAAGTGGATTAAGAAGTTATAGCCATCACTGATGCAGGGGTCCTGGGCTGTGCTCTTCAGAATACGTACACTTTCAGTGCCAAGGGTCCTTCTGCAGTCAGACTTCAACCGGCAGAAAAGAAGCCTAGAAAATTTCTCTTTACCATTAGTAACACTTTGGAAAAGGGTTTGAACTCACACACAACAGTATACCACCTGTGTTGCATTGATTTACGGCACTCAGAAGAAAAAACAAGGTATCTTCTTGGGGCAAAACCATAAAACTAGATCCTGTCATCCATATTCCCAGTGATCTACTGTAGCATATAAAAATGAAGTCAAGATTTTGTGGCTGTTTCTAGGAATTACATCTCCAAATATACCAGAAAATACGAGTATTTACTTTGGCTTCCTCAAAATGAGGGGAAAATAGCACCAAATCTAACCCAGCTGTGAGAATTATAGCAATACGACATGCCAGAGCCACAAAAGGTCTTAACAGCTCTGGTTATTGCTCAATGATCATACATTTAGATCTTGACTTCCCTCTCAGGACAAAGGTAACTGATAAGATATATAAAAGATATGCGGTCAAATATTTGGGCAGTAATTTTCCATCTTGAATGCATGGGGGGGGTTATCTGAAATTGGCTGGGAAGATGATAAGCCAAATAAAAAAATGAAATAAAACGTAAGAGGCTCTTGGGGTTGAGGTTTGCTGTAGCTGGGCTGCATCTGACTCCCCTCACAGGCCCCAAACAAGCAGCCAGTGGACCCTGACCAAACTGACAAGTGTACAGTTCTCTGTGTTCCCCATAACCTACACAGGATGAGTTGCTGCACCCTTAACAGAGTGCAGTACAGGACTGGCAAAGCAGTACTGCTGTAGGAGAGAAATTAAGGACAGTTAGTATGGGCCTGTGGTATCGTGGTACACAATTTTCTTGATAACATATTTCTATTTTACAGAGAGAGTTGTAAAATAAAAATATATTTACACAACAAATTTGTACAAAGAGCTCTCTCTACATGCAGGCTTCAGGTGAGCCCTACCTAGATCAAACCTGAGACACTCAGGTCACCTCAGCTCATGTTGTCAGGGGAAGTGAAGATGTAATAAAAATGGAAAAACAGAAACTATCTGGATATAATCACTGTTTCGTGTTTCTACATTTACTATGCCACTTCAAGGCACAGGTTTGGAGTCTTGCAAAACTACAGAAAATGTTATAATTATTATATATTGCATATAAACTCCACCTTAATAAGCCTATATTTAGCCAAGAAAATGTGGCTTTACTTAATAACTTGTCAAGCTGAGGCACATGGACCTTTCATATCTATCAGGTGTGCAAAATCACAGCAAGACAATTAAAATACAGCCCAGACAAAGAACAGCTGGGAGGATAAAAGATTGAATTCAGTTTGTGTTTTGATATAAGCCCTCTGATCCTGGGTTGACTAAGCCAAAGTGACACTTCACATTTTTCTCCACCGCCTGCCTCATGATATAAAGCTCCGTCTTGTTCCTCATCAGTTACTGGCCGGTGAATTACACCAGAGCGAATCCTCAGACCTACACTTCTCCTCCTGATACACTACGACAAGAAGCCGCTGCACTTTCCCAACATAAATTCAGGCTGACGCTCACATGGGGTTGTTAACCCTTCGACTCACACACAACCCATCTGCGACCCATGTTTGTTAGGTGAATAACCCCTTTGAGCGCTGAACACCTAACCACCTCTCCCACAGAAAAGCATGGTAACCCTACAATGGGTTCATTTTATTTTATTGCACACACATTAGGATCATGACAGTAATGTTTTCCCACACCAAAATACTGAAGATACGAGCCCACACTGACACTTGTTGCAAAGTTGGAAGTACAAATATAGATCATATGTGAGGAAGAAAACGTACGATGACACAAAATGTTCTTGGACCACAAAGGATTGACCACAGGGAAGGCATCGAGTCTGGGAGGCAAGCTATTGCATTGTGGTCGAAGGGTTGAACAGTAAAAACTATGAGTGTGAAACCATTGGTAGTCATGGGGGGTCACAATATAGTGAACCGTGAAAAAAGGGGGGGAGGAAATGGGGAAGGTGTAATGAAGATGAAAAATAGCAAAATTTACCATCTGCAAAAGGGTCAAGACGCTCTGGTGAGATGATCATCTGTCTGCGGCGGGCTTTGTATTCATCTTCACGCTCTGCAATCTTCTGTGGACGATGCTCTGCAAATGGGTCATACTGCAAAAAAAACAGAAAGAATGTGAGTGCGATTATAAATCCAAAAGTAAAAAGACATTTTCACTCGAGAACTGTTAATACGAATTATTATTATGTAGTAGTTTTAGATCAAGAACGTGCGGTTTCTTTGCGACCGTAACTGGTCTCATTGACAAGGGGAAGAGACAGAAAGCTTAGTGACACCACACAGAGAGATTGTATGTGAGGGGTGCAATAAATTCACACATACTTGCTCGTCTGACTGAGGAATGGCGTTGAGTATTGCCACTGGTGCGTGGTATCCTGGTTTCTTTTGTCCCAACAAGCTTGTTGATGAATCTTCTTCATCGTCCTGAGAAAAAAAGAGAGAGAAACAAGAGTCTAGTCAAATCTCACCAAAATGGCAAGACTCTCCCAGCTCACATGCAACAGACAAAGAGGAGCAATCAAGCTCCCAAAAAAATACTTTGGCACTGCAATAGAAATGTGAGAAGGATCTGTAGCTCCGATAGTTAAAAATTCAAAGGTTCAAGTGAAGCTCAAAAGTTCAGGAGTTTTGTTGTGTGAGGGATGTCTTAGGTAAACTGTGGAAAACACTGAATTAAAATGCATCTAAGAAACAAACCTCCTCCTGTTCGTTGGCAGCAATGGAGGTGACATATCCAGCAAAGCGGCTGTCGCTGCCTCCGTAGATCTCCTGGTCATAAAAGCCAGTGGAGTCCAGACCAACCCCCTGTTCCCCCTCCTCCAGCAGGGTGGCCTTCATCCCCTGGATCTCCAGGATCTGGGCCTCGATGTCTGAGAGAGAAAACAAGAGAGAGGTGACACATTAAACAAAACATCCAACAAGACAGAAATAATACACCATGTGCATTTCAGATTAATCATCTATAACACAAAAGGACAGAGACTCATTATGCGCTTATATTTTAAGATTCTTGAACTACTTTGCTTAGTCTTGGTATTTAAGGGTAGTGGGAATAAGATGTTCAAAATACACATAACAGTGTTTTATTTCATAAAATTGTCTGTGTATAAAAAACAATCTGGTCACCAAAAGTTTTTATACCAAAGAAACATGCAATATTACAGTATGTAGTGTCTGGTGATGTTATAACGCTCTCTCTCCTGCACAATGTCAACATAGGGTATTTTCCTTTATATATGTATAAAAAAAACATAGACCCATCCAAACTCCCCTTCTGTAGAAACATTTGAATGTAATGCATAAACACAATGAGACATGTTATGCAAGCAAACGTTTGTTCAACGTTTATCCATGACATGTAATTTCCATAATTAAACACAAAACTTGAGAAAACTTGCAATGCAAAACATAGTGATCTTTACACAAGAAATGAACTGGGGGAATTTCATGTCGGTTTTCATTACTTTATTTTGTTGCTCTATTCACGTGCAGCGTCTTACATGACGCCACCTGAGAGCCTTTTAACGTTTAAAACTACAGTAAACGTTAATTTATCTTCCACAGTTAAACAATGGGTTAAATATAAGTTGGTTTAAGTATATTTGTGAGGTGTTGAAATGGGAAAAATGCAGATAAAAGACTTAAAAAGCGTCAGGCTAAGTGGCTAACAGCGGAGCTAACATCCAGCGCCATTATCTGTCTCGTCCGTCCGCGCTGCGTCGCACCGCGGCCGGCTGCTCTCCGCCCAAAAACACACAGTTACTCCGTTAAAATGAGCTCCACATGCAGCGGCGTTTACTCGTAAATGTTCTCTGTCGCATTACTGTAAAATTAATCAGAAATAGAAACGGAATCGGGCGTTTTAAGCTAATTAATTTACCTTCGTGCGTTTTGGCGATCTTCGCCATTTTGGTGCTGCTTGTTCGAGTCTGCAGCCGGAAGTTCAGTAATCCACACTTCCGCTTCCTCCACCGGCAAATCCCAGAGTTTACTGGTGTTTATATTATTATTAGTTTTTATTTACTGTCTAATGAAGGAAAAATAATATATAAAATATATATTTTTATTACAATAGTATTAAATTAATTTATATATCGCCAACGGCTGGACTATTATTATTGTTGTTTTTGTATTCATTATATTTTTACTTTAATCAACTAACAATAATATGTGTATTCATATAATGATATTCTATTATTTCTTATATATATGTTTCCTTATTCTTATTTATGCTTCCTCAATTTTCAAGTTTATCTTATATTATTATTATTATTATTATTATTATTATTATTATTATTATTGTTGATATTGCTGCTGTTGTTGTTATTTAAGTACACTTGATTAATTTTCCAAACACGTATGTATATCATTGCTATATCACAGTGTATAGTGTTTGTAGTACTCTCACTGTGTGTGTGTGTGTGTGTGTGTGTGTGTGTTTCGCATTAAAGTACTCTGAACTTTAAAGTACAAAAACACACTGAAACT
>JBAJHX010000043.1:2447025-2458084 GCA_037176925.1 Amniataba percoides | reverse complement strand
TAAAATACAGACAGCATGTATAATCTGATTTATTTAAATGAAAGAACTGCACAGATTTATGGTGATCTGAGTAAAAGTAAAGTATACAACTGTCAATAAGGAGATAATGAAACCCATAAAACATTAAATTACGCTATAGGCATTGGTATTATGCTGGATTAAGTAGTATAGAGATTATATCGTCTCAGATTGTGTTTGCAGATGTTGTGAAACATATTTGTGTAACAGCAGCTGCTCATGACGCCCCCTGGTGGTTTCAACAGCCTCCTACAGCTCAGATTCCGGGTTCTGGATTAATAATAAAGATAAACGTTATTTCCCTTTGTCACTTTCAGGCCTTCAGGAAATTCCTCCCGCTGTTCGACCGCGTGCTGGTGGAGCGTTTCACCGCCGAGACGGTGACGAAGGGCGGCATCATGCTGCCGGAGAAGTCTCAGGGCAAAGTGCTGCAGGCCACCGTGGTGGCAGTCGGGCCCGGATCCGTCAACCAGGTGAGGCTCCTTCCTGCTCTCATCTGAAAACACGGCAGCTGCGAGAGTTTAGTTTTTCATTCATTAATATCCTGCGTTTGTTTCCAGAAAGGAGACGTGCAGCCCATTAGCGTGAAGGTGGGAGAGAAAGTGCTGCTCCCAGAGTACGGCGGCACGAAGGTCATCCTGGACAACAAGGTGCCGCACGTTTGCCCCCAAAATACTCAACTACATCACATTATTTTAATTTCTCGTTAACTTCCTGCTCTCTTCTCCCTCCTCCAGGACTACTTCCTGTTCCGCGACGCAGATATTCTGGGTAAATACGTAGAGTGAGTCTGCGTCGTCTCGCCGCCGTAGTGAAGTCCTCGCCATCATCATCGTCCCCGGAGAGAAGAAATTAAGTTGCCTCTTACATGTTTTCTTTTTTTTTCTATGTTATTACAATTGTAAATAATTCCGATCACATTTTGTTACAATAATAAAGGTGAACTATTGATTTGATTGTCTGTTTGTCTCCTGATTTTATTAAAACAACAGTCTGCAGTAGATACTCAGTGTAAATGTGGTTAAATATTCAAGCCAAGGTTACTTTATTATTAAATATATAAGGTCAAATCTATAGTTTATTTACGGTCATATTCAGTATAAATGTGGTTAAATATTTGAGCCAAGTAGAATAATATTTAGTACAAAGAGGAATAAAAGTGTTTTGTCACAGTCAGAACTAAAACGTTTAACAAAAAATACATAAAACAAATAAAATAAATTAAGTATAGAAACAATTAAATGGTGTCCAGGCTGTAAAATAATACTGTAGTAATTAATAGAGAAAAAAGTTAAAATGCATTGAATAAACAAAGCTGACAGACATATGAGGATGTTCATTGTTTAATAAATAAAACAAGTATAAATGATAAAACTCAATAAAGTATAAATACATTCAGAAAATTCACAAGATATAATTTTAGCAGAGGCAGGAAGTAACTAAGTAAATTTATCCAAGTACTTTAATAACAAATACTACTCAGCTGTTTTAACATTAAACGTTTTATACTTTATTTTAAAGAGATTTTACTTGTAATCGAGTATTTCTACATGATATTACTACTCTGAGTACTTCAGGTCTACATCAGGTCTACCTCAGGTCCTGGTCTACCTCAGGTCCTGGTCTACATCAGATCCGGGGCTCTGACGAACATCCGGGTATTGTGTCGCGATGGTCATGGCGGAGGGAGCTGCAGTTCTCCGGAGGAACCGGCCTGGAACTAAAGCGAAGGTTCGTGTTTACCGGGCGGCACCGCGGCGTCACCCCGCCGGCCGAGCCCCACCACCCGGACCCGGTCCGCTCGGAGACCCGGTCTCTCTCCGGTCCGCTTTGATCCAGATCCGCTTTAAGGAAGGAAAGGCCCGAGCTAACGTTAGCCGCGGCTCAGTCTAACTTCTGGAACAACTCTGGCTTTTTATGCACATTTAAAACCTCAGTTTGACATGTAATATAATTATAAACATAAATTATGCTACATTAGTTTAATTTAACCATTTCATAGGCAATTTGGTGACTTAAATGATCATTTAAAACAGAAAACCTCGGTTAACTGTCCAGGAAGTAGTCGCAGCCCAGCGGACGTTGAGTTAGCCGTTAGCTGTTAGCCGTTAGCTGTGACAGATTTGGAAACTTCCACAACAACATTTATTTTTTTTCCCTCTTTTTAATCAAACTTAAGCGAAATAAATGCGTTTTACAGTAAAAGCAGAGTCTCCTGGATGTTGTCTTTTAACCGTGTATCTGTCAGTGTTTATGTCTAAAGGAGCAGTCTGTGTATTTATTAGTATTTTTTGATTATTTGTTGTATTTTTATTAAATTTATTCTCCTTTCTGTTCAGGATTTCTACAACTGGCCGGATGAATCTTTCGAGGAGATGGACAGCACCTTGGCAGTGCAACAGGTGTGTTTCCTCATCTCTGTGTGTGTGTGTGTGTGTGTGTGTGTTTGGTGCAGCTGATCTATCATTAATCAATCACTCTGTTTGTGATCAGAGGTGGGGACACTGGCTTACTGAGGTAAAAGTATTTGTACCACAGTGTAGAAATACTCCATTACAACTAAAAGTACATAAGAAGCAGCGTTATAATTCACTTAAATTAGAAAAAGTAAAACACACAAGCAACTAAGTAAATAAAAGTACTTATAATGCAGATTGTTCCTTTCAGAATAAAACTAATTCACTTTAATGTAAAGACTGAACAATTCCAGCTACTTGAAAAATTAAAATACCTCAAAACTGGGCTTAAATATAGTACTTGAGTAGATGTGCTTAGTTACTTTCTTACACTGTACAAATTGTAGTAAACTATTATTAGTCATTCAAATTCAAATACTGCACTTTACCACATATTTGAGGTAGTTATACTTCATTTAACTACTTCATAGTATTTAAATGTAAGCTTATGTGTACATGAAGGTGGAGGAAGTACTTCAGTGAGAGTCGTACTTAAGTAAAACTATGTGAGTATAATTACAGAAATGTATTTTAAGTATTTAAAGTGAAAGTACTCTCTGCAGTAAAATGTCCTGCGTGTTGTCAGAAGTGTTCGGGTCTTATCTAATCAATAATTTGCTCAGTGTGTGTTGTCATAGGTGGGAAAAGTGCACATTTCTGCAGTGTAGAAATACTCAGTAAAGTATCAGTGGTTAAGTTAAAGTACTAATGTGTGTTTGTCGTCTGTGTTTCAGTACATTCAGCAGAACATTCGATCAGATTGTTCCAATATCGATAAAATCCTGGAGCCCCCGGAGGGTCAGGACGAGGGGGTGTGGAAATACGAGCACCTCAGGTACGCTGGGAAAGAGTCACCTGAGCCATATTTACTCTTTTATTATTATTATTATTATTATTAATAATTCTTTTTAACTCTTGATTCAGCAGCAATGTGTTTACAGCTCTGACAGCAAGAGAAAATAAGAAATACAGGAAATACTAAATGCAAGTTGTAGACTCCTCATGTTGAGTGTGAATTTTGATAACATCGGACCCTTAATATTATTAAAATGTGGGAATTTACTGCAAAGTTATACAAGAAAAAAACAATACCCACAAACAAATAATAAATCAAACCAACACTATAATGACAGAAATATAAACTCAAAGTGATCTCAATGTTATCGATCAGGTCAGTTGAAAATAATTTACTCTAACCAGTGAATATGTTTTTAAAGCCAGTCTCAGTTTGCAAAATGTTGCTTGTTGACTGTAAATGAAATGCAGGAGAAGGAGGGATGATTTATGAAAGAGTGTGAGGTGAAACATCGGTGCTTTCTTTCACTGTTTTTCTGTCCGGTTTGTAGGCAGTTCTGTCTGGAGCTCAATGGACTCGCTGTAAAACTGCAGGTACGTGATCGAACTCGGTATCAAACTTTAAAATCAGAATCTCAGTTTCATCTCAGTCTTGTCTCAGCTTGAGTATAGATCAGAGTGAGATTCAGCTGAAGGTTTTAAAGGGAAAACAAATAATAATTACCTGTTTTTAAAGGGATTATTGACACCATTAATCAACACGTGTCCTGCACATGATTTCCTCCTGAGCTCTGCAGGTTTTTGCAGGTCTGCTGTTGCTTTAGGTGAAGAGTTTAATTCAGTATAAAACAGTGATTTTTGTGCAAAGTCTCCTCAGATTAAGTCCAACTTGTGACGTAATGACGTAGCTCACTCCCTCATGGAAATGTGGATCAGGTGTTAACACGAGTCCAGAACGAGTCTCAGCTTCATGTTTGTGGAAAATGTGGAGAATGGTCTCACTATAGACTGAACTGAATTCACGATAACACAAACTGGTGAAAGAACAGGTGTGTGTGTTTGTTAAATGTACTGATGCTCGTGTTTCCCCCCTCAGAGCGAGTGTCACCCAGACACCTGCACCCAGATGACGGCCACAGAGCAGTGGATATTTCTATGTGCTGCCCACAAGACACCCAAAGAGGTGAGCAGGCGTTAACTCAGCTCTGTTTTTTTTTTTCTGTCTGTCCTGTGATGTGTGTGAGCCTGACTGTGTTTTGTGCTGCTGCGTCCACAGTGCCCTGCCATCGATTACACCAGGCACACGCTGGACGGAGCTGCCTGCCTTCTCAATAGCAACAAATACTTCCCCAGCAGGTCAGTCCACTCCTTTAAACTTTATTCTGTTTGTTCACTCTGTCGGACACAACGCCAACGCTTCTTCATCTGTGAAGCTGATGAGCTTGTTGCTGATTTCAGCACACTGTTGCAGCTTCTTTGCTGAAGAAAAATTTCCAGTGTCGACGCTTTGCTGCTATTTCTGTCCAGTCTACACATTTAGATCTCACCTGTACTGTAAACGTCATGAAACCAAGTCAAACCTCGTTATCCAGCCTGCTTGTCAGTTTATGGAAATTAAATAGTTAAAACTGCTGCCTTATGTCATTCACAAGTTCGGTCTAAGATTTCAGTGTCTTTAAAAGTCTTTAATTTCATTTGTTTATCCCTGTAGAAGCCTGCCTCCACCTCCTAATAGAAATGTGTATGTTTTGTTGCTAAATGTTCCACAGTTTTATCAGCAGCTCTCTAACAGGTCTGTCAGCTGCATAGAAAGATTTTTACACTGTTTTATGTAAAAAGGAGGCTAAGAGAGCAGAGAGAGTGAACCAGTGAAGTCGTGGTCAGACGGATAAACAAAGAGCTTCGTAAAGACGAGAGGAGCTGCAGAATGGAAACGCCATCAAAAGATAAAAGTAATAATTAGTAAAGGTTTTCATCTTAGCCTGGGTGGAAAAGTTTGTTTCAAGAAAAGCAAAATGCAACCGAATGCCAGGAAACGAATCCAGCAAATGAATCGAGGCGTATTCATGCTTATTAATGTTGTTGTTGACGTCAGATAACAAACTAACATTCCTCCAACGGAAGCATGAACCCGTATTTTTGAAGTTCGACCGGAGCTGATTTATCGCGTTTCTCTGTCGTGTTTCTGTAACGGTTTAAAGGTTCCTGACTGATGAATGAACTCTAGATATTTACATAACGTCACGGCATGAAATGAGCAGACATTTGCATTTCCTAGAAACCTGGCAAAGAAAAAGAAACGTGACGGAGGTAGTTGTTAAAAAAAAAAAAAAAAAAAAAAAAAAGCTCAGCTTCAAATCTTTCACACTCTTGTTTTTCCTCTCTGATTTTGCTGTGAGAAGATTGTCAGTTTCAGAAAGTTTAAAAAAATGTCATCACTCTGAAGTCTTGATTTAAAATAAGAAAAGTGTGTATCGATGCTTTTCTTTCTTTCACCGCGACGATCACCATGACGACCGTCTGATGTGTCTCTGCAGGGTGAGCATCAAGGAGTCGTCTGTGGCCAAACTGGGCTCCGTCTGCCGTCGTATCTATAGGATATTCTCTCACGCCTACTTCCACCACCGCCAGATATTCGACAAGTATGAGGTACGTTTCACCAGAAATAAAAAGCTTTTATTTTGGTGAGCTTTCACTCGCTGACTCTTTTCAAATCCAACTACTGCTCAACAAAGGCAGGAAACATTTTACCACAATAAATCGCCATCAAACCCACACGACTAAACCTTTAAAAGGAAATGTAGAAAATCAGAGATACTGCATGTTATTTAATTACTTACAGTTTATAGTTTGTCTTCCTTAGATCACTAATATTTAATGATCATCTGTATAATACATATTTATATGTTCATATTTAATGATAACTTTACCACCAAATCATGTGAAATGAGTCAGAACATCATGATGTTTTTCTGTTTAACTCTGACTAAAATATCAGCGACCAATCAGATGTCAGCGTCTCATCGTCGTTGTTGTTTGTTTTTGGTGCAGAACGAAACGTTCCTGTGTCACCGGTTCACGCGCTTCGTCACGAAGTACAACCTGATGTCCAAGGACAACCTGATCGTGCCCATCCTGGAGGAGGAGGTGCAGAACACCTCGTCGGCCGGAGAGAGCGAGGCCTGAGACGACGGCGGCTGCTGCCACGAGGGAGACACACGCACACACACACATATAAACACACATAAATATATATATATATATACACACTACAGTGTATTAAGGCTCGTCCGTGTCCCTCCACCCTCGTCACCCGTGTCCGTCTCAGAGGGAGTAAAGAGAGTCGAGCCACGCCGGCCAGCAGCACCACGACTTCTATCTCCGTCACTCTCTCACTGCTCCTTTAATCTTCTTTAAGCAGCTGGATTTGCAAAAACCAACAAAAAAACAAACCTTATGTAATCATGGTGACCTGTGTTGTTGACGAAGGCGCACACTGACAGCCCCCCCTCCCTCCTCTCTGTATATAACACACTCTTAATCTGCCATCATGTTTTCTGATGGTGCTTCACCTTTTCTTTGTGTCTGCTTCTGTTCCTCTATTTGCTTGTTTGTTTTTTTTCCAATCGGGGGTGTCTTAATGAATCGGATCAAATCTAAATTAGCCCGCTGACTCAATAATAACGCTGATTCAAACAGACGTAGGTGTGCGGCTCGTGTGGTAGTGATCAAAAACTTTAACCTCTAGCTTCGTTGGTGTTCTAGCAGTCAGGTTTTTCTTTCTGTCTCTCTGATGTTTGTTCGGAGCGTGTAGGAAGGCTCGTCGGCTAACTCTGATCCTGTTTTGTGACCCCCCCCACCCCGCCCCACCTTACCCCCCCATTTTAAACCCGTGTGAAATGTGCCTGATGTCCTTCAGATAATCGGGAGTGAAACCAGAAGCTGAGCTGCTGTAAGCCAGTTTTTAAGAATTAGATGAGTAAAAAGAAAACAGGACATCAGCTACATTAAAAAAACGGAGCACAACCTCCCTTCTTTTACCCCCCCGCCCCCTCGTTAAATTATTTTGTGGGAGGAGTCTTGTCAACCCACTTTGTCTTCTTTTTTTTTTTTTTAAATGGACTAAAAAATTTTGTTACTGTTGACATTTTCATGATGTCTGTTAATAAAAAAGACCTATTATTCATCCATGTGTGGACATTTTTAAATATCTTTTCTGTCAAACTTCCTGAACTCTCAGCTCTTATAGATTATTTTTAAAGGAAAACAGTAACTGGACATGACTCTGAAACCATGGGAAATAAGTGTTTAATATAATAAAAAAAATGAAAATAAAGGAAACAAAATGTACAACTCCTGAAAGGAAAGGCAGGAACATTAATACTGACATTTATTAAACCCTGATGGGGAGTTTGGAGCTAAAAACATCCATTTCAAACACTGGAGTATCTAAATCTATTTTATCTGCATTTGGTCCCTTTTTTTTCTTCACCCAAATGCAAAATAAGTGAGCATCACGATTAGCTTAACATTTGCACAATAATACTAAAACATTTAAGATATTTACATCAGCTGTTTCCCTTTCATGAGTCTTCACCGATTTCCACTCCCAATGATGAAAAAAAGTATAAAAATCATCTTTTCTTTTATTCCACACGTTCTTCTTCCCTTTCATAACCTGCCGCCTACATTACCCACAATGCAACCTGACCTCAACCACGTGAGGAGCTGCAGACGTGAGCTCACTTCTTTCTCACTTTCTGAAACACTTCCAACTTTTTTTTTTTAATTTTCAAATTAAAAATTTTTTTCTCGCTCTGAAGCCACAAAAGATTTAATACAACTTTTTAAAATTTCACGCAGAGGAAATTTGTGTAAAATCGGTGGAGTCCCCCTTTAAAATCATCTCGTATAATAATACTTCAGCCTCTGAGGAGAGAAGCGGGCGATTGGCAGTACCATATAAAGTGTAAAGCAGCAATTTGTATTTTTCTGACTGAAGAAAACAACAAAACGTACACGATACCATCAAATATGAAATAAAACTGCATGAAAACCATTTCCTGACACATGAAATGGCTCCAGACTAAACTTAAAGGGGGGGTCGACGCTCTGATATGCAAAAATAATCAAGATGAATCTCCAGTTTACAACACTGAAAAAGTTTCTAAGCACCTCGCTCGTGTCCAACAGAAAAAACAGTGGGGGTGTGGGGGTATAAAATGAAGTGAAGAAGAAACTGTGAAGAAAACGTGAGCAAAGAAAGAAAGTGGAACTGTTTTTTTTTTTTTCTCATTTCACCCCAAAAATGTGCAGAAAGGTGTGAAAGTGTTTGTTTTAGTGTCTAAATGAGCACCTGAACCCTAAAAATGAGATTTAAATATGTGAAGTGTTTCCTCCTACCGATAAATCTATAAAAGTCTGAATAAATCCTCATTATGGCTTCATTAAAAACGTTTATAAAAAGTGCAGAGTTCTTCTAAAGTAAAGTCTGTTAAAAGGAGGGGGGGGACTTTTCTGCAGTCTGGAGTTTTACATGCAGGTGACCTCGGCTTTGCCCTCCTCCTGCTCGAAGCCGCCCTCCTCCAGGTGGGACAGGGCGCCGGGATACCCCCCCCCTCCTCCGAACACCGGGAAGCCCCCGATGCCTCCGGCGGTCGGCGAGAGCTCGTCCGGAGGGAGGGGGCCGCTGACGGCCCGACTCACCGAGCGACTCGACACGTCGCTGTGCACGGACAGAGCCTGCAGACAGAGAGACAGACAGACAGAGAGAGAGACATTTTTCATTTTTCCATCTCGACCTCTTGTTTAAATTATTATTATTTTTGTCTGTGCGATGGCAAAACGTCAAAATAATGCTTATAATGTTATTTCATTATAATTATTGATGCATTCATGTGTAAATCACTTTAATATTACAGCTGAGCTTTGAATCCCACCAGGGGATCAATAAAGTCTTTAAAAATTGTTGTACATCATCATTTATTTGCACCATGAATATTATCTTTACTGTTTTATTACTTATTTGTTTGTTTTCTTCAAGTCTTTCACATCTGATGTAAAGAACCTTGAGTGACCTTATCGTTGAAAGGTGACACAAATTAAAAATGGTAAACCTGTTTTAAAAAAAGGTGAAATTACAGCTGTTTAACAGTGACGTGTAACTTCCACTTTGTTCACCAGGGCGCGCTGTTGTCACATTAACATTCATTCAGTTCAAATACTCAAATACTCATCCACCTGTCAGTCTGTTCATAGTATTTGTACATGAAAGGGTTAATAAGTTGTATCAGTATCTTCACACTGTCTGTCCTCAGATCTTAATCTTTATTTGAGCTCGACTGACATCTTATTATAAAAATATTGATTATAGCTGCTTTAAAAATAGTACTAATAGTACAGTTCAAAGTTCAACTGTACAACGTCTTTCCTCACTAAACATCTTATTTCAGCTCTTTAATGACTCAGTTTGAGGAACTGTGGAAAGAAAGTTTTGCTGAAAAACAGCTCTGTTATCTCGAGATAATTTAACGTTTGTGTGTTTATTTCCAGTTAGTTTCCATCAACAGGTGTGTGTGTAGGCTCTGTGATGATGCAGTGAAGTAACTGAAGGAAACCAAACTCCACATTTCGGCCTCTTCTCTGCTCTCACCTGGTTCTTCAGGTGTCCCGCTGTCTGATTTCTGACCGGCCGCTGCAGAAACACCACCTGTTTGGTGGCCAGATTCCCGTCGCTGCACACAAACAGACGGGAAGTTTAAAGAAAAGTCTTTAAAGAGACGTTCACGCAGAGCAGACGGACGTTGCTGTGGATTTATGGACGAGGTGTGTTTTGCCTACCTGTCGTGTCGGATGATGGGAGTCGGCAGCACACACGTGAGCAGCCAACCGAACTCAGCCAGAGTGTGAAGCAGCGGGCCGTAGTCTGTTTTCACGTTGGAGCCCTGAGAGCGAAAAAACATGGAGAGATATGAGAAACACCTACAGAAAAGGAAACGTCTGATGAGTTATAAAATAAAGTTCTGTCACTGAACAGGAGATAATATGTAACAGAAGTCTGCTCCAAATAAAAGCCTGGTTCTCTCTGCAGACACTCTTTGACGACATGTCATATAATATAAATACGTTTTTGTGTCTTCAAAACAAGGGTGATGCCCACCTGTGAACAGATTTATGTCCAAACAACACACACACACACACACACACACACACACACCTCAATGACGGTCCACTGCTCCACCACGATGGTGTCGTTGGCCGGTGGAGACGTGCTTCTCTCTTCGTACACAAACAAACCCTCCAGAGATCGAGGCACCGGCTCGCCTGAAACACACAAAATAAAAGTCTGTAAAATGTGTAAAAAAAAAAAAAAATTATGGTCTGTTTTTATTATGAAATAGGAAATAATGCAGGGTAACGAACACTGAATCTGTGTTATTAAAATCTTCTCAGTGCTGCAGAGGGAGACGTGACATTGGGCTGATAATGACCCACTTATCAGAAATAGGTTACGTTCCTCTGTGTGTGTGTGTGTGTGTGTGTGTGCTTGCTGCTGCTGCTGCCTGCATACGAGTGTCGGAGTCTGTTTTATTTCCATTTATTTCAGCGCTCGGAGGTCCACGGATGATCCGCAGAGGAACAGGAAGTGAGGTCGCCGAGGTCTGGAAGACGGCTCCAAATATAGACGCAGCGGGAGAAACCGCAGCCAAAACAGGAAGTGACTGATTCTGTGTGCATGTGTGAATCAACGTTTTATGTGAAAAGATAAAAAAGAGAGGAAGAAGACGACT
>JBAJHX010000043.1:2430147-2441106 GCA_037176925.1 Amniataba percoides | reverse complement strand
ACACACACACACACACACACACACACACACACACACACACACACACACACACACACACACACACACACACACTGCCACTCGCCCTGTCAGCCCAACACACTGAGGCCTCTGTTCAGCCGTGTGGGAGAAAAAAAATGAGGAGGAGGAAGACGAGAGGGCTAAAAGAGGGTAAAAAAAAAAAGCATCAAGAGGTGGGAACCAACAGGATGGATGTGGTGGTGAAGGGGGGGGGTTGAGGAACGACTGAGGGCACATTCGGGGGTGACGGAGCTGAGAAAATGTGAAGCGAAGTAAGTGAGGGAGGGGGGGAAGGAAGAGGAGCCAAACGGGGGTTACAGGATGAATTTTATGAGCCCACATGTGAATGGGAGAGCTGGAGAAGGTGTGAAAAGGAGAAAGCTGCCCGGCAACGAGCAGCAAAGAGAGAGACTGCTCAGAAAAACAGGCAGGAAAAACAACACGCTGACATTTAAAAAAACATCATCACTTCATATCATTTAGACCATAAAGAGTAACTGAGCAGTAAAAATAATCCCCGTCAGCTGTAAATCCTGAGACACTGGAAAGGAAATGTTTGGAAAATGGACATAAAATAAAAACAGTTCAGCTCGTTTGTTATCAATCCCTGCACGAACTCTGATTTAATTTGCAATTATTTTCATAATCGATTTATCTATCCATCATTTTATTGTTTTTCCTTCCAGATGTTTGATCCAAAAATGTCACTGATGTCCTCAAACTTGGCCTGAATAACATTTTTTTAAATAAATGATTAATCTGTCGATCATTTTATACATCAATCAATTAGTTGTAGTACTTAAAATCACTGTTTTGTCCACCAAACAAAGATATTCAGTTTAAAGAGGATGAAAGAAACCAGAAAATATTCACATTTGAGAAGCTTTTGCTTAAAAAGTATAACTGATCAATCAAAATAGTTGGAAAATAATTTAAAAGTTGACAACTAATCAGTTAATTGACTAATCCAATCCAAACTTTTTAATTCATGATTAGTTTTATTAGAAGCAGTGAAATTACAAAAATAATCGATTATAGAGATCAAAGTTATTATAAAACATCAATGTCAGGACTAAATTTGAAGACAATCCATTTAACAGATGTGGAGATGTTTCATTCTGAACCACAGAGTGATGATTAGAGATTATTAGAGGAGGCATTTAATCCACTAATGTGTCCATCGCTGATCATTAGCTCAACATTAAGCACATCATAGCAAACAAAACTAATAAAATACAGGCTGACTCATTGATCAGAGTACGCGGCTGTCCTTCAGATCTCCTCTAAATGTAATAATGAAAATCCTGACTTTAATCTGAAATAATCCAGGGTGGGCCATTAGATTCCCAGATTAGACAGAGATTATAGAAAATTGCACTCATCCCTGGGAATGATGAAGAGCTGGCTGACAGAGAGATTTCACAATCAGGGAGGGTAAAACTCATCCGGTGTTTTCTTCAAAAGTCACTTGGCTCTTCACTCCTCCCTCAGTTCATCCAACCAGCTCAGGTTAAGCCAGAAAAATCCCTTTATCTCCTCCCGTTTATTCATCCAGTCCTGACCTGCCATCGCTCTTTTCCTCGACTCGATTCACATTTCCACGTCAAGTCTTTGCAGGACGGCTTCTAGCCTCCGGCCGGGTTCACACAGCGAGTCTGTTCTTCACAGGAGCAAGATATTTCTCTAATCTTTTAACTTTAATCATCCAAAAGGAACTGTTGTGCAGAAAGGAAGAGACCTAGTGTGAAAATATCAATGAACAGAGACCTGAAAAAGCCACTAAATCAAGCACGATGCTGCATAAAAAGTCTGATTAGAGCTCATCCTGAACTTAAAAACACAAATATGAACCTCACGGTGTCGCTACAGGAAAGTTCAGGGATCATGAAACTCCAGCAGGATTCATCGACGTGGACAAATGAATGTTTGTCCACGATTACGCGAAAATCCTTCATGTGGTTGTCGAGATATTTAGAGTGGACTTACGACACCGTTTTCCCCAAACTAAAACTTTTCCATCCACAATAAAGCACTGAAATCTGCTCTCACTTTGTTCAAACAGGAAACTCGTCCTCCATCACTGCTCACGTTGTGTTTTCATAAAGCCAAACTCACAATCCCATCATCAGAAAACTCATCCACAACTTGATTTTTAAAGATTCATCCCTGAGAAGCTGTGCGAGAATCAAAACATGAGAGTAAAAAGAAACTAAAAGGACAAGAGATCATGTATTTTCACATTTAGTTGATCAGTGTGGACATTACCGAGCTGAGCGGGAACGAGTGTTTTTACTGGACCGAGCTTTCAAAAAGCACGGCAGACAATAAAAAGATCAATACCACTAAAGACTCCACACGGCTTCTTCCTCGCTCTCACACGAGTCCATTTATCAGAAGTGTGTCGGCCTTTAGCTGCTCGGAGATGCAGGCCGACAAACAGCCAGTGAAACCAGGCCAAGATGATGGGCGATAAACGGGGGATACACGAGTGTGTGTGTGTGTGTTACTACGTTCAGTGTGAGTGACAGGAAGAGAGGCGGATTAAAAATGAGACTCGAGTGTGTGTCAGTAACTCGGTGTGTGTCCCAGAAACGCTCCATCGCCTCAGAGAGAAACGAGGCCAGAGTCGGGTGGAGATGATTTCCTGCGAGGACGCTGCTGCTCTGCACTGACCAGCAGGGGCGTGTGCACAAATCTGTCCGTTTTCATCAGTTTCTTCTTTAAACGAATCAGTTTCTGGTGAATATTTGTTAAAATTTTAAGTGATGAGCCTTTTGTTCAGTATTGTAGGATCATCCACATTAATCTACCTGATATAAAGTGTAAAATGTCATCAACATTTTGCAGAAAGAAGCCAAAAACCAACCAAATCACTGGTTTTAAGTCTTCTTCAACACAGCACGGTGTTCATTTTGTTCATTATGGTGCCATTTAGAGGAAAATAAACAATAAAGCAGGGTATCCTTTAGGGCGGGGCGACCTTCTGACTGCATGTCGCCAAGGAAGTGAATCGCAAAAGGATTATTTAGATTATGTAGAACTAAGACGCTCTGAGGAATCGGATGTTCATTTTTTATGGTAGATTTTATTAAGCCAATAACCACATTTATCCCCGTTAACATCACAGTTAACATGAATTACAAGATGCAACCAAGCTACACTTCAGCTTCATCATAAAAACATACAGATCTGACTGACAACACCAAAGAAAATGCAAACAATCCAGCAAAGTCCAAAACACACAGACAGTCAACAGATTTGCTGGCAAGTTGTTCAAGAAGTTATAAAATCAAGTGAGAAAATCCTCTTTCATTTTCTGGCATATTCTTACGTTTCTTTGCACACAGTGGCCACAAACTGCAGAAGAAAACACTGCTGCACTTTGTTCTCCTTAATGAAGTCTGCAGATTAAAAAAAAAGCTGCAGGTGCTCGAACCTGCCTGAACAGAAACCATCAGATAAAAAGCAGTTTGACAAGAAATGCAAGACGACGACGTACAGAGCTCTGAACGGCATCTGCTGGCCAGGTGCTCGACGGGAGAGGAATGTAAAGACAGACGTGTTGTTCACGCTCCCAAACACACGAGGCACAATAAAGGTCCGAATCCTCCACAAGTACAGGTCAAACCTCTTTTAATTATCTTTATTGACAAAAAACAAGGGAATCAAAATCATGGAGCTGCAAATGTCTGAAGGTGCAGATAATGTGGTGTTTGTTCTGCAGCGATAAGAAGAAGTTTTGACCACAATATGTAAAATATTACTCCGCTTATATGAAAAAAGCAGAACTGTAAATCAAACAACAACTAATCTGGCAGATATGCAACACGTTACTGAAATTAGTAAAAGCCAACTGAATCAGACTGAATCTGTCCACTGTTTGGATTAAAATGGAGGATAAATAGTTTTAACAACACGTCTTTATCATTTTATACACACTTCACTCCACTTGAGGGAATCGTTTAACCAATCCAGTTCTTTATTTGAGTGTTAATTAAATCATTTCAGGACACGTTTCTGAGCTTGGCTCCGTCCGCGAAGTGAAAACAGGCCGAGTGAATTTGGGAGCTCATCAGATATCCTCTCCATCACGGAGGTGGCTTCAAACTGGGAAGAGAAACCCTGCAGAGACTCATTTGAAGTGAGAACGTGGTCTGATCTGACTCTGGTCTACAGCCAGGAAAACACACATTTAGAGGGCCTGTTCATTTTTTTTTTAATTTGGCAAAGAGAAACTTCACTGACAAACCAAGACAGAAGATTACACCTATTTTCTTTCCTCAAACCATGAAATGAGGTGATTATCGTGTCTTTGGGAAGTAAACAATTTACAGTCTGGTAAACAAAAGAAGAAAAATCCTGCGAGGACGGCAGCCATCAGCAGGCAGCGACTACACGCTGGAAACACGCCGCTTTATGTTTCGCTCTGCCAGGAAAACGCAGCTTTCACACTTTGAGAGAGACGCATATTCACACATTTCAAGTCAGCGATTATCTCTTGAATCCTGGGAGGCTGAAAACCATTTAAACACATAGTAAAAATGCATCCAGAGCGCTGGATTTTTCTTCACTTCCCTTCATAAAGAGACACAACATATGGCTGTAAACTGAGAATATAATGAGGCTCAATGGCTGAAGTAACATTTAGAGATCCAAGTGGACAGATTTAGTGCCTCATTATAAACTTAGTACCTCATTATTCTTTAATTAACATCTGAAACAACAAATTTTTTTGTCACAATGAAAATTCATTCTGATTTGTTTCTCTAGTTTCTGTCCAAATAACAAATAAAGGCTCCATATATGAAGAGCAAACTCATCTTTGTGCTCAAATCTTTGTGTATCATCCATGTTTAAAATTAGATTAGTTTTTATCTCACTAAATAAAGTGCTGTGCAGTAAGAAGAGCAAGAGAAAATGAAATAAAACTGCACTTTGAACGAATCTGCTTTTCAATGTCAGACTGCCAAACCATTAAAAAGTGGAAAAATAAAAACAGATCTCACAGAAAGATCTTTGCTCTTTCTTTAAATGTAATAAAACAGATTTCTCAGGACCGTATTCGTGTTTCTTCATCCTTAAACTACGACACGTCTGATTATAAGTCGCTGCTGTGAACTGCAGTTTGCTGAAGGTGGATGGACACTCAGTGTGTGACTCAAACACACACTCTGTCTGAAGTGTCGTATTTATAAATCTGTCTGAGAGCACAACTCATGACTCCCTGCTGACGACGGCTGCAAGGAATCGCAGCGCTTCAGAAAAACGGCGCTTTCGTTTGTGGGTGAGAAACCGCCGTTCGTCCAACAAGGAGGCTTTCAGTGTAAAAACGAAGTTCACTTTGACTCTAAACTTCACTGTGACCCGGAGATTAGTCATCTGTCTACCACCAGAGCACTTTATCTTGTTTTATCCACCTTTGAGGTTCCTACAAAGGCGCCTCTGCAGCAGGCTATCTGCCAAGTCTGATCAGATACTCATATTTATCTAAATACTGATTAAATAAGTATTTGACACTGAAATAATCCTAATCTGACACAACCGATTGTTCACAAGATAACTGATCTAAATAAATATGAAGTTTTTCAGATGTAAATGATGAATAAAACATCAAATTTTGTAGTTTATACTCAAATATTGCAGCATATAAACTGGAAGCTGCTGTTTGTTTTGGCGTCAGAGCTTCAGTTGTTACTGACCAGATGTTCAGTGTCATCTGCTGTATTTACGCTGCAGAAGACTTAAAAAAAAACTGTTTGGAAAGTTTTTTTATGTAGTTTGTCTCATTTTTAGTTTTAAATATCCTTTTGGTCTGACAAAAAAAGCACATTTGAAGACATCTGGTTGTGATTTTTTACTATTTTGTGACATTTTGCAGGTGAAAAAGAAATAATCAGTGCATGTACAGAGAATAAAATCCACTTTGAAGTGAGTCTACGTGAGCTGATTTCAGGACTGGAGCTCTGCTGAATGTTGGACAATCCTGAAGTCATTAGGAGGCGGCGTACGTACTTTACTTCCCTGACCCCCCCCACTAATTTGGAAAGCAGCACTTTCCTCCATGATTCATTATCGCGTCTGCCTGCTGTTTACATGCGAGGCTCCCATTCAGACCTTAATCACCATTTCCTTCCAAATAGGTCACAGCCAGTCTGAGGACCAGATGAAGGGATTATCCTCAAAAACGGCGAAGCTACGGCCAGCTGAGATTACCACACGTTCACCTCCACATCGCAGCAGGTGGGGGTTTTCTGCATTATGCTGCATGCACACCACACGGGAAGGTGTGTGTGAATGAGTGTGTGTGTGTGTGTGTTGAGGGATGAAGGGCGACGGCAGGAAAAAACCTTGTGTGACCTATTTCCAGATAGGCTGAACCGTTGCTAGGAAAAGTCCAGACGTTGAGCACGGATGTAGTTAGAGACGGTTTTAAAAAAAGTGACGTTTAAAAACGGCACAGCGAGTTTTATTTCACCTCACAAGCATCACAGGAAAATACAGCCCCCGTGAGAATAATAAAGCGAAACTACGTTCAAATAAAAAGGGACCACAAACGAGGTGTCTGCTGCTCAGGAGCTTTTTAAGGCCAAACACACAAAGACGGGTGTTTTAGTCTAAGAAGGAACTTTTAGTCCTTTTTAAATGGGAACTATGCTCATTTTACATTAAAATTACATGAGTGATGACTGTTTTCTTTAAGACAAATGGAAAAGTAGAGTAAGAAATCGTTGTTTTCATCATCCATTAAACTCTGATCAATTTCACTGCTGATCAATCTGCTCATTAAGTCTATAAAATGTCAGAAAATATTGATCACAATGTCCCAAAGTCCAAGGTGATGTCTTTAAAGTGTTGTTTTGATCAAAACCCGAATAATATTCTACTTATAATGATGTCAAAAACCAACTCCTCCAAGTGAAAAATGAAACAAAACATTAATCAATGGTTGAAATATTTCATGATTATACTTAATTGACAAATTGTTGACTAATTACATCAAGTCAAACAAAATTTTGCCCATGGTGATGTCTTCTCAACCCAAAGTTATTCAATTTACCACCAAAATTGACAAATCAAATGGCATTAAATGAAAATATTTGGCATTACTGTTGAAATGAAGAATAATTAGTAAACTTTGCTTTTTTGTAAACTTTCTATTGATCAATGAATCAACTGATCATTTCAGATTAGGCCCAACATCCACATATTTCCCATTTTACAACATCTAAACAGAAACAGAAATAGATAATATGATTCATCTAGATGTGTCATCCAGTCTGGAAAACAGTAAGTATGAAGGAAAAACACATTTTTACCTGCATAGTTTTCTAGATTTTTTTTTCAACTTCATTAAAATTTACTTAAAAAACAGCCTAACATAAAAACTGAAACAAAACGTATTTGTTTGTTTGGTTGTTTGATCATGAAAACAGCAAAACCATTTCCACTTCCCAAACAAAACCCTGATTAAATTAATGCTTTTTTATCCTCCAGATTTAATGGGATAAATGACTGATGGGATGGCACACTGATCCATTTCTTGCTAAAAATCAATCATTTAAATGTTTGACAGATAATCAAAACAGTTGCCGAATATTTTTCTATCAATTGATGAATTGAGTGATCAACTTTGTTTCACCAGGTATGGCTGATTATAGTTATTGATCTGTTTTGATAAGAATGACAGATTCGCATAATGGGGTTTGGTACACTTTTAGTCACATGGAAACCCTCCTCCTACCTTCCAGGCTGAAGTCCAGCAGCACATACTCGTACACTGTCTCGGTTTTGGTCTCCACTTGTGGCCTCTTCAGGGTGGAGTAGATCTTCCCGGGGCTGCTGTCCTCCGGGTCTTCCAGCTTCCTCAAGCCGCAGCCCATGGCCTCTGAGGCGGGCACGGCCGCCGGCTCAGCGCGGGGGAAGCACCGGAGGAGCCGCTCAGCCCGCCGCCGGCACAGTGAGCTTCACTTTCGGCCTTTAACTTCAGCGGCTCCGCTCCATCCCTCCTCGGTCCGTGTGAGCAGAGCCGGAGCAGAAAGAAACCGCCGATTACCGGAGAAAAGGAGCGTTCATGAAGCGGTTGTTTGCAGAGAAAGTGTCCCGCTGAGGAGCCCGCAGGTCGGATGAGTGAAGAGGAGGAGCGCGCTGCCTGGAAGAAAGTTTCAACCAGCGTCAAGCTAACGAGGCTAATGCTACATCCGGTCTGCCCTTCAAAATAAAACCGTAAAACAGACAACCTTTTAATGAACAAACTCAGTTTTACTGATTCCTAAAAAAACACTAATACCAAACAGTTATCGTGGTTGGAAGTCACAAAAATAACTGATAAAAATGGAGGTAAGGAAAATGCATGTGAATTTCTGTGTGATATATCATGAGGTGGTTTCATTTAAAGCTGATTTGATTAAAAAAGTGGTGATATGATGTTGTGTTTCATCATTTTTCTCTTTTAACATTTGTTATTTATCATTCACAACACAAACATGCCGTTTATTATTTAAGAAAAGAAGATGAATAATAACCAGTAATAATGGGAAGTGATAAAAAATTGTACAAATTAAGAATAAAAGTGATGAAATGATGATAATTCATCTCTTTTTTCAATTGACACAGATTTCAGCACTTTCTTTAGATGATGAACAGCAGTTTTGTGTTGTGAGTGAGGGATGTAATTATTATCATATATGATATAAGGAGATTATTATTCATGTTTTAATGTAAAAGCAGGATTTCATTGTGTTGTTTGTTGAGCTGGAGCACATTTTTCTATCTATTTATTCATCTATCAATCTATTTATAATACTTGTTTTGATTATAGATTGTTTTATGATCAGGAAAAAAATATTTTACGTTAAGCAAACATATTTTTATATTGTGAGATTGGATCAGACAGTGTCAGGTATTTTCACCTGATGAAAAATAATCAATCGGTTCAGAAAGATTTTGATTGATCTTTTATTCTCATCATTCATACTTGATTTACTGCTTTTATTTTGGAAAATAATAATTGTATAACATCCTGTGTCGTGGCGGGAAACAGCAGTTCAATGATGTGAAGTTTTTCTTGGATGAAAGTTATTAAAAACAATATTTTAATATTTGTTCAGTTTTAATCACAGTTCTGGTGATGAAAATAAATCCTGAAAACTTCAAACAGAGAAATACATTTTTTTTCACATGTCGACATCTATTGGTGGAAACATTAAGTTTGTTTAAAAAAGTAAAAATGTCAGTACTGCAGCATAAATATCCTCAGTTACAGGCAAAGTTATATACTGCTGGATAACTTAATATATAAGAATATATAATAATTCATTAGTTGGTTTGAATTTTGTAGAAATACTCTTAATCTGCAAAGTAACTAAAATGTAGTGAAGTAAAAAAGTAAAATATTCATATCTGAGGTGTGATGGAGGAGAAGTATAAACAGGATAAAATGAAAATACTCAAACAAACAAACAGTCCTATGAAGTTACACTTAATTAAATTACAGTATTCAAGTAAATGTACTTAATTACTTATCACATCAGCAGCCTTTCAATTACATCTCAGTGATTTTAAATCATCACTGGTGACAAACAACACACTAAAATCTCAGAATAGTCCTTTATTTCCCTTCCTGCCCCCCCCCTCCTGCTGTCACACATCTGCCCCCCTCCCCCCTCATTGATTAACCAGCGAGTAATTTAATCACTGAATCAGGATTTACTCTGTTTGTAACTCAAACCTGCTCCCACCTTATCTGATGAATCTGTAACCACATCCGGACCATGTGGCATCAAACACACACACACACACACACACACACACACACCGCTGACCTCTGACCTCTGTCACTCATTTAAAACCATTAAAGGCACCAAGTTTCAGGCTCTGCAGGCGACCGAGCGCTCGCTGCGTCTGAAGTTCCTCATTAGAGGCTCGTAAAACTGTTTCCCAGGTCCAGGTCTCTGTTTCCGCTCAGACCAGGTCCAGGTCTCTGTTTCCGCTCAGACCAGGTCCAGGTCTCTGTTTCTGCTCAGACCAGGTCCAGGTCTTTGGTTCTGACGGTTTTCATCGACACCACGATGAGGAATCGAGTCCTGGTTTCAGATCCTGAGTTGGAAAATAGAAAAAGTTAAAATTATTCAGTTAATAACGTCGACTCAAGACACATTTTATCATAAAAATAAAAATAAAGTTCATCACATGATCCATTTTTCGTGCCATGCAGGTCTCATTTAATTGATTTTATATTCTGCTGGCTGTCTGAGTCTTTAGTCTGAGCTTGTTTCTATCAGATGCACATTGATTATTTGAGCTTTTGTTCAGGTTTTAACTCTTAAACTTTGAAACTTTCTCTCAGTGGACTTAAAATCCATGAACACTTTTAAAAGCAGCTGAAGAGTTGAGTTTGTTTTCATCTCAGTGCTGTTTTTTCCTTCAGTTTTCTGTTGGATGTTGTCTTTTTATTGTGTAGACTTTTATTTTGAAACACTTTGAAGCGTGCTGTATAACTAGACTTTACTTTCTTTCTTTCTTACTAATACATCATAATTTTATGTTGATCAGATTCATATTAATAATCTGAATCTGTGAAGTGACTTTATCAAAACTTTTACTTTTAGATGAACGTGGTGGAGAAAAAAGAACAAACTTAGTGAAGTAAAAGCATAAAATGCACACAAATAAATGCATACAAAAATGAAAAATGATCTCTTTCCTGTTTCTATATTTCACACACACGCACACACACGCACACACGCACACACGCACACACACACACACACACACTGATGGGGAAACTGAAGTCAGAGTGGCAGCTGAGGCTCTCGGCCAGTAACACCAGCTGCATGTCCTCATCCAAAAACACTGCCAGGTGCTGCCTGTCACACACACACACACACACACACACACACACACACACACACACACACACACACACACACACACACACACACA
>JBAJHX010000043.1:2395545-2409060 GCA_037176925.1 Amniataba percoides | reverse complement strand
GCATCAAAACAGCTGGAAATTTTCCATTGACATGCAGAAAATGAAATCATATGTTTGTGAGACATCTTCAGAGCTCAGACAGGCGGAGCTGGAAAGCGTTAAGAGACATTAATGCACTGATAGTTTTGATCTTTTCATGGGATTTTCTGACAATCTGAAAAATGCAGAACCACACCGATTTGATCCGTTGAGCCTGAAGTAAAACTTAACCCTGGGGCAGCCAGATTTTCTGTCCACAGATGGGAGGTGAGCAGATTTCAGACTCAATAAGGACGTTTGTTGTTTAAGAAGATGATAAAATATTTTGGATTTGACTGCAGATCTGATAGATAACACGTCTGAAGAGGCTGTCTTCTTTAATCCACCGCCCGCGACATCCCGTACAAGACTTCACCATTTCAGCCTAAGCTTATGTTGCATGATTTATAATCTCTATATAAAACCTCCCGTGAATTCTTTATAAAACCCCGTCATGATGGTGTGCAGCCGGGTGGCATCGTGTCGAGGACGTGCAAAGTTCACACGCGGCCAAAAAGACAAACAGAGCGTCGTCTGGAGAGATGCGTGATTTTATACATTTACACGTTTTTACCCAGAATGCCTTTGTGTCAGGGGTCATGTGAACAAATCGTTTGGCAAAGCCGATCTGAAGTTTCTCTTCTTGACCTCAGAGAAATTCCTGAGAGTTTTCCTTTGTGAAAGTTTAAACAACGTCAGTAAGAGGAGCGCGGCGAACACTCTGCGGAGGTCGTCTTCACGGGAACCCTGCAGGGAGAGATTAACGGCAGAAACAGAAAAGAAGAGTAAATATCCCGCCGGAAATGAATGAACGTGTTAAAAATAGAAAAGAAAACACACCAGTTCCCACCTGCTTCTTCTCCGCAAATAAAACAACAAACCCGGTTTCCTGTTTGGTGCCAAACGTTCAGTTTTTCGGGGCGTCGTGTTGGACGGAGGCCAGCGGTGAGAGCCGTGTCAGAGCTCGGCTCACACAAAGCACAAAAATATTTTCTTAATCACAGCGGTATCCATTCGAGGAAAGGCGAAGCTATTTATACAGAAATATGAGCCAGTTTCAAAGTCGTTTAGAGCCTGAAAGGAACGGAAACAAACTTTGAAAGAAGAAATTAAAGAAAATATGAACATGTGAAGAAATTTTGAGAAAATCCTGCAGCAAACATCGTTTTATATTCTTGAGAAAGCAAGTGTTTGTTTGATGAACTCTCAAAAAATAGCAAAACAAAAGCTCTTTGTCAGTCCTAGTTGATGTGCTTAAATGTCTCCTTTTGTCCAAAACTCGATGAAGATTTTTACTTTATAATGACATAAACAGAAAGGCAGAAGCCTGAAACAAGTGAATGTTTGTTAGTTTTTGTTCAATAAAAGACAAACAATCATCACAATAACTGCAGATTGATTTTCTGCCAACGGGAGAATCTCTTTAAGTTTCAGTGGCAGTCGCATTGTCGAATATAATGTTCTGATTTCAAGCCATGACACAATAATACTGAAACAATACGATGACAAACAGCAAACAGTGTAAACAAACAGTGTTCGTATGAAGTATTGAAGAAAATATTTGTCTGTCTCTTTATTTAAAATGACAAATACTTCTCAAATCATATTAACTCTTCTTTCCTGAAAGAAACTTTTGCACACTGGCAGATATTTCAAAGATGAATAAAAAGGAAACTGACATGAAAAAAGAGTGATTTGGTGTAACTGACCTTTTGCAGCTGGGTCGAGTCTGATCTGGATCCAGAAAAAAAGAGAGACAGGGTCTGAACAGTTTTATTTTTTAAGTGCAGCTGCAGACGTCGCTCCGCAGATTTAGATGCTGAGGTCAGTGTGAGATGCATCTCACACGAGCCATAAAAACCTCCTCGTTAAGAGCATCCCGCCGCTCCTCTCCGCCTCCGTCACACTCGCCGGAGCTGCAGTCAAACCTCTCTCCATCAGCTCCCCCAGCAGCCATTTCCTGTACGTCAGCCGTGACCTGTGACCTCCAATGAGGACATCTTTTGGTCGGTTTCCTTGGCTACTGAGAGAAAAAAAAGGCTGCTCTGACTTCTCCATCTGGCTCTCTTTTTCATGCACACGCCCATTTCTTTTTCTGTCAGTGGATTTTTGGAGTCGGATACGAAACTCTTGAGTTCAGGCTGTTGAATGGTGAAAGGTCGGTGGCTGTAATGGAGATAAAGTGCGTTTCCATCCACCTGTTTTTAAGAGTGCTTTTAATTTTTAAAAATTAAAAAAATGAGAGGAGGTGCTGAAAATGAAAAGAAAATGATTTTACACTCTGCAGAGGTGGAAAAGCTGCTGTATCGATGAAATCAAAGTGACCTAAACGTCCACTGAACAGCACGTCTCTGTTTTAACATGTCTCACCTGTCTTAGTATTATCGGTGGCTGTGTGATATGTTTCTGTTTATTTTTGTCTTTTCTTTAAATGTCTGCTTTATTTTTCCTCAGCCTTGTAGTGTTTTAATCCTTTCTCAACCATGTAAAGCACTTTATAACTCTTTTATTCTTATAGAAACAGGAAGTGAACATCAGCATCAGATGTGTGTGAAGTGACGAGGAGACTGTAAACTTCCTCATTAACACATGAAACAAACATAAATGAAAGATTTTATCCACATCAGGCTTATTTATTTACTTTATTCATATTCTGTCTGTCTGTAGATCATCTTTAAAATGCCCAAACACAGTTTATAATCAGCGATACGATCAAATGAGCTCTTCTTCTGTGACGTTTAATGGCAGCCGACTGAAGAACTGAACTGTTCATCTCGCCGCTCCAGATCGCTCACGTCCACATGAACTGCTTTTTCTTTAGCTGAACCTTTGTGCGTCACATGTGGATGGAAACAAGCTAAAACAGCTGAATCGGCCGGACACATCCTCTGATATTCTCCAGATATTATTTTCTCAGACTTTAATCACTCGGATCAGCTCTTGACATCTTTTTTTTTGGTGAAGCTGATGAACCGGCGTGTTTGTTAGTCAGCAGGCGGGGAGACGGGGAAGCCGGCTGTTAAGAAAATCAAAATAAGAAAAATAAACGTTTTTGCAGTGATTTCACTTGAGGATAGTCAGACACATGGGACACACACACACACACACACACACACACAGATATGAGGCTCCCTCGTCTGTGCTGCAGCTCCGGCTCTGGGCCTCTATTCAGATTTAAAGAAGGGCTAATTAAAGTAATTACTGCTTCTCCAGCATGAAGAGATGTTCTCTCCCCTCTTTTTCCCCTCTGCTGTTTTTTGTCACCGCTGCAGGAACGGAGGCATCATTACGAGTCTATTCACTCCCGAAATAGTCCTCTCTCCTCTCTGCATGAACGTCTCTTTTCTTTCTTTCTCTTTTCACTTGTCGGCCGGCTTTTCATTTCTCTCGTTAAGTCATAACTGCTGCCGTCGCCTTTGTGGTCACTTTGCCTCTTTTTGTCAACCGCCTGTCGTCGTTTTGTCATTTTTCTGTCCTGCGATTGTCGTCGAGCTTCGCTGAAATGAAAAATTTAGTTGTGTAACTTCGCCGACAAACTTACAGAAATGACTTCCAAAAATGCACGATTATAAAACACCATTTATAATACGTGCTCGACCTTTGTCTGTGTATTTTGTTTATTACAGTCAATATTTAGACTTTTAAATCTCCAAGTGTCCATTTGAAAACATTTTGCTCTCCCAGTGTTAAAAGATGCTTTTGATTCTGGTGTTGAAACAATTGATCGACTTTTTTTACAGTATTTAGACATTTAATAGACTAAAGATCAGTCGAAACAACAGTAAAGCCATGCTAACAACTCTGAGGCTGAAATTATGAGGCGCTGAATGCTAACACCTGCATGCAATGTTCATTTTAACTTAGTGTTTTTGCACGCTAACATTTGGTACGAGGCACTAATCAGAAAGCACCGAATACAGAAATGATTTAGTCATTATTTCAGTTATTTACTACTGGAAAAATTAGAAGTTTGACCTCATGAAAAGTAAGATTGTGCAGATCTCCTGGATATGTGCAGAAAATGTCTTTGCATTGTTGTCTGTAAATATGTAAAAGCTTCTGTCTGAATCACAGCTACTGTGGCTTATTTAAATCACCTTCATATCAGCTGATAAGAAAAAAAAATAGTCTTATCTCTGTTTGAATTTATCAGCAGAAACACGGCTATCTGAGAAAATCACGTGCGACTTTATCACCATGAAAATAAACTGCATTGTGTGTGTGTGATATGACGGACGCAGCAGATCCGACATGTTTGAGAATATATTCAGTTTATCAGCTTCATCAGTCTGTTTGTGAGACGACGGTGGAAAATATGGAGCGCCTCTCCTGCAGCTCTCTGCATCGTACATACGTCTACGTATCAGTTTCATTAAAGCATCCGTTCATCAGCGAAATCCTTTCAGACGGGACTGGAAATGTCGCGGGGACATGAAAGGATGTCAGCTGCAAACAGGATCCGTCGTTGGAGTCCTGCTATGTTTGAGACAGCGAGCTAAACAAAGCAGCAGTCTGTGACCCTTCAATCCTCTCAGGCCTCCTTTACCTTCTTACACTTTGACCCCAGGGAGCAGAAAAACACATTGTTCGCGATAATCTGCTGCAGGTAACTCTGACAGGATTACGAAGTTAAGTCCATCCGTTCAATTTGTACACCTGCTTATTCCCAGTCAGGAAAAGTAGATTACACACACACGCCCTGTAGGAAATCCAGGTTTCCCTTTTTAGAGACAGACACACCTAAACATGCCTCCAGATGTTCTCTCGGATTTTAACAAAACAAAGTTTGAGTTTGCAGCAGTAATGAGACCTTTTTGCCTGAAGCGTGGCTCAGAAAATGCCTGAGGTAACAGAAAAATGAAGCGATAAGCAGAGAGAGAGAGAGAGAGAAAGAAGCAGCTGTTAGGCAGCCGAGTGTGTCCAAGTAATTAATTTTTTTAATCTCAAGAGTTTCAATAACTTTATTTATAAATTCAGAATAAACACCTGTGATTTAATAATCCCACCTCAGATTTCACACTGTGACAGGTTGGTTTGTGTAGTTGGGCTGCTCATTTGGCTGCTTATCAATGTAATTATCAGTTTAACAGAGCAGCAGTGACGCACAGAGGCATTCATTTAAGAGGCATTGATTTCCTGCGATTTGCATCAAAATCGCTCTTCTGAGTCACAACTTGATCAAATGTGAACACACACAGATGATACCCGTATGTTTACATTCAGTGAGACTTTCTATTGATGAATAAGCATCTTTAAATCTACGTAGATATCTTAGAAAACTTCACAACTTCAGAACCTGCCTGAGAATCTGCATGTTTTTATGTTTTCTTCAGTTTCAAAATCATCCTGTGATAATTATCTGCTCCTCTGTGGGCTCGCTGCAAACAATAAGTGCTTGTAACTAATTCGGCACACTTTAAAATCCAGATTTTAACACATATAGGTTAAAAAACAGGCAACGGGAACACACAGCATGGCAACATCATGCATTATCCTTCCTGTATGTCCCCCTAAAGCATCATGGGAACTGTAGTTTCAAATGAGAATGAGAATCAAAGTTTAACTGCTCAGTTTTCACTGGTTTAATAAGAATAGTTCTCATGCACATTTCTTTTTATAGCAGATATCATGTGGACTTTTAGTGCAGATCAGTTTTTAATATTGCACAAAGAGGAAATAAACTGCTTCAGGGACTTCATTAGAGGAGGAGCTGGTGAATCATCAAGCTGCAGCACATTAGACCGTGTTGTAAATTAATGATTTCCTGACCCCAACGTGGAGGTCCAAAGAAAAAAAAAAAAAAAAACCTGAAGGATCTCCAGACGGTTAAAGAAAGTCTCCGAGAGGTTTTCAGTCTAAAAATGGCGCCAAAGCCTGTAAATAGTAAAGTACATCTGTGTTACTTTTAACACAGACGCTCTCTTAGCATTGTCCAAATGTGGACACAAAGAGTCTTTATTTAGCCTGGATGGACTCACGGTCGTGGATTAAAGCAGATCACGGACGTACTTGGATGTACGTCCCGGCTAAGTTTAAACTCTTTTCATGTTTTGTTCGAGGATCGTTTCATATTTTGACTGATCGGGGACACGAGACGCTAATTGGGATAAATTGAAACGCTGGCGACACGCAGAGTTAAGGTCAATATTCATAGATTAAACACAACTGCTACTGACATTATGTCACCAATTAGGAGTAATTAGCCGGCTCGTGTGTGACTGTTCCACCTTCACGCTTAAAGGCATCGCGTTTACATTTGTCACCCACACGGCCGCTCACACCTGACGCCGCGATGTCGAGATACGGCGCTCAAGATTAATGTGTTTGTGTGCAGATACGAGGACAAACTGACCGATTCCTGCGGGCACATTTCCAGTTTAAACTAGCCAGGCTTACTTACATCTGCATGTGGCAGAAATTTAAACCGACTTTAAAGGAAATCTGCCAAACAAAACGCAGATTTATTCATGTTTCCATCCATGTTTCCATCCGTTTATATGAATAATTGGTGTATAAACAGCTGATGCCTTTAAACCATCCAAAACTTTGCAGAAAACATGATGGAAATATGATATTTATTAATATTTAAATGAGATTATTATGTTTTTGGTGCTTCACTTGTTGGGATTTATTTGCTAAGTCTGTTTCTTTCCCACTTAATCACACGTTGCTTTAATCAATAATCAAATGTTTTCATCTTCCACAACCACAAATTGAAAATGGTGCAAAATGCAAACAAAGGAAAAACAGGTAGAAATGCACTTTTTTGGCGACATAAATAAAGCTGTTTAAAAGAACATCAGCACTTTGCAGAAAAAGATTCAAACATGCGACCATAAGTTTGGATGCTTTGTGATTTAATAAATTCAAAGTTCCTCGAAGGTCTTTGTGTTTTATAGTTTGGCAGCTTCTCGTGTCGTCGACGCCTGAAACTCGTGACGGTTTGAACTCTTCGCCCACGAACACGCAGAAACACGCCTGCGTCGTGGCGTCTCCGTGTTATGTGGGCTTTTATCGATAAGAAAAGACGTGGGTGTTTTTAACGAGCATCCTCTCTGACGTGCCGGCTCTTAACTCTCTTCTTTTGTCTGCTTCACCTATTAAAGATCCACCTCCACCCTTTTCTCTCTGCTGGATGACAAGCAGCCGGTCTTCCCTCTCTCTCTCTCTCTCTCTCGTCTGTCTCTCCATTATGCTGGCATTTCGTAAACATTTCAGTCACACTTTAGTTGCAGCGGCGGCTGATTTATTTAGCGCTGCGCACAAAGCTGTCCTCTCCATCTCTGTCTCCACCCGTCATTCGTACGCACACACACACAAACACACAACAAACACACTCCACTGTCTCGTCTTCGCCTCATCTCTCTTCCTGTCCTGCTGCCATTGTGTCCCACGTCCCTCCTTTAGCCTCCTCAGCGCTTTATCTTATCAGGAGCTTCGCTTTAAATCCACCTCTCTCTCTCTCTCTTCTCTCCCCCGCTTGCCTCCGTCCATCATACTTTTCCTCTCAGCTGTTCGGACTCACACTGACGATGGTTCGCTCTTTGTAATGTCTTTGATATTCTGTCTGTTTTTCTGCACTAATCAGTAGTCGGAGGAGTTTCTTTTGGCATCCAGAGGTTAAAAACAACATTAAGTACACATGATTTATAAAAAGTTGACCATGAAATGTAATAAGACTGAGCTGAAGTTTTAAAAGATTAAAACCTCTTCATACAATCAGCAGTTTCAAATCACTTTTGCCTTCGGGGGTCAGTGGCGTCGTCTTTAGTTCCCATTTGCAGCGACACGTTCTGAATTAGCTTCAGCTCACACTTTATCTACGTCGGCCGCGTAAAGAAAGAAAGCAGCTTCAAAAATACATCAAGCGTGAGCGAACGTGCTGCGTTTATTAAAGATTTTGGCGACACGGCGATGAGACTCACGACTGTAAACGCTTCGTACAGTTTGTCAGTCGCTGTATTTGTGTTTGTGTTTGATATTTTTAAATGTTTAAACTCTAATTTCATTGTGTTGTATCATGAAAATATAAATGAACCTTCGACCAGTTTTTCTGGGGACCAAAACTCAGCATTTATTCTCATTTTTATATCAATTTACACTTTTAACATTTAAATATCACCACTATCAAACAAACTCATTTACTTGCCGACCTCACGTAAAACAAACCTCCCTTTTGCAATGATCATATTTATTTTATCTCCTTTACACTCTTACCCATCACACTATTTTTTACTGCATTATTTCTTGTTTTTCTGTGTATATTTGTACTTTTTTGTTTTCCTACTTGCACATAGTTTATGTTAATGTTTATTTTTGTCTTCATTTTGTATTTCTGTGTATGTACAGAGAGACAGAGTCAGATTTCTTGCATGAGTTCACCTGATCAGTAAAGCCGATCTGTCGATACTCTCTCTTCCTCCCAATTTAAAGTTCAGTGTTTCTCACTCTTCATGTAAAGTTACACGAGGTCGAGCGGTCTGTGACTCGCCGCGGCTTAATGAACCGGCCGAGCTGAAACTCTGAATTTTCCGACATTGACAAAGACGCTGCGTTCATGAGGATCGGTCGTGTCAGGGTCGAAACCTAATCTGCTTAATGGGGCTGTCGTTTGAGGGAAAAAGTCCGATATGTGAACTGCAGTGAACTGAAGCTCTCATGAACTCAGCTTTAACTTTTGATCTGTTACGATCAGATCAATAAAACACTTGTGAGCAAACTCTTTCTGATCAGAGGCTCAAATGAATTCAGTTAAATGTTTTTAAAAAGTGTCAGGCCGACTGTTCGTTTTAGTTTTGATGCTGATGACGGTTTGATGGCTGAAAATAAAGGTGTTTTTTTTTTTTTTTTTTGCTTTTCATGTGCGTTGGTTCTTTTTTCTTCCTCAACAATCAGCCTCAGACTCGAGGAGTCAATCAAGATTCACAATCAGCGCTGATAAAGTCTTTTCTTCACTCCTCCTGATCGTTTTCTCTTCCTGCTTTATTGACTCTGTCTCTCCTCGCTCACCGCTTTGTCTCCTCGCTGCCTTATTTCCTTCTCTCCTGCTCGAGGATTTCTGTGTCTAGACGTCTTATTAAAACCAATAAAGTGGAGCGACCGGACGCGACTGTAGAGCAGAGATAGCTCGAGGTGTGTGTTCCCTCGGCGAGCTCTTCACCTCGCTCTGTGTGTGCAAAAGATGTGAATTTATGAATATATATATGTGTGCATGTGTTTTTTTTTTCCTAATTTGTTTTGAGCAATTGCCTTTCCATTGAGTGAGTTTGGGTCTTATCTCGGCGCCGTATTAGAGAGCTGCTTTGGACTTGAGCATGTCAGTGAAGCATGAAACTGAGGCTGAATGAAAATAGTCTTATTGCACACCTGAGAGCAGATGGAGTTCGCATGTTTGTGTGTTGTCGCCCGATGTAACTGAAAATCTGAACGCTGTGACCCACAGCATTGTTGTACTGAACCATTAGCTGAGCGGCGGCGCTCGTCGGCCTCACGCTCTCCTCCCGACTTTGAATAAAGCGCGAGAGCCGATCTCGCCGTCATTTCTTTTTCCTCCCACCTGGAAATGAGCTCGACTTTGCACTCCACCCCTCCTGATTGTTGAACCGTGACCCAGCGGGCGATTTCAGGGTCACGTTTCCAGCTGACTGACAGCTCCTTCACGCGTCGTCCTCGTGCATTTGTGCAGGTCTGACTTTAAAACGCGGCCTCGGTTTCCTCGTCTTCGTCCTCTCAGCGCGGTCACGTTTTCCTGAAGACATTTGAGCCATGTTGGTTTTTTTTTTCAGTTGTGGAGGTTTTCCAGGAAATCCTGAGGCAGGCCCAGAAACATCGGAGGGATTACGAGTCCCATCTGGCCTTTGAATACGTCGGGATCTCCCAGGAGGAGCCGAGTAAATCACCGGGATAACTTACTTATCTTTCCCCCCAACCTGCAGGAGTGGCAGATAATTAATAGATGGATGGGTCTTATCTGGGACGGGGTTATTGATTGGTCTCTGTTTTGGTTGGTTAGTCATTGCTTCTGATTGGGTTTTGATGATCAGTCATCAATAAATGAGTCTGAAGGCAGCGTGTGACCATCTTTAATCTCTTGTTTCTGTGGCGTTAACAATACGTCACCCGTCTGTTATGATCTGACATGCAAATCCTCTCGACCTTTGACAGAAGAAGAGATCACGTTATCTGCCGTCTAACTTGCGTCTCGGCTTCAGTCTGCTCCTGACTCAGCACGCTAAGTTATCAGCCAGCCGAGCAGCCCCGCTATCAGCCCCGCGAAGCCTCCAGCGTCGCATATTTTGAAGATTAATTTCCCCTTTGCTGTTTTCTCGGGCGAGATAACGTGAAGCTGAGGAGGAGAGAGAGAGAGAGAGATCTGTGGCCGAGTGCAAATCACGTTGTTGTTCACGATCATCATCCTTTCCCCCCCTTTGGCCTTTATATTTCAGGAGGCACCTGCATGCACAGAAATTGACGACTGCTGTTTACAAACCGCACGTCAGAACAGCTTCACACTCGAAGAGACGCCCGCCGAGTGTGAAGAGATAATGGAGGGACAGACAGGCCGATTTTGACATGCAGCTGCTGTTTTTTTTTAATCATTTTTCTGTGTATTTTTCTGAGCCTGTATGTTTTTGTGTGTCAGAGCATCCACGTCTGCGTCGGCTGGAAAAGGATTGTTGATCTTTTTTTTTTTTTTGTTCCTGAGGCATTGATGTCCAAGCTAACCCCCCCCCCGCAGAGCGGTGTGCCGACAAACTGTTCGGAGTAAAGATTTTTTGAGAATGGATGCATGTTGGCGTCTGAGGAGTCAAGAGCTCTACATCTGTGTGTCACCGACGGTGGTACTTATTTCCATGGTTACGGGGATCCAGGATGGCCTCTGAAAGCGCGCATCACTGCAGACTTCATTGTGTGCTCTCATTACTGCCCTGTGTGTGTCCTCTCCAGCTGTGAGGGGCGGAGGAGGGAGGTGTAGTGGAGAGAGGGACAGAGACACGACAATTGCCGGAGCTTGTAGGAGAAAAAGAAAAAATGTGCGGGAGTAAAAATGCAGCGAAAAAAGTGGAGCAGGAGGGGAATGAAGAGGGGGGGAGTGACGGAGAGCGGTTGGAAGAAGCGCTGTAGGGCCTCCCATGAGAGACACTCAGCTGAGACTCTGATGAAACGACGGCAGAGACACAGATTGATGCTGAGAGATGAAGAAGAGCAAAACATAACAAAAGACGGCTCGGCGGTGACACCGGTGGACTGTTGACTGACGCTTTATTGATTTTAACGTGTTCATTTAGTGACGCTCAGTATAGACGGGGTGGAAATCCTGCAGAATTTTTCTTCGTTGTCATTCTTTCAATAAATCTGACAACATATGCAACAAAAATCTTCTCTTATTTGCTGTATTTTGTGCTGTTTTAGTCGGCTCTTTACTGTTGCATGGGGCTGAAAACAAACTGAATCCATCCTGTTATTAGCGCTCATCAAGAGTCGGAGGATACCGCCGCTAAAAGCTGCACACTGCATGAGTCACGTTGAGCTCCCCGGAGATGATTCAATCCCAAATGCACCCAAAGCGTCGCCCCTCGGTCGGGTTGAATCAATTTTACCTCCTCAGTGGCGTCAAAATTAGCAGCCACACATGACTGCGTTACGCCTTCGTGGTTACGAGATCTGTCTTTTTTTTTGTTCGTGTGTCACCGTTTTATTCAAGGAGGGAAAATCTGAACAGAAATCTACATTCGCACCTGAAGTTTTTATTATTCATGCTTCAAACTTTCAGGCTCGTTTGCAGAGTCTGTTGGCGGGTGAAGCGACAGGTTTGAAGGATTTCTTTTGATCTCTAAATGAAGTTTTATGTGGATAATTGAGCATGAAATTATTTTTTTATTCTCATATTTTGATTTTTTTTTTTTAATGTCTGTTAGATTATGTGGGAATATTTTTATTTTTATAAAATCCTCACAGAAATGTTTGACGAGCAGAAACTTTCTGCAGCTTCTCGTCAGTTTACATCAGCTGTTGATAGTTTTTTATTCTTAAAAGGAAGTTAGAAGGTAATTGAAGAAATAACTTTATTAAAATGAGCCCACCTGTTGAATGCTGCTCTGATGTGAACATGAAGGATGGTGCATCTAATATCTTTCCACAATAAAGAAACTGGAGTTAAGGTGAAAGTGCAGCAGGTATTTTATTCCAGCAGATGCCGGCCAAAGATCCTGAGATCATGCAGATATTAATCCTGGAAAACGGGAACGGATAATTCCCGGAAAGCCAAACTCAAATCTTCAAGCCGACACAGGCTGACTGAACTTTGGTTCATCTTTCAAAATCAAATCACTGTCCTTCACGATTTAAAACAATTTGTCGTTTCAGCTCGGAGCTTTTAGACGAATCACAAAACAATCAAATATGCAGACGAAACAAATTGAGTCTGGAGACAGAAACCGACAAAGAGACTCCCGAGAGTTGAATAAAAAAACAGCAGAAACCACGACATCGCCCCTCAGCTCTGCTCTTCTTTTTAAATTCATTTTAAATAAAGGTGTTAATTCAAAAGTTTATAAATGGTCCAACAATGAAAGCAAAATATCCAAATCCAATAAAGGTCACACTGACGTTTTCATTGATTGCTTTTGTTTGCTTTTCTTTTCTTATCTTTCTTTGATAACTGGGTCAGAGCTGCTAAATGAGTATTCATGAATCTCTGTGTGTGTGTGTGTGTGTGTGTGTGTGTGTCTATATTACAAATATGAATTCATGCTGATGAGAGTGTGTGGAGGTGGAGGAGCGATGGAAAGGTCCATATAGGATTTCCTGTGAGACCAGGCGGTGTTAAAGGAGATGGAAGAAGAGGGGCCTATTTATAGCATTTGCTCTGTGTGTGTGTTTGTGTGAGAAAGAGCCGAGGCGAATGTCAGTACATAAAAAAAGTGTGTGTTGCATATGGATGGCAGCGTGTGTGTGAGAGACAAAATATGCGCGACGTGCTGCTAATGAGTGTGAGGCCGATAGGAGGTCATTTCAGTGACAAATAGCACTGATGGGAACGACTCGTATGTAGGACGCCATGAAAAGTAGCTGCTTCTGAGACTAATGCTGCTTCAGGTGCACGAGTGTGTGTGTGTGTGTGTGTGTGTGTGTGTGTGTGTTTTCTTAGTGAACTTTTATCAGCTGTAATAGCAGCCTGGATTGTGAGAACAGGAAGGTTTTTCGTCATTTCCAGATTAAATAGTTCTGCCTCTGTTTGTGAAGTTTGTGCAGAAGTTTGTTTTTCTCTGCTGGTCTGCAGAAGTATTACAAATTAATGACTGAAATCTTAAATTACTGTGATTTTAACTGATTTTTTTGAGATTTTAATGAACGGTATCACCAGATCAGAGCAGTCACAAAGGTTTCCTTTGTGGGCAAAGTCTGAAACTCAACTGTATTTGACAGTTTGCGTCACTTTCATGAACTCAATTAGATTTTTTTGCAGAAGTTAAGTGATCCTTTTACTTAATTGTG
>JBAJHX010000043.1:2368445-2381806 GCA_037176925.1 Amniataba percoides | reverse complement strand
ACCCGGCTGCCTCTCCGTCCCCGACACGCTGGGAGTTGTGGGAATACGGAGATCGGAAATCAATACGTGTTTGTGGACTGAACGGGACGAGGCAATGATTTTCAGCTCTCTGTTTTTTTCCTCTCCTCCCTCCCCTCCCGTCTCCCGCCTGTTGTCTGCCGGGCTCATCGTTTTCCGCTCTTTTACCAAAAAAAATACACCCACCAAACTTAAATTCAAAAATACAAAGTCAGGCTCAAAGGTCAAACTTACTTTTTACTTTCAGAAGATTTCATGCACGTCTCCTGGTCTTTCTCAGTCGATGATTAAAGAGCGACTCAATGTTTAGTTTGTTAATGATCATTTATAGTTGATGAAAAGACGTCGTTTTTTTTCATATCTCAACTCTTGGAGAATTTCCACCTTTCCACATTCATTGTCTTCAGAGGATGAATCTTACTGACTTTTTGTGGCTTTAAGTGACGGATGCTTCAAGCTGACATGAACAAACATGTTCTGTAAAACTCGAGTTGTAAATTAGTTTTACACCTTCAGCTTTAATTTTCAAAATAAGAATTAAATCCTCCTGCTGAACTTCGTTTTGACCTCACATCTGTGTCCTCTGTGTTTGTTTTTTCCTCGAGGCCCTCAGAGGTCTCTCTCAGGTGTCTCCAAAGACCAGACCCTGATCTGTCAGAGTCTCAGGAAGCAGAGTCGAGGTCTGCCAAGCCTCAAATCCACCCTGCGTGTTTACAGAACAACATTTCAGGCCTCGCTCGTGATCGGTTAGTCGTCGGCTCGCGGTGTGTGTTCACGCCGACACACTGACGGCTTTGGGTCCCGGGAGTTTGGAGAGGAGGACTAATGGTCGTATAATAAGGTTTCACACGGGACGCGTGACAGTTCAGATGTTGTTTGGTGATTTAATGACGTTTCTGTGAACGAGCGGTGTGTGTTAAAGTCGACACGTCCGGACAGAGTGCAGCTTGTTTCATATTCATTCGATAAGCTGTGAGCGACGGCAGCCAGCAGCCTGTTAAACAAAGAGTCACTGTGTCACATAAAAATGATATTAACCAAGATTAAAGCTTCGGTGTGTAAGAACAGAAGTAAAACTGATCCTCCGGGAGTCTGTAAAGCTGCTTTTTCAGCCCAAGCTCAGGTTGTCTTAATCTTTATTATTGATGATGATGATGATGATGTCAGGTTACCGCTCCGTCTGCTCGTCACACACTCAAACTCCAGGTATGTTTCCATCCTCGTGATTTTATACACACCGAGTGGAAATGCTCCAAAAATTAGTAAAGAATGAGAAAATTGCTAACAGAAACATATATTTCCTTCATGTTCTCCACAGTTTGTGCTATTTTAATTACGTCGCCTCGTGTTTTCTTCTTCTGCAGTGAATTAATGACAGAAGCATTAACGCCACCTCATGTTTATCTTGATTCACTATAAAATTTGTCAAGTGGATGGAAATATACATTAAAATTTCTCTACATTTGTGTAAAATCTGCACTTGTTTGGATGGAAACTGTGTTTGACCTATTTTATAGCCAACAGCTTTATTTTATTAACAGTTTGACAATCAGTGTGCAGGAAATATATGTCAGTGTGCATACGAACAATGTGAGATTAAAGGTTTTTTTTCCCTTCATTCAAAAAAAAAAGAGGGTTTTACTATGCTGCACTGTGTTCTGGGTATTAGGACACAAAGCTGAAAAACACAGATGTTCAAAAATCTGCACACATTTTCATCACATATCAGCTCAATCTGTCTGTGATTGGTTGAGATTTAGTCTGAGCAGATCCTCTTTGTACTTCAGAGGATGTGGATGGTTATGAAACCGCCGAGTTGTGAGAGAACAATGAAACAGAGGAGAAAGTGTGTGAAGTGATTCATGTGAAATTTTCTCTTTGGGGTTCCTTTGGAGACTCGGCTCAGTTTGTCACCTCAAAAACAATCAAAACACCGTTTTTAACACGTTCATTTCTTTATTTCATGAGCGTCGCTTATTAAAAGTTTGGATTGTTACGGATTATTTCTACATTTCTAGAGACCCCAGCTGTGAAACACAAATCTACATCTGTAATGGGTGCTGACAGTATGATCGTTTTTAGTAGTTTTAATAGATCATCAGATGTTTTGTGAAGATATTCACTTTAAAGTGTTAGAAAATAGTAAAGAAATTTGATAAATTATCTAATTTGAGAAGCTGGACCAGATAATATTTGGCTTTTTTCTTTATTTTTTTTCCCCAAAAAACAAAATTAGCTGGTAATCGGCTGAAGGATATGTTGATTATTGATCAACTAATCAACAACAGATACTCTAATACTGTAATAGTGGGGTGGAAATGTAAAAACTCAAGTAAATGTCATTAAGTACAGTACTTAAATGCACCTGCTTCCTTCATTTCTTTTTCTGTGAACAGCTTTTAGGCAAATCACAGGAATAAATCTTTGTTCATGCACAAGCTTTACACCGTAAAACGTGAAATATTTCCTCACTTAGTGTAACGACGATGCTTCAGGAATATGCTTGTATTTTGTCTCCTTCATAAATATTCTCATTTTGCAGCAAAGAGAAGCGTTACCTCTCAAGTGCTTGATTTTAAAATGATCATTATTTCTCCTTAACGCAACAGTTTAAAGGGCTGAACTGTAAAGAAACAGTAAAGATGACTTCCTCTTATATTGCAGCGCTCACAACATCTATGAGGCTGCTTGGTTGTTGAGTTTTGTACTGTATTTGTGTTTTTTTCATCACCTCCACTTTATCCTCTTTTTTTTTTTTTGCCACGGTCAAGGCCGCCTCACTGCGAAGCCATTTCAGATCCCGAAGTGAAACGGCCTTTACCGCTATCAGCACGGTGTATCTGTACAAACCAAACAGAGCCGGCTGATGGAGGAAGCGGAGGAAAGGAGCGTCCACAGGAGACGTGGTCGACTCTCTGCACTCGGCGCCACGTGTAATTACCGCTGTCATTTCAGCTGAGGCCGACGCAGCTCATTACAAATCAGCGAGGAGCTATTATCGGGGGCCTTCAGTAAAAATCCCGTGCTGCAGCGCTAATGAAACTTAACTTAACATTGACATTTGCTCACCAAGCAGAGATGAAGCTGCCAATCAATCTGTCACTCGCTGCAGATAGCCCGAGGCGGGAGGCAGAGATCCGAGCAGGGCTGCAAAATATCTGAATGTGCGTGCACAGATAGAAAGGTGCATCCTGTGCAGAAACACAGAAAAACACCAGTGCAGGTTTTCTATACAAACAGCTTTACTGTGGAGGATCGATGTATGACTCTAAAACTTAAAGTCTGACACCAGAAACTCCTGCAAACAGTTGTAGGTGCCTGAAAAACGTTGATAAAAAAAAAAAAAAAGAATGAATAAATCAAATAAAAGTGCAAGTATTCATTCTAGTATTACAACAACATAAATCTGTGTCAGTCATGGTGGTTTCTTGTTACAGCGTGAAGGTGAATTTCTAATCTATAAAACAAATAGATAAACACAAGATAAGAGATTTAAAAAATACCAATATTTTCTTGTAAAAAAAACAGCGATGCAGTGTGTTTCTGCCTTTTACAGAGACTTTGAATGTCATAATAAGAGAATATCTTTTACTCATTGACCTACAGAGACCCAGGGGGTGTTAAATGTTTTAAACAGTTCTGCGAGTTTTACTGCCTTACTGTTGTAGAAACACTTTCTGACCTCCTCGCCATCTGTCTTTGTCTTTTCCCAGGACCCCTCGGTGCAGAAGGTGGGCGGAGGGAGGAAGAAGACGGTGTCCTTCAGTAGCATGCCCTCTGAGAAGAAGGTAGATTAAAAGAAATATTCCTTGTTGTGGTTATCTGAGGTGATCGGATCATGAAGGAGTTGGTTTTCTGTCCCAGGTGAGCAGTGCAGCAGACTGCTTGGCGTTCATGCAGGGCGGCTGCGAACTGAAGAAGATCCGGCCCAACTCCAGAGTTTACTGCCGTTTCTACACTCTGGACACGGACCTGAGCTGTCTGCGCTGGGAGCCGTCGAAGAAGGACAGCGAACGGGCCCGGCTGGACGTCTCCAGCATCCGAGAGGTTCGCACCGGGAAGAGCACCGAGACGTTCCTCCACAACGGGCCTCTCTCTGAACACCTGGCCGAGGAGGCGGCCTTCTCCATCATACACGGAGACGACTACCAGGTAGAACATCACAGATCTGAGAAACAGACCTGCAGCTGCTCCCTCCGCTCACACAGTAACCTGCGTCATCTCTCCCTCCCTGCAGTCTCTGGACTTGGTCGCGTTGTCGGCAGACGTGGCCAACATCTGGGTGACGGGCCTTCGCTACCTGCTGGCCCACCCGTCAGTGGTGGGGGGCGCCGGGGGAGGCGTCGGGGGAGGAGGCGTGCTGGGCGAAGGAGGAGGCGTGGCCGTAGAGGGCAGCCTGGGAAGCAAGATGAGGAGCGAGTGGCTGGCTGCCGAGTTCGCTCAGGTGGATGAGGACGGGTACGGCATCGTGTCGGAGGACGTGGCGGTCGGCACCATCTGTAAACTGTGTCCAGGCATCAAGGAGGCCAAGGTGAGGAGGGAGGGGGGTCAGGTTAGGTCAAAATCATCCAAACATCATGAAAATGCTTCATGCAAGACTGGAAGATACTTTTACAGTGTTTGATATAAAGCTGAAGGCCACAAAAAAAAATGCTTTTCTGCAGAGTGAATTTTATCTGTAAATCGCTAAAAAAATCTGTATTTTTACATGAACCATTGATCATTTAACCATTGTGTACTTTCAGCTCACTGTTGTAATATTTAGTTTATCACACCTTTTACTGCATTAACTCTCTCTCACTGCTCTTTTGTGTTGTTTTCATTAAAAAGCCTTTTCTAAGTGACCTTCTCTGCAGCAGACATGCACAGTTATCTGGTTAACATGCTGGAGCATTTAGCAGCAGGGGAGGCAGACGTTTGTTCTCAGGAGGTTTTCTGTTCTCTTGCACAGCAAAGAATTACTCAAGAAATCAAGAAAAGAATCAGCACATTCATCCAGAATGAAAGAAATATTAGCTGCAGTCTGTTAAAATACAAACCGGCTGAAAATGATGAACTCCAACAGTAAAATCCTGCTTTTACCTTTAAGAAGAGGAAGAATCATCTAAAGAGAGGATAGACAACATTACTTCAACAATGAATGCTTTAATTACATTTTCCTCATTATGCTTACATATTTTTACTTCTATTGTGAATGTCTTGCAGTGGAGTATTTTTACAGTGTCATATTAATAGTTTTACTTAAACAAAGGATCTAAAGTGGATCCTCCGGTGCAGCATAAATGAAAAACTGAGTGCAGAGGAGCAGCTGCCACACAAAAAGCAATAACAGCAGTTTGGAGTTTTGTCATTTTGCCTGATTCAACAAAGCGTGCCCGGCTAAATGTCTGAAACACATAAAGCAGCCCAGCTGTCTGACATCAGCAGAGTTTAGCTCTTCACCAACACATCATCGACCATCATGCACTGTGATAACCTCTAATCAGGACTCTTTGTGTTTCTTGCATGTGAGAGTGTGTTTGTTCAGACAGGTGAGGTTTTTAGCGAGATGTTATCAGAGATCTCAGGCAGAAATGAAACGCTAAAGAAAAGAAGAGGAAGTAGACAAAAAAAAAGAGATGAGAGGAAGAGATGACAGAGAGATGATGAACACATTGTGCTGTTTAATGTGGGTCACTGTTAATATCCTCATTGCATCAAGATAAGTAAAGTTTAATCAAATTTGGCAGCTTCAGTAAATGAATGAGTCATAATGTTTGACTGACTTATGAACCGCCTGTCCCACCTGACCCTTCGTCCACCGTCCGTCCCTTCAGGTCCGCCTGCGCTTTAAGGAGATCCAGCGCAGCAAAGAGAAGCTGACCTCTCACGTGACGCGGGAGGAGTTCCAGGAGGCTTTCTGCGAGCTCTGCACCCGGCCGGACGTCTACTTCCTTTTGGTGCAGCTGTCCAAGGACCGCGAGTGTCTGGACCCTCAGGACCTGCGCCTCTTCCTGGAGACGGAGCAGGGTCTGTCTCTGGCCACCACCGAGGGCTGCTGGGAGCTCCTGAGGCGCTTCGAGCCGTCGGCGCAGGGCAGGGAGAGGGGGCTGCTGGGTCTGGACGGGTTCGCCCGCTACCTGCAGTCTCCGGAGTGCCAGCTGCTCGACCCGGAGCAGCTGGGCGTCTGTCAGGACATGAACATGCCTCTGTCCCACTACTACATCAGGTGCGTGCGGCTTTTCTGTCGAACTTAATCCCACAGCACTGTCCTTTAAAAAAAACTGGGCCCTGATTCTTCCCTCAAACAGCAATTGTCCAGACTGAGCTTAGCAACAGTAACCAGGCACGTCCTGAGATGCTTCAGATTGTCTCCCTGCATGAGGCCGTGGAAACAGACATACTCTGCATCTCCAGAGTTTGGAGGGTTTTCAAGTCACTAAATACAAGAGCGATAGTATCCGTCTGAGGGTTGCATTAAATTATGTGTCTGTCTGGCCCAGTGTAAACTTAAAATGATGCCATATCATCAACTAAATCCATTATTTGGAGGGATTATATGTTACAAGACTCGACAATCCACTGTTGAGACAACAGATCCTGCTTTTTTATTTATATGTGATATGAAATGATGATCATTTTAAAAATAATTGTGAGTTTTGGGGTCAGTCTGTGGTTGTAAACTGCACGTGTCTGCTGCATGCTTGAAGGGAAAGATTGACTTTCTTTGCAAAGGGTCAATTAGACAGCTCACCCGTAATTAAGCACAGTAATCCATATGATCGAATAATCCACATGTCCGTCAAAGGTCCACTGACACGTCTGTGGGTGATTATCTCTGAATGAATTCACTCAGTGTTTCGTGTTTTTCAGTAACCTGCCAGATGGTTCTGCTTACTCACTGCACGCCACCACCAAAACAAACACTTGAGAAAAATCTGCACATTAAATCGGACATATTAAGCTCCTGTTACGTTATATATGAGATAATCTGATATCTTTTTTTAATCTCACTGCCTGGAAGCATGTGTCAAACCACGTGGAAGATATTTCCAGCTGTCATCAAATGTTAGTGATTCTAATAAAAGATCATTTGGATGATTTGTTGCTGATGTTCCTCCTCAGCACCTCGTACCGCTCCTACCTGCTGGACGATCAGGTCCACGGCAGAGCCGACCTGGGAGGGCTGATCAAGGCTCTGCAGTCCGGCTGTCGCTGCGTGGAGCTGGGAGTGACCGACGGCCTGGAGGGGGAGCCTCTGCTCGGGGTGGACTACGGGCCCGACATCCCCCGCCACCACCACCATCACCACCACCACCACCACTCGCCCGTCACCATCCGCTCCGCCCTGGAGGTGGTCAACAAGTACGCCTTCCTGACCTCTCCGTACCCGCTCCTGTTGTACCTGTGCCAGCGCTGCTCTCCGGCCCAGCAGCGCACTTTGGCTCAGCACCTGAAGAAGGTGTTTGGCTCCCGCCTGTACACTCCAGAGGCCCTCCCTGTCAGCATGGGGGGCCGGGCCACGACCTTACCCTCCCCCGAGCAGCTGAAGGGACGCATCCTGATCGTGGGGAAGAAGCTCCCTCCGGAGCAGGACGGCTCTGACGGGGACATCTCTGAGGAGGACGAGGAGATCGGAGGCGGGGGCCCTCTGGCAGGTCGGCGGATGACCATACCTGGTGAAGAAGAGCTCGGCGTGGTCTTGGTGGTGCCCCCGCCCTCCCAGCCCAGGAAGCTGCGCCTCCACAAAGAGCTGTCAGACCTGGTGGCGATCGCTCGGACGGGGAGCCGCAGCTTCTACTCGCAGAGAGCGAGCCACAAGCAGGCCCAGCAGCAGTCCCCCCCCAGCAGCCCCTCCTCTCCGGGCACGCCGCTGCCTCCCGAGCCGCCTTACTGGACTCTGTGCTCGCTGGGCGAGGGGGAGGCCGGGCGGCTGACCACAGAGAGCCCGGAGGACCTTGTAATGTTTACCAAGCGCACCCTGACCCGGGTGCGACCCAGCTCGGTGCGTCTGGACTCCAGTAACCCCAATCCTCAAGGATACTGGAAAGGCGGGGTCCAGCTTGTGGCCTTGAACCAGCAGACCCCCGGCGCCATGCTGGACCTGCACAGAGGTCGCTTCTCGCAGAACGGAGGCTGCGGTTTCGTGCTCCGGCCTGCCGTGATGAGGGACGAGGTGTCGTACTTCAGCGCCCACACGCAGGGCTGCGTGCCCGGAGTGCCGGCTCAGACTCTACGGATCAAGGTGTCCACGTGGTTTCTTTTAAGCCAAAACATTTGCAGTTTTGCACTAAAATATCAACTAATTTAACCTGAAACGCTTCGTCTTCTTGCGTGCAGGTCATCAGCGCCCACAACCTGCCCAAGCCTCAGGGCTCAGGCGCTAAAGGGGAGGTCATTGACCCGTACGTGGTCCTGGAGCTGCACGGCGTCCCGGCAGACTGCGCCGAGCAGCGAACGCGAACAGCTGCTCAGAACCAGGACGACCCGCTGTTCGATGAGACCTTCGAGTTTCAGGTGAGTAAACACCTGTGTGAGTTTCTGCTCTTTGCAATGAAAAATGTGTGGATCCAAGTTTGGATTAGTGTCTCATTTTGGTACAATGTGAGCAGGGCGTGACGCAGCTTCACGCATCGTTATGAGGAGAAATGTATTATTGGCTTCTTAAACAGCATCATCCTCTTCCCAAATGTTATTTTGCTCTAAATGACCTAAAATGTGGAAATACAGCATTCTGCATAAAAGTAAAAGGGCACAAAATGTCCCCTTTTAACTAAATTAGTGTTCTGTGACTCTCTGAAATCCTAATAAAAAAAGTACATCTTTGCAGTCAGGTTAAGTGTTTAAAAGGTTGCACTCGGTTATTTTTAGGTTCTTTACATGCACACAATAATGTCCATACAGCAGATACAGAGAAGAGCTTGTTTAATCCATTTACATAACTGCATGACAGCTCCCCTTAATAATCCTGTTTACAGGACCAAAAATATGATTTTAATTTTCTGCAGAAATGTGTTGTTTTCTTTACATATGCGATCGGAGCTGGTGATGATTTCGGTGTCGGTGCTTTTCTTCTGCTCTCAGCTCGCTCTGAAAACACACCGAGGATGACGTTATAGTTAAAAATCATCCGTTAATCTAACCCAGCGCAGACTTTGCTTTTATTGCATGAAATTGTATTTTAATGTGCATTTAAAAGTGTGCTAGATTAAAGATTTATAGGGAAGCGGAAGAGGAAAATGTCAACAGCATGAAAGAGGCTTATGTGATTTTTGGAGAGGCCTCTCGCTCTTGTGTTGCTCTGCACCTGCATGAAAATGGAGCCCCGAGTGCTTAATTAAAGGGGTCAAGACCATCAAGATTTAAATGAGGCGCTCCCATGAATTCACTCAGGTCTGCAGTGAATGTATTATTACAGGAGACGGATCTGATGGCTGGCTGTGATGTTGCTGGTTTGGCTTTTTCCCTGCTCACTGACAGAGTCCTGCATCAGAGCGGCTGAGCCATAATGACAAGCTGTCACAACTGATATGGCATGTTCTCTGTCATACAGTATCATCGTGTGTGTGTGTGTGTGTGTGTGTGTGTGTGTGTGTGTGTGTGTGTGTGAGTCCTGACCTAACTTACCTTCACAAATAGTTGTGTAACGCCCTCATTTCAAAAGAATATTTCACTGTAATTGCACTGGCTCTTTGTCTGGAGATAGACATATAATGAAATTTAAATGCAGGATTTAGCCGTCTGGTACAAGATGTATCCACGACTAATGTGCAATAAGTGAGGCATATTAATATTTGATTGTATAACTCAACCTGAGTATTACATTTACTTAAAACTTTGGTTTTCTTCTCACCTGAATTTTAATTCTCATGTCCAGTTTTCCCTTTTTGATGCTCTCTTATTTTAGGTGTATGCCGATTTAAAAAAAAAACTGACTTTAAAGAAACTGAATCCCAAATAAACTGACAAAATGCCGTAAAGTTGCCGTCGCAGAGAGGTAACAGGTAAGTCTTTTGTTTGACGGGTTCACTGACTCAGACGTGTGAGGGAGGAAAATAAAAAACAGAGTTCGCTCTGGTGACTGACAGCAAATCAGGCAGCACATCACGGCCTCCTGATGGCTTTATTCATCTTCTCTGGTGCTCCCAACAAGCCTGTGAAGAAATAGTTAGAGTGTCGAGATTTATCACGTCTGCTTTCATACGTGTGTTGCCATGGATACCAGTCAATCCCAGATAAGTAAAGAGGGCTGCGGAGAGGGAGCAGAAAAATAAGACTCTGCTGGATGAGACGCAAACAGCAGTCTGATTATTTCAAAGGTGGTTTTGTTCATCACTTGTTGCAGCAAATGCAAAACACTTATTTGTCGCATTTGCAAAGAAAAAGTGGAGCCACTCTTTGAATTCATCCAAAACTCACCACCTAATGTCGGCCGTCAGCGGTGCATTGATTGGATGATTCTTGCAGAAATTCACCTGTGGAGTCAAAGTTTGCCCCTGATGATTGTTCCTCCCTTCAACTATAATTCAAAGAACCAAATAGTCTCTTAATGCAGTTGTTAATCTTGTGACTGAACTGTGACACTGTTTTATGTTATCAGCTCCTCACTCTGCAGCTCTGTGCAGATCTTCTCCCCTGACAGCAGCTTTAAGCAGCAGATATAAAGCCACTTTTTGTCACATATTTACTTCTGCACGGCGTTGTTGGTGCACACAAGCAAAAGCAGCGAGACCAAAGTTTTCAAGCTGTTTCAGGCGAGTTGTTTACGTCACAGCAGCCAGAAGAAACTAAATTAAACAGATGAAGCGATAAGAGTCTGTTTGCACACACTGAAGGAGTTGGATAGTTGAAATCTTCCTCAAACCTTCACCTGGACCTGCTGTGATGATTTGTGATGTTTGGCCTTCTTGTAACTTCAGTATTATTAACGATGAGAGGAAAAGACTGAGTTTTAAACTGGGCGGACGCTGTTCTGATTCAGTTTTGTCCCAGAATTTTACAACCAGGCTGAATTTGTAGTTTCACAGTCCGTTTGTCTGATTTTACCATCAGCAGGGTTTATCGTCAGACACTGTGGTCGTCTGTCGGCGGTTTTCAGCAGCTCAAACTTTCCCTCACGGCTGCTGTCGGAGGATCTGATACAAACTGTAGCTTGTTTTATTATTTCTGCATCAGTATTGTACATGTTTGTGTTTAATTGTGGAGTCGACTGAGACATAAAGCTGAACTTCACTTCAGAGCAGACACCATATTGTCTGCGTCCTCCAGCCATCTGGAGCGTTTCTGTTTTTCCATCTTCCTCTGTGTTGGAGTAAAATTACTGCTTTTTTTCCCTCTCTCTGTCATCACTATCAAGCACAAGGTTGTTTCGTTTGAATAAACTTTATTTGAATTGTCACTGTGTGAGCAAAGAGGCTGATTAACACGTGCAGAGCGAGTTAACGCGACGCACGAGAATGATTAAAAACACAGTGTGCGGCCAGCTTTAACGAGGAGTCTTTGGCTGTGCCCCGCCTCATCGGCCTCGAGGGCTGAAACCGAAGGAGCTGGTGGGCAGTGTGCCACGTCTCTCTCTCTCACACACACACACACACACACACACACACACACAAAAGAAAACACACACAGGAGAAAAGAGGCAGAACCACATAAACAGTAAACACAGCGAGGCACAGGCGAGGTCATACAGTTTGGTTAAGTGTGCGTATCAGCCTGTTGAAGCACGCTCTCATACGTCTTAATCATTCGACCTCCAGGTTCTGACACAACACACACACACACACACACACACACACACACACCCCTTCCAGAAAACCACAGCTGACTCACATTAACGTGTGTGTGATGCAGGTGTGACTGTGCGTTATGGTGCAATATAATAAAAAACTGCACATCAGGAAAAGTATTTTGTGGCTCTCCAGAACATAAGTTTCATTTTTTAAAACTTGGAGTCTGCAACTTATCTGCAGAAAGTAGAAATGCTTACCAGACAAGTTGCATTGTGGGTAATGTAGGTTTTGTATGCAGTGTTTAGAAAATGCTGAATGGATGCATAAAGGTTTGACGTTTTATGAAATGTTGACCGACCACTCCAACACATCCCAAAATAACAGATTTATTCTTTAAATGCACGAGTATCTACATATTGTGTAACATTCATGTAAAAATATGATGCTAACTTTAGCCGGTGTTGCACACTCTTAGCACCGCAGCATATCTTTAGGCATACTTTAGATTTTCTTCATTGGATTTTAGATAAAAATTAGTCTACAGGCAGCTGAAAAAGTCTCATTTTTTAAGTTAATGTGACAATCTGTTCACACATTGGAAACATAGACAAGGAAAAAATGATGAATAAGGTCAATAAAAAAAACAAAACAGCGTTTTTGGGGGTAAAACAATAAATCGGTGGGGAGCTTTATTAAATGCCAGACGGTGCACTCAATTTATAAAACAGGAACATTTTTGAATCACTGGTCTCAGCTGCTGCCTGTTTACGAGCTCATTTTCTTTCAAAGAGCATTTTTTTATCCAGAAATATGAAAACAGTTTTTGAAGATAATTAAATAGTTTTTTTCTTTCTTTAATGTTTTTGGAAAATGAAACTCAAGCCCAATTCAGACGTCGGCTCTTTATCTTAATGGAGACAGTCTCATCATCAAAAGATATTTTTTTCTTCTTCAAATGTGTATTATGTAAAAATGGATCCACTTGCAAAAAAGCATTTTATTTCTCATTAATAAAGAGCATTTGGTCTTTGAATTTTTTCTCAAAAAACTCATATTTGGAAGTTTAACAAAAGATTCTAATTGTTTGATGAACTAAGTAAGAAATGATCTCCAGACATGATTAGGTTTTGAGTGAGTGAAAGTGTGAGCAAGGTATCGTCTGTCATCCTGAATCATGACATAACAACTCCAGATGTAAAGATGATATAAGATGAATAATGTAAAGATGATGTCAGATAAACAATGTAAAGATGATGTCATATAAACTATGTAAAGATGATGTAAAAGTAGAGATTCGGTGTGTGACGTGTGCTGAGCCTCATTGTCTTTTCAGAGGAGCATTTTGGTTTGAAACTGATTGAATTAACTGTCACAGAGATTTTCTGCTCAGCCACGGGCTTGTTGCTGAAAAATTGAGAATTGGATTGGAGTCATCTCACACACACACACACACACACACACACAGTCTGCTGAAGCTGTCTATTTGACTCGGCCATGCATGAAACTTCAGCTCGTCTCCCGGCCACTCAGCCCTCACTCACAGCTTATGGGATTGGAAACACACACACACACACACACACACACACACACACACACACACACACACACGCACACACGCACACACACACACACACA
>JBAJHX010000043.1:2343855-2356428 GCA_037176925.1 Amniataba percoides | reverse complement strand
TGGAGAGTAAATCAGACGACTGAATCATTCGTGACAACGAGGCCGTCGCTGTTTCATTTCAGAGGTGGGATACAGAAAAGAGGCTACGCAGAGCTGATGGGACGAGTTATTCTCTGCCTCAGCGTCCCCTGAGAAGATTACCTGTGTGTGTGTGTGTGTGTGTGTGTCCGTGTGTGGTGTTTGCTTATTTTCAGCATTACAAGGGAAGGTGCTGTAAGAGATTGATTGACAAGGTGTGACCCACAAACACCACGCAGGCAGAGAGCATCTAGTTCCAGTAACCTAGATTTTTAGTGTAGTATTACTTTTAAAAAAAGTTTTATAGTCAGAGTTTTGTTTTAAAATGCAGTTTGCAGTGGCTTGTAAAAAATACACACAATACTCGAGCACCTAAAGGAGGTTTTAACAAACTTGGAGAGAAGACAGACGTCACATAAATTACCGTACAACATTTTCTCTGCACGATTGACTGAAGCCGTTTCCTCTAATTGATCTTCAGCACCTCAAATTTCTCCAAATCTATCGGACGCAATTAACTTCTCAGTGAATTCAACAGATGAAAAATGCACAACATCTGAAGCATCAGCAGTTATTAATGAGGTTTGGGAGTTGGTCGAAACATTTTCTGATCTATCTAATTGACTTTCTTTGCTGAAATCTGGTTGCGAAAGTCGAGCTGTGGTGAAACTCGACAGATGAGCTCAAACGTCCAGAACACAGGTGCAGTCTCACATTTGAGGATTATCACACTTTCTAAACTTTAACTGGAGTACAGAAAGATCATGTTGCACCTCTGAGCACTCACTCACACACACACACACACTCTCACAGGTGCTTGTTATCTCCACCTGATGGCCTTTGAGTCTGTCATGTCCGCTCGGACGGCTGAAACACGAGGCGCAGCGGAGAGGAGCCGCCGTAAGTGGAGAAGTTGTGGATGTGTGTTGATACTGTAGTACTACTGTAGTACATGTGTGGATCACACAACCTCCTCACTGTCCTCACTGAGTGTGTGTGTGTGTGTGTGTGTGTGTGTGTGTGTGTGTGTGTGTGTGTAGAGGGACCAGATTCCTGCAGTGTTAATGAAGTTTATTGATGTAGCAATAATAATGGTGGTAAGCGAGTGAGGCCGTGTGACTCGACGTGTTCTGACTGAAGGATTGAAAACATGAAACTTTATACCTGCGTGATCTTTGTAAACGACGGCAACGAAACACGACGGGTGTTTTCTTCTCACCTGTGAGTGACGGCGTTCTTCTCAACCTTTGAGTGTGTTTCTTCTTAACGCAGGAAAAACACCTGATTCTTTTAACTCAGCTTCTTTTAACTCATATTTACTTCGGTTTGAACCAATCTCGACAAAAGCGTGGCTGAACAACACGCAGGATTAACTTAACCCAGATTAGATTGTTGTAATGAATAATAATGTTTCTCCAAAGGATGTTTCTTCAAGATGGCTTTTAAAAAGTGAGGCAGGTGTGTTTAGAAAGGTTCAGTTGGATTCACTTGTATTTATAATGTTGTTTCTTGAACAAATTTATTTCTGCCTGAAAGTGTCTGAACAAAGCAGGCAGCTCGAGGGAAACTTTTGAATAGTAGACACTTTGAATGTTAATTCTGCTCTTTGAGGGAGGCAGGAGGAAGCGAGGAGGGGGGGGGCGATGAGAGACGAGGTCGGCGGTTAAACGCTGAAACAGCTCGCCGGCCGATCGGCCAGGCAGACAGGAAGTGATGAGAAACTCTGCGGTTTGCTGTCGGTCTCAAGTGCTCGTGCAGGACTACTGTATCTTCTGAATGACATCCCCTGTTTTTGTACTCTGTTTTGTTGCCTTACACATTCCTCTCCTCCTTTTTTTAAACACCGTTAACCTCTGTCATGCCTCCACTTGTCTCCATCCTGTTGTTCCTGCTGCTCTTCCGGAGGCTGCAGGTGGGGAGCAGCAGAGCTGATGTACTGAGTCAGAGCCGCGGGAGGAGGCCGACCTAATAACATTTCCATCCGAGTGTTTGTCTGAGAGGAGGCATACGCTTCTAAAAGTAGGAGACGTACGAGGGGAGAGCAAAGGTTGGAGGAGGAGGAGGAGGAGGAGAAGAAGGGACTGATATTGGATTAACTTTTGGTTGCATGTGTGGTCGGCCGGGCTCACCTGCAGAGCTTCATAATTGGCTGTGAGCAGCAGACAGAGTGACAGCACCTGCTGTTTGGGGCTATTAATAACACTCTGACTCACCGCAGGCTTCGGGATGTGAGTATGTGCTGGTGTGCTCGTGTCTGTCACGATACCACGCTGCCCTAATTCCCGCCCCGGTGATGCAGACTGGCTCTCCTGCACGCACAGTCACCGCCAAACTATTTGCCACATTTTCTCTTAGCAGGCGGCGGCTTCGTCGAGCGTTCGCAAGCTCTCCGCCGCCCTCGAGAGGAAGGCGAACGAAAGCTCCAGTTTTTACAGGATCACAGGAGGCGTCTTCCGTGAGATCTGCTTACCTGCAGGGAGGATTTCTCTGCATTAAAGATGCATCAGCTCCAGTAAAACAAACCACAGTATTAGCTTTCTGCGCTCCGGTTTACATGCCCGCTGACACGAGGAATACAACTGGGTCAAAGAGCGAACAGGCAACGGGACTTAAATTTTGTGGGTGAACATAAAGGACGGATGGGTCTGGTTTCTAGTTCTAGTTTCTGGCTTTTCTAGTTCAGTTAAACGTCACTCTCAGAATAATTCATTAAGGTACATAGTGAGTTTATAAAGAAGATCTGTGCTTCTCCCTAAAATTAAAGTAATAACCCAGAAAATGGCAGCTTGTTGACAGAGTGGAGGCCGACCTTTGCAGGAGGAGACGAAGCCCGAGCGGCTCATTCGTACCCGCACGAGCCAAAAGGACCATACTTGTGTTTTTGCCTGATCCAACCCACCTACTTTAAATCATTTACTGTATGTCTGCAGCACCAAAACGCACCATTTTATTAGAAATGTAAAGACTGAATGTGCTTTTATACCTTCCAGGCAGCTACTGGTTCCAGTTAATGTCAGTAAAGTCGAGTTAATTCATTTCAGTGAACATCATGCCGGGTTTATTTAGTGACATTATCCTATTGTGGTGATGCAAATGAAGTTTTTGTCATAAACTGATCTAGTTTTAAAGCATTTTATGTGCAAAAATCTATATTTCTCTTCCCTTCACTTCAAAACCAACTCATAATTTTTGCACGAGCAGCAGATTTTTTGCCGCTTGTTGCATCAGCACACGATGATTTCATAAAAATAAAACTGAGCGTGACGTTCACTGCGAAGGTTCACCCGACTGAAGCCAGTTCAGGGTCCTCAAAGGTTGCAAAGTTTTGGGAAGCGTTGAGCCGTGAGGCGACTTAAATGTGCAGAAACACCAGTATGACCCTTTAAACAGTCGAGGTTTAGGTCACAGAGCTTTTTCTCTCCACGCCTGCTTGATGTGTCGCTGCACTTACCTGATGTGAAGTTTACCTCTGCACCGCGCTCTCTGCGGTGCTTTACTACGTACACTTTATCTCACCTGTAACCCGACGCCGCGCCCTGATCTCTGACGTCTCGACCTCCTTTTTCACGCCTGCAGAAGTGGAACAGACCTACCTGAAGCCGCTCATCACTCCTCCGCTGCCCACGTGTCTTAACCTCTCTCTCTCTCTGTGCTCTTCAGTGTGTGATGCTACCTATCTTTGCAGATCAGTGGTCCAAATAGCGCTTAACATTCATTGGAATAATCGGAGAGTTGTTTGTACCTGTCATAGTGATGTGGACAAAGTCGTGTGAAACACTTGGAAACGTGTTAAAGGTGTTTTAGGTTTTAATAGTACCTGTGGCATCTGCAGTGTCTGTGTTGGCCTGTGTCTACACCGCTGACCTTTCTAATCCAGTGTTGTTCCCTTAACTGTTCTTACAGCAGTCACTGTATGTTTTGTAAAATAGAGAAAAAAAAAACAAAAGAAGAAAAATATTTATTGAAGTGTGTTTTAAAAAAACAAAACATAAATAAATATAATTAATTAAATGGACCTTGCTTTTATTTTGAAAAGCTACTGTGTTTTCTATCTGACAAGTAATCAAATATAACAAGAGTATGTATCCCAGACTAAATAAAGTTATCTTTTCCTGACCAAACCCTCCTGTTGTCTCCTCTTTATTTTCCTCTTTTTGTCCTGATGTGGTTTTGTCTTCAGGCAAACAATAATCATGACGTACGTCCCAGAATTCATCACAATAAAGGAGGAAATTTGCAATAAAGGACACAGAAAAAGTTTTTTTTTTTTTTGTTTTTTTTTTGTGCCTCTTTTGTCTTTTACCTTTGGCATCATCCTTATTGGTGCTAAAAATGTACTTTTCTGTTCTATAATTATCATGAGGAGAAGTGCAAATTGAAAATGATTATACATAAATGAAAATAAATAAATGAATTTGTCATTCAGTGTTTGCAAGTCTCAACATTTAAAAGCAGAACAGAGAATGCACATAGAAAAAGAAATAACAGCAGTAAGATGTAGACAGGGAGACAATAACTACTTTAACTGCAGACATTTATTTATAACACATCACCTCTACAGAGTAATGTGAGTACTTTTACTCGAGTAAAGGATCTTAAAATTTCTCTTTAAATTTCACAGATCTTCTCTTTATGTAAGAGGTCTCACTCTGTTTGGGTTGTTGGACAATAAAACGTAGCTGTCTGTATTTTGTGACAGAGTGACGCCTCTTGCACAAAAACGATCTTTGGTTGAATCTATAATTCGCGTCTCTTTAATCTGCAGGTGATGTTTGTTGTTTTGACCCGATAAATGATTCATATGTGATTATTTTTAATAAAGAGTGGGGAGAAATAAAAAGCTAGATAAAAAGAAGATTAGAGGGTCGTGAGGAGCTTCATCCGGGCACCTGTCCGGGCGGGAGATCGGATTGAAAATGGCAGAACAGGTGAGCGACCCTCCATGTTTGAAGAAAGCACAGGTGAACCGGAAATCTACATCTCAAAACAGTCTGATCACCTGCATTTCAGGTGAGTTTGACCTTCACATGAAGTGTTTTCTGACGCTTTATTCAGGACATTTCATCACAACTGACAAAAAAAAATGAATCCATGAAGAGCAAAAACTGGAGAAAGTAAACCTCACTTTACTGTTTACAGGCTGTTTGTGTGTTTTGCTGTGCTCCATGTTCACTATGCAACAAGATTAAATATGTCTCTGCACAAAATGTCAAATGCAGTTCAATGTCTGACTGATCAGTCGCAGTTTGCATGATTTCCTGCAACACAGCAGCTGCAGGAGGAGGATGATCTTTTATTTTTGTCTTATTGTTTGAAAACTGTACATAGTTTGTAAGAGCAGCTGCAGGATGCACTGAAAGTAAAAACTTCACCTTCTTTCTTCTTTGAGGTTTGACTGCAGTTGATGTTTTATTTCTGCTTCCTCCTGATGTCTGTTTGAGGACAGACACACTGAACTGTGAGAAAAGACCTTTAAATACCAAAGATGGGATATTTTGCTTGTTTTGCCTTGTTTTTAATGATTTAAGTTATCAGTTTTAGTTTTTATGGCTTCATTTAGTCTTTATTTCTTTACTGTAACACTTCACTTTTGTTGAGACTTTTTCTGTTTTTTTCTGTTGTTCTGTTGTGGTCTTGTTTTTCTGTATTTAACACAGAAGAAAGTGCAGCGTGGAGTGTTTGGATGATTGTTTCTTCATTTTGAACGTCCACTGTAGAAGTTATGCCCCAGTTTTGTCTTTAAATAACCTTCCCATTGACTCACAGTAAACGGGTGTTTCGTGTATTTCGGCTTTGCGGAGCTTCACAGCTCATTACCAGGATTATTTTTCTGTAATATCTGTTTTATTTTGGCTTTATGGAAAACTCGTCACAGCTTCTGGGTTCATGCGACAGTATCATAAATATTTTTAAATCTCTAACCATCATCCTGAAGTTTAACATAACATTTTGAACATATTCTTTCATGTGCTTAATAATTTCCTGCTGCATAAATAAGCAGGTTTCATGACCTGTTGTTGTGTGTCAAGCAGAAGCTGGATTTATTAATGTGTTTGATACTAGAGCTCATGTTATCAGAGGTTTTTTTAAATTATCATAGTTGTGCTGAGAAGTAACTTTACTACAGAAAAGTAAAAGTTATCCCTTCTTTCAAGCTTCTTTTAGTCAGAATAATTGGACGTGATGTGTATAAATGACAGGAATCACAGCTGGGCTGTCTGCAGTTTCACATGTGAGTCACTTTACAGCAGCAGGTGTAATCACATCCGTGCACGCTCGTGTTGATCTGCCCCGACAGTGAAAAGCTTTAACTTGTCTCAGCTCTGTTTTCTCTGCAAGTTTCAGGCGGTTTTCACTCTCATGTTGTTAATCTGCATCACCAGCAGGGGGAGCCAAACACCCACCTCGAAATCACATCACAACCGAGCGGCTGAGTGCAAATAATTTATTTACACCCATGTTGGCATTTAATGGCGTTGTTTTAGGATTTGTGTGAATATGTTGATTTTATTTAGGTTTTAAAAGTGAAGTAAAAGTCCTTGTTTCTTATCACATATACAGGAAGTTTATTTTGCAACTGATTTATTTAATTTGCAACTGATAATTGTTTGCTCCATTAGTCGATTTATATCCGTTAAATGTCAAAATTTCATATTACACGTTCCCACATTTCAAGTTAACTTCTTTAGTTTGCTTCTTTTATTTGACTGCAGTTCAAATATTTTCAATTTACAATCATATGAAACACATATGAGACACGTTTGGCATTTTTACTTGGAAAATGTCTGAAATAATGAATCAATTATCAGAATAGCTGCTGATTAATCTCCTCTTGTTGCATTAAACGACTGATCATTTCTGCTTTAGTTTCTATAATATGCTGATTCTTTTTACGGCACGTTGTATTGGATATATTATTTTTGTTTTCTTCACAATCACTCTCCTAAAGAGCGAAGTAAAAATACGTCCTGAGGCGGATTATGAGACTCGGACGCCTGCAGATGGAGACGTCTCCTGTAGTTCACGTGTGATCAGATGAGGCCGTCACAACACGTCTGTTAATGCTGATCTGTTGTCTCTCATCTGGGTCGAAGGGCAGTGAAGTCTCATAGTGCCCCCCCCCCCGCCTCGCATCGTCTCTCCCTCAGGAGGTGTCGGGCAGCAGATGGGAGGTGATGGAAGTGTGTGGTAGCGTAGGCGGTGACATGACAAGCTGTCAGGCCCTAATGCAGCCTAACATCTGGAGGTTGTTGGCCACGTCACTTCTTGCCTGCCGGCGGGGTCCTCTCGCCCGGGGCCAGAAGCCGCCCTCGGGGACGCTCAGCCGGGGCCGAACCGGGGCCTCCGAGACAGGAAGCTGCAGCAAATAATGAGGGAGACACTTTGCTTTCTGCTGCCAAGTGAAAGCAAAAAAAAAAAAAAAGGTTGCATGAAGAGAACAGGAAATAAATTCAGTGTGAAGATGAACATGGCTCTGCAGCTTCTGAACACATCATGGCTCGTCTTTCTCTGCGTATTTATCGCTCTAAACAGCTGCGACAAACTACAAATAGACCTCTAAGACGTCCTCTGTGAGTGGGCACAGGCGACTGCATGCACAGCAGGATAATGCAGGGCCCGTTAAAAACGCTCGGCGCCATTGAGGCACGGTGCTATTAGCGCTTCACGCTCGCCTTCAGCATCCAAGAAGCAAGTGCCTCTTCTATTTTAATGACAGCCCTCACCCAGAGGTAATTTCACCGTGATTAAGGCAGGAGAAAAAAAATCATGTCTTAAAAGTCTCTAAATTGCATCTTATTTATCCACCTTTTAACTAACTACAAAAGGCTGACAGACAATGGCACTGCGTGTTTCTACCTCTGCTGGTGAACAATTATACCTCAGAGATTATCTGGTCCATCGTTTTATGGGTATTAAATATGGCAGCTGGGAGATGACACAGCGGAGCTTTGATGGAAAAGTTTAGACGAGAGAAATTAGATTTTTTTTTTTTGCTTCTTTAAACGTGTAGTTTTCTTTCATGCACCACCTGTCTGATGCAAACAGGCCCGTCGGTGCAGTTTAAAGCCTCGTTTTGTGTTTTAATTTTTACACAAACTTTGAATCGGGCTTTTTCCTTCAGTCCGATTTCATTCTTTCTTTTTCAACCCTGGTTTAAGAGATGGCAGACTTTCAGAGATTCACAGTCCCCAAAGGAGGAAACTTTACTTTATTCTCCTCTTCACACCACCAACCATCCTTTGAAAAATCTGGACGTCTATCAAATGGACCGGACAGATTTAGTGAAGCATCTTAATGATGTTTCTCTAAAGGCACATGGAGTTTGACATTTGTGGATTAAAAATAAAACCTTCACGTCTCCCTCAGAAGGAATCATCTCATCTCAGGATCACATTTAATTACTTAGGTATTTTTTTAAAAAGTATAATGGGCTGTTAAGATTAAGTTTAAAAGTTATTTTTGACAAATGGCTGTTGACTGAATGAGATCTGTGACCGACTGATGAAAGTCTGCAGTATTTGCATTATTACGTCCCGAGTGTCTTACTCTCTAAGATTTTATTATCATCATCTGCACAACAATTATGTGGAGTCGTCGCCTTTAATTATATTCTTGATTTTCTGAGTCCTTAAACAGTGTTTTTAGAGAGAACGTGCAAAAGACAAATAGATATAGAACTAAAATAAATAATAACCTTATATAAAATGCAATAGACCTATAATAAAAATAATACTACTAAATAAGATATACAGATAAAAATAAATACAGTAGAATATGAAAATATGTCTGTGGAGACTTTCCTGGAAAATAAAGAGCAGTGTAATTCGGCTTTTAACAAAACTTGTAACACGTCAGACTTTCTTTAACTCACCTGTGTGTGACAGAAAACAGTTTTCAGGTCTTATTCTCACTCGTATTGTGAGGAAACGGTTGCTACGGTGAACAAACAGAAAACAACGATGCCTACAGATGATGAACCTGTAAAGAGAGAACAAAATGAAAACCTGAGGTTACAACATGCACACGTCAAACTAAGGTGGGAAACACGTCTGCTGAACATCACGTTGTATCTCGCAGTCATCAATGTTAGCTTGTCGCTCGCACCAAGTTCGGCCTCGACGAGCCGCCGGCGCGACGGAAAACTTTTGTTTAGTTTCCGTCTGTGTGCTCTCTCTCCCGAGGCTCCTTCATTATTCTTTATTTCAGCCGCAGTTATGAAAGATCACAAATCAAAGAGAGAAGTTTTTTTTTTCTTTACAACAAAGTCAATCCATCCTCCTTCCCACAAGTCCTGAACTCACAGCAGACAGGAAGTTGTTTCTTATTGGACGAATCCCCCCCCCCCAAAAAAAAAATCAGCTTCATGAACTGAAGGACGTCCCATCAAGGCTGCTCGTCTCCATCAAATCACCCTCTATTGTGCGAGCCGGAGAGTACGTAGATAATTACCCTCACTATAGAGTCGCTGTTGCCCCTCTCCGAGCCCTCCCGCTCCACGAGACCTGAGAAGTCCCGCCCCCCTACCTGAGCAATCACACGCCATCTTCAGAGACATTGTATTATAATCACAGCCATTCACAAGTCGCTCGCAAAGTTCGGGCGTACTTTCTCCGTGCCCCCCCCCCCCGAATCATCCTTCCTGCTCTCTGCTTTTCATTTATTTTCTCACTTGATTGCCGGCTCATCAGTCAACAGTTTGTCACGCCGCCACTTTAGCTCCTGCACGAGCCGCTTCGCAAATGACTGACACACTTAAAAAAAAAAAAAACAATTGTAGTTCTTCACACACACACACACACACACACACACACTCACTCACACACTCGTCTAGCTAATGTTGCTAATGTTAATAGCCTGTGCTGCTTTAATTGGTTCCTAAACGCTGTAAGCAGAGTTCCCACTGTGTGTTTAATGAACAGGTAGCACTCCATGATTACAGCAATCTCAACCCACCGCCCCGCTGCTACAGACTCCCGTCACACACACACACACACACACACACTGTCCCCGGCCTCGTACGTACGCAAATGGACAAAGGCAATTTGAGAGGCTCCTGCGCACCGCGGGATGCTGGGTAAATTAGAGACGAGGACGAGAGCGAGAGAGGGACCAGGCGACGGAGACAACAAAAGAAAATGAGGGGAGACGAGCGCGAGCAAAAATGATTACCGGTTTATGAAGGGAAGACGAGGGGGCATCATTTTATAGCGCATGGCGGCGTGTGAACAGTGGGTGATTTGTTCGTGTGTGTGTGTGTGTGCAGAGGAAGCTTTATTATAAAATGCGTGTGTTCTTTGTGTAGTTTTATTTTTTTTTTACTGTACATTTTCACCCCGATTCATCAAATTATTGGAACAGACTCACTCGAGAGAGAAAAACTTCTCGGCCTCCATTCCTGTGCTCCTCTTCCTCCTCATCTCCTCCGTCTTTCATTTTCTTTTCCCTTCTTATTCTCGCCTCGTTTCTCATTTTGTTTTCTCCTCTCTTCTTCTCTCCTCTTGTTTCCTCCCTTTCTTCTTCTTTGATACCCTCTACCCTCCTCTTTTCCTCTCATCCTCTCCTCTCCATCTGTTCCTCCTCGTCTGTCCCGAGGCAGAGTCGGGCGCTCGTCTCCTCGGCGGGCTGATGAAGATGTGAGGTGACAGCCGTCTCTCTCTCGGCGGGTGAGGAGAAACAGAGCAGGTCTCGTTGGAGGCCTCGTTGGAGGCCTGTGTACGTGCGGCTGGGTGGCAAACCTCACGTTGTATACATATTTGTTCAAACATGTGCGAGCTGCTCAGTAATCCTCCCCACTCTGTTTCCCCTCCTACACATGTATATAAACAGGCCGGCCTCTGCCCGTCTCGGCGACCACGGGGAGATGCGATGGGTGAGGTTAGTGTGGGGGGGCGAGGGGAGGAGGGTGCGCGCTCGGCTTCTGCCAGATGCCCTTTGTAAATAAGCAGCAAGTCCTTAGAGGGGCGCCGTCGGGCGTCCCGACTCGCCCGTCCCGAAGGACGCAATCAGGGTGTCCCCCCCCACCCTCACCTCGTGTAAAGGGTGAGGAGGGGTGAGGAGAGCGGCGGGTCTGGTCTGTATGTGCCTGGTGCTGACACAGAGGAGCTGTGGGTCTAATTCATTAAACCAGCCTTCTAATATAAACAGTCATTCATTTGGCTGCCTGACACCGGGCCGTCTGGACAATGTGAAGAGCCCCAATAGAACTGCCATACACTCCTGTGTGTGTTTGTGTGTGTGTGTGTGTGTGTGTGTGTGTGTGTGTGTGTGTGTGTGTGTGTCAGGGAGCCTGCTGGGCTCAGGCAGGTACAGTGAAGCTAACCAGAGGCCTTCATGAGCCTCGACACGGTTCACAGAGCAACTGAAATGCACGACTTTATTTTTTAAAGATTCAACGTGAATTCAAAATGCGCTCTGTACGTATTTGATAATAAATCGAGGGACATCAAGATGATTTACAACCGGCAACTGTCGCACTCACATCCACGGACAATTAAACCTTTTTAAACCCAAGTATGAGGGGCGGCTGTTCGAACCCACAAAGTGACGCTGAATCGCTCCTGATGGTCACTTCCCTTCATCACTGTGCGTAAATGGGTTATTGAGATGATAAAAGCACCATAGAAATGCAGTCACTTACCATTACAGAAGAAAATACATTACATGAAAATGAATTATTCATATAATATCAGAAATTCAAAGCCAGGATTGTGCAAAATATGTTAAAGCAACAAAAACAACCTGTGATAATCAGACAGTAGACTCAGAGGAGTGATTAGAGGCCGTGCAGCTGAAAGAAAAATGATGATTGATGGAGGCTAAATATCGTACGCCGGTCTGCGTGCAGTGGCTGCAAGTTCAGATTTCACAGATATCGGAAGCAAAGTGAGCAGGTCGAGGAGTCAGAGTCAAATTATATTACTGCACTTCAGCAGAGAAAGTCACCGTGATCTGCGATAGGTTGGTTCGTAACTTTTAAAGTGCGCTTTGCAAACAAAGACGACACACAAGAAGACAGAAAGCTTCAGTTTTTTTTTACTTTCTTTCTTGATCTCCAGTTAACTTGCAAATACAGGCTAATGCACACACACACACACACACACACACACACACACACACCAATTTCCAGTCTCCTGCAGGGCCAAATTGTTCAGATCAGACCTCCCGTTGCACACACTTAGCTCCATGTCTTCTATAAAGTGTTCTCCCTTTGTTAATCTGAGAGAAAAGCCGACAGCAGACGGACGTATTCAGACGGAGCGAAGCACAATGATGAGTAATCATGAAAAATACAGTTTTTTCTTTCTTTTCCTTTTTGAACTTCCTTGAAAAGTGAGAGAAGTGGGTTTGATATTGCTTTAACATAAAAAATGTCTCTGTTTGAAACCATCACGCTTCGACTGAAAAGGAGTCGCACAGTTTCAGAGAAGATTATTTCACCGAAAAGAAGAAAAAAAAGTGTGAAATGATTCGATCACGTGACGTTTTAGCTTCATGATAAATTTCCACTGACCCGCAAAGTGGCCAGCTGATATTTAAGGACACGTTGACAGCAGA
>JBAJHX010000043.1:2321250-2332185 GCA_037176925.1 Amniataba percoides | reverse complement strand
TGCAGCTCTCACATCTCCGAGGTGGAAAAATATCTGACAAACTTCACAAAAGCAAACCGTCCTCTTCCTCATCAGGCGCTCGTTCAGCTTCCACGTCCTCCATCAGGGAACTTATTAACTGAGAGCGATCGAGATAAATTCCATTTTCCATGATATAATGAAATATACTGTGTGAAGCTGATAATTATTGCATTAAATATCATATTTAGGTTGTTTTGCACACATAAAGAGACATTTAATGTGTGGCTGTAGGCCCGCAGGAAAAGAGAAGAACCTGCTGTTAAATAATCTGCTGAAACATGGAAAGTGAATTTATGCCTAAAATTTTAAATGATTTGCTCCAAACGGCCGATGTCCGGCACCACCTGCACAATCTGTCCGTTGATGAGCTGAATTTGCATCTTCACGTCAGCTTTGTATCTGAAACTCACCGTCCAACACAAACTGAGGCTCTCTCGCTGTTTATCTTCTCCTCTCCTCTCTTACCTGTGGCTTCTCCACGTCTTTATTTTCTGTGACCACACTTCCTCTCTCCTTTCGCCCACAGTCACACACACGCTGCCAACCTCGCATGAGCTAAATGTAGCTGCTTTTCAAAGTCCTCGCCGTTCATTCGTTCAGCTGGTTCAGTCCAAAGTCATGCAAACATCAAACACATTCAGAGGAGACATTTGTGTGGTGCTCATATAGAAATAATCTACGCAGATCAGACTGTCCAAATCTTACGAGATGATGAACAATAATCTTTATTTTCCAGCAATCAGACTTCCCAATGACGATGATATAAGTGATTTTAAACCAACAATGTCCGGGCTGCTATGCACTTTATTTAATAAGACTTTCTATCGGTTCATAAAAACTTGTATTTTCCTCTCCAGCTCGCAGTAAAGAGTCTTAAATGTTCGTTCACATGCTGTTTGCAGAGCCGGGGCTCTGGACTCGAAGCGCTCAGACACGAGCATTAGAAGCAGTTGGTGGAAGGTTTTCATTCGATCGTGGCCAAAAGTCTGGATATCATCAGGCCTGCTACATGCTCTGTAAACAGAGTGGGCATTGAATACATTAGTCCCTGCATCGATTTGAACCTTTTCCTTCCAAACACCGCCTCTCCACGCTGCCCCCCCCTCCCCCCTCCACCGCCTTCACTCTGTTTCTCAATTTAACTTCCCTTTTTCATCTTCTCCCCCAGTGTCAGTCATCCTCACTCCTTCCCACTTCCTCTCTCGTAGAAATATTATATGTTACGTGGAAGCCGCTGCGCTCGCTGCGTGACTTTAACTGCGTTTCGTTGGAAGCAAATTCCTGTAAATTTGATTTAAAAGAAGGCGTGCGTGATGAGCTGACCTTCGTGTTAGGAGGCGCTCCCACTTGGGGGTCCTGGCTGCTTGATGGCGTCCATGCTGATTGCCTGCTTGGCCTAATTGCAGTAATCTTTGTACCAGTAGTGCAAATGGGCTGAATATTCACCACACACACACACGGGCTGTATTTATTCTACAAAAAGACTCAGCGTCTTCAGGCTGATCAGTCACCCAACAGATTATTTTCTTTTTTTCCTCTTTTTGCCTGTCACAAAAGGTTAAAAACATTTAAAAAGACACCATGGAAGAAGAAAGAGGCGGCGTGCTGCAGATGGAAAAACACAGCCAGCAGTCTGAACGCAAGATGTTCGTTGTTTTGAATTTTGCACCGAGGCTGCAGCAGATTTCTGATTCACTCTCTCACCTTGTTTATAGACTTCGTTGAGATACCACATTATTTGGTCCTTATGAAACCGGTGTGCCTTTGTTCTTAGTTTATTGAAGAAAATATCCTCTGGTTTCCACCCAACTATTATCTCCAGACGTGGAGCCGTGTAACCTGAACCGAAAAGCCGAGACAGACTGGAGGTCTGTTCATTTATTTATGTATTACTGTAAAGCTGTGTTGATTTGTTACTCGGCCTCAGAGTGTGTGTGTTTATGTGTCTGTGCTTCATATTTATCCACATATGAGGGCCTGTCAATTTATGTGACGATTTAAGTGCCTGCATCCTCGTGTGTGTGTGTGTGTGTGTGTGTGTGTGTGGACGGGGGCGGGGCAGGCCCAGGCCAGCGGTTGTTGTTTGGCAGGCTGTCCTGTCGCCTCAGCTCTGGTCTGATCAGTACCAACAGACCCGGTTAGCGCCGAGCTGAGAGTGCAAAAGCATGTCAAGCAACACACAGCTGTTTACACACCAGGCCGCAAACACTCCACGCAGACACGCCTCGCTCCTGATGAATAATACACACACCACCAGACGGCCACTGCTGCATGCATCCACTCTGTGTGTGTGTGTGTGTGTGTGCTTTATATTGTAGTTTTAAGTCGTCTTTATTGTGATGTGTTGAGAGTCAGAATGATTGAAAGGTGGATCAGTGGCTCTTAATCTGTAATCAGAAGGTCCCAAAATAAACCTGAGGGGTCAGAGATGTGACAGAACAGGAAATATGAGACAATATATGTCTGCAGTAAAGGTATAATCAGTGTTCTGGTAGTTTTATTTTTGTGCAGTTTTAAGATTTCAGACCTCTAAAAATGATTCAAATGAAACAACCTGAAAGGTGAAAGTCACTCAGTTTATTCTCATGGACACATTTCCTTTGAGGATCCTGTGTTGCTTTGTTCTTCTCTTTTTGAAAGATTATTTTGAAGACATTTTGGACTTTATTTATGAGAGTTTCAGCTGACAGACGTTTGGAGTGATAAGGAGGTTTCGCCTCCCAAAGCCATATTAGTGAGGCAACATGTGGAAAAAGGTGGAAATGAAGGTGCTCCAATGCTTTCTGAAGGAAAAGGTGCCCTCTTACATCTCTTATGTCCATTAAATAAGAAGCTACAGATAGGAGAGACTCAGTTTAGCATAAAGAGTTGAAACAGAGGAAAAAGATAACCCGGTTCTGTCCAAAGGCAAACAAAGTCCCACAAAGCAACAACACCTCTAAAGCTCACGAATGAACTCAGTTTGATGAATTTATAGTTTAATATTTAACAGACAAACATGAGAAGCATCAACGGCACAAAATGTCAAACGTTTCCTTTAAAGGGGTCACGAGGCAGAAGCACAAAGTCACATTTTTGACAACATTTAACATTAATATTTTAAGTATTTAAAGGATAAGGTTAAAAAACGTCAGCTCAATCGGTTTGACACTCGGCCTGTAATGAGACCAACCAACCGAGCCGAAGCATCTGGACCAGAGCGGCGCTGCAGCACAGGAGGAGTTAAAATGCAGCGAGGGGGAAGAAAGGGTCTGCTCAGGGAGGGAGGAAAAAAAAATGCTGCGATCTCCTTTTATTGTTGAGTTTAATTAAATTTTCAGCTCTAATTACAATTAAGCCACTTAGTATGTATAATAATGTTTGCATCACAGAGCAGCACAGATGCAGTCCATCAACGCAATTAAATATTAAAATGGCTGTGGCTGTATTAATAGCAACGTGGTGTGCAAGTGACTCTGTGTGTGTGTGTGTGTGTACACAAGCAAAGCCGCTGCAGAGGGGGGCTCCCTCGGTACCGGTGCGGTCGCCTGGAGACCTGCAGCTCCATCCTTAGTGCCACCAGTGAGCCCTGTGCGTATATGACCTATATTCACGGCTCCGCTCTGTGCCAGAAAAGCGTCACTAAATGGGGGAAAAAAACAGAGAAAAAAATCCCCACGAGTGTATAAATATTCCTGAGCTGCAGAATCAGCGTACTGTAAGTCTAATGCAAGATTAGTGTTTTGGTACAAAATTATTCATGACTGCACATAATGAGTGCGTTTTTAAAGTTAAAGTGCTGATTTGCCTGCTTCACCTCTGCCCCCCCTCCTTTTTTTTTTTTTTTTTTTTGACCGTCTCATTTCTTTCTCCTTGCTCAGTTTTTGTCTTCATAATTTGGGTTTGGACGCACACGCGTGGACACCTACACATGCTGGGAAAACGCCACAAAATGCAGAAAAATGCATTCAAACACACACACACAGACACAGAAAGACAGTCATGCCTTCACTTTCCTCTCATCCTGCATTATTCAGGGAATCAGCGCCTGAAAACATGATAAACAAGAGTGTGTTGGGTTGTGTGAGGCGATAATGGGCAGGGCAGCGAAGCCGTGCGCTAACACAGATGCTCTTTAGCAGCCAAAACTGCTCCGTTTCCTGTCACGGCATCAAACGCCAGCTCAATAACTTTTGTCCAGTTTACAATCATGTACACGCTGCAGACAGTTTAGCATTTATCTTCACTTAATAAACACAAAAAGAGTTTATTTTTTATTCTTTAGTTTGGTTAAATTTGCTCCAGGCATCGACATCTTACTGCAATCTGCAAAGTTCGGCTCTAAAATGCAGAAGAAAAGATGCACACAGTGGTAATATTCAAGTGAAGTCCCTCAGAAATGTACTTGAACAAAGCTATGAATAAATCCAGCATGCCATGACACACACACACACACACACACACACACTTGGATTTGGTGCTCGTCTTCATGCCAGACTTAGACGTGTATCGTGATGGCCGTAGGAATGTGCGGGCAGAAAGCTCAGCAGTAAAGTCGAGCGAGCGGGCCTGCGTCTGGCCCCGGCGAGGCATGCGCTGATAAATATAGCCGCCGCTGAGGCTGAGTCTAAATACAAGGCTCTCCCTCGCTGTAATAGATGGGTGTCGCTGACCTGTGGTGCAATCACGCTAGATTCCACCGAAATATTTCTGCACAGTGGCAAACAAACAAAGCGAAAAAACAAAAGCGCGGAGCAGGCAATGCTAATCATGAGGCATGGCGAGGCGTCTGTGGCCGGGGCGGTGGAGATGGTGTGTGTGTGTGTGTGTGTGTGTTTCTGTGTGTGTCTTTGAGTGCAACAACGACTGTGACAACCAGCACTGACCCTTATGCACCACAGGACCTCTCCACAGTGTGTGTGTGTGTGACTTTATAGAGAGATAGTGCATGCGTGTGTACGTGCAGAGTGAATAGGGTGATATTTATGACCAGGGATTATCCTGAGGACACTCTGCAGAGTCCAAAGGTCGCCCTGCTGTCTGTCTCTCTGTGTTTCTGGGCGCATCATTAACCAACATTTAACTGCTGGCTTATGAGTACAATTTAACAACCTGGGCCGTCCTCACACAACACGCCCGTCCAACCAATACTGTCGCTTCCCTCCAATATCCGGACTGTTAGACCACTATTTATCGACCAATGAAACGGCCATAATCCTCCGATAAAAGTGGTCACCTTTGTCAAATAAAACTCACATGTGTCACATAAATCGGTTCACATTTATAAGAACGTGGATGTGCTTATGGAGGCTTTTTTTTTTTTTTATTTCTGTCACACACACACACCCACACACACACACACACACACACACTCAAAAGTGATCAGCTGCCACAGCCTGTGGTGATTTGCAGGGCAGCTGTTGTAATACAGCGGGTTGATGTGAAACAGTTTACACACACAATTACTATTAATACCAAAGACACATGCGCCTCCGCTATTTATCCAGCTCACACTGTGCCATCTCTTGGACGTGAAGCGCGACTGATTAGGCCGCTGTGTGTGTGTGTGTGTGTGTGTGTGTGTGTGTTCATGTATGTTTGAGGGAGAGAGACAGAGCTGAGAGGCAGGAGGCAGCGTAGCGTGAGGGACACACCTGTTAGGGACACACACGAGCGTCGGCGCACACACGAACGCTCAGAGCGGCTCGCAGGCAAGGTTACGCCGCAGGACGGGTGTGTGGTGACCCGGCAGGCTGAGTGTGACGGTGTGATGGTTAACGGGTCCGTCCCGCTTTGGTTTAGTGTGAAGAAACAAACTGCTGTGACGAGTGAATTCTCTGTGTGAATGTGTTGATATGTTTTTATACAAAGGGATCTTTTTAACCCTTTATCATCATCTTCAGTGACTTTAAGGTTAAAAAATGATCCTACTTCACTTTTTAAAAATATTTTAATATATTGTCATTATCTGCTCATATAAGTGAATATTTCTGCCTTTTGACTTTTCATGTCTTTTGCATGTTGTAGGATGGATGCACACCAACAATTAAGTGCTGTTAATGGCTTATTTTTTTCTATTTAATGGCCTAACTGTGTGATTGTATTTGGACGAGTTTAACTTTGACAACTTAACTTAAACAAGTTAAATGTCATCAGCTTGGAGCACTAAAGGATGACTGTAATAATAACAGGACAGGAGTATTAAATGGCATCTTAGACAGCAGATAAAATGTGAAGATGTCATGATAGAGAAAAAAAAACAATAGTTATGATTGATGATGTTTACCGTGTGCTGCCTCTCCTGTAAAAGTCAATGGGAATTGTTACCTTTAATACTGAGCCCTGCCATCAATATTCATTTATCTTGCATACGAATGAATTCAGGAAGACATTTAATGTGAAAAAAACCTGAGTAAGAGACTGTGTTTGGCTACAGGAGCTGGTAAAAGAGTGACTTGTCTGTTAAAAGCATCAGGACTTTTCACCTGTGCTGAGAAAAACACAGGTGTTATCAACAACATTAACAACGGCCCCGTTTTATTAAAGCATCCCAGTGAAGTTTTCGCACAATTTCACACAATTAGTTGCACATTTACAGATAAAATTCGAGATGTTCAAGGTGAGAAAAGACGCAGAATTTCATCATTTAGTTCCCCTTTTAAAGGAGAAGTTATAAAATATTGGTACGAAGGTGTGTGTTGTAATATTTTACTTATGAGTGCAATCATTGATAAAATTACTTATTAACTCATTAAAAGGAGTTACGAGGGAACTTTTCTTGCTTTGTTTATAACAAACGGCGAATGGGGCGACACTGATGCTGGGAATCGGATCATTAAATCAGCCAATAATCAATGACCTGCTGCTGATTTGTTGAGTGTGTTTCACTAATTCCTTCTTACTGTCTCAACATTCGTCCTTTCTCTAATTTACCTTCATCCTTTCCTCTTTTAACGCCGTTTCCTCTCACTTTCGTCCTTCATCTCCCTAATTTCCTCCTCCTCCTCCTCCTCCTCCTGCTGCCGTCTCTCCCTCCTTTCTTTCTTTTCTATTCCCTTGTTCCCTGGATGCCAGAGTGGACCAGATGCCGGTTCAAGGGACCCTCAAACTCACACACACACACCATTGCTCCAGACGCACACACACACAGTAACATATTGGTTCATAATTAATGAAATTAGCGGCTTTATCTGCTATGAAGAGGCCTGCGTCTGTCTCTGGCTGACTGGAGAGAGACGGATAGGGTGGGGAGACGTCGGGAGGGGGGTGCTGGAAGGAGGGAGATTGATGGGAAAGACACAACTGATTAACAGGAGTGGCAGTAATGAGTACAGAGTTGAGAGCAAGTGCATACGAACGAGGCTTCAGCTGACTCGAGGAGGAAATGATTGGTGAAGAGTTTTACGGCGATGAAGAACTGAGACGTTTCCTTCGATATTAACGCGCCTTTCTGTCGCACTCAGTTAATGACTCGTACTGATGAGCGCAGATCGATGAGTTGTGCCGCGGCGGCTGTTAGCGAGAGCAGAGTCGCCAGATATTTGATTAACCCCCCATTAGCGTGGCCAGTGTTTGCCCCCAGAGGAGCCTTTGTGGTGCCGGCGAGCGGCTGATGGGTGTCCGTCATTTGCAAAGAAACTGCCTTCAGTCTCAACATTTCCCCCAAAACGAGGTCAGCAGATATTTGCTGTTTCAGCTCCGTAATAATCAGCGCGTCGTATTAATCTCTATCTCCAACTCGCCGAGGAATATTTACACCACAGCCGCTCGGCTACCAGTCCTCTGGGTGTCTTTAGTCAGCCTGCGTGGTTCCTGTCCCACCCAGACGCTGCGCTAACACACACACAACAACACACACGAACACACACATCAACTGCGGTTTAGACTAGGTGAGTAAATTGTTTTTTATTCTTGAGGTATTTATCAACCGCGGTGCCGCCCGTCGGAGCAGCAGCTTCCGTAATGGATCTGATTAATGGCAGCTTATTAACAAAAGCTCTGTTGTTTCGGGCCCTGAGGGCTCTGTGTAATTCTAGAGCTCAGCGCTGATATAATGGCCTATTTTAGGAGCTCTGTGATTAAGCACCATTAAGCGGCGAGCAAAGCCAGGCTTTGGACAACTTCAATGGCAGCAAACGTAAACGCAGCCGCGTCCCCAGAGTCCCTCCATCCCTCTCCGTCTGTCTCTGCCCTGTCTGTCTGCCTCTGTTATTGAAACGGAGAGCTGTATTTATATTGAGTTTGGAGAAGGACTCTCATGGGGGGGCGAAATTTATCTGAATTTCGCTCAAACAGCAAAGACGTCACCGGCCATCGGCGAAATGGGAAATCCATGTCGAGGCTCGCACTCTGTGAGATTATGAGGCCGAATCAATCTGTGCGTGCATCTGTGAGTTTGTCAGTTTGTACAGTACATGTTGGTATGAAGAAGGATGGGGGGGTGTTTGGCACTTTGCCACGCTGCCCCCCCTCCCCACAGAGACTGCAGTAAGTGAGGACCCTGCCATCAGCATGCTAATGGATAACCTGGTTACATTATCTCCTCACCTGCATGCTAATCTGGTTACGCCAAATACAGAAATACAGACCGCAGCAGATAAAACAACATGTTTCACTGAGACGCTGTTTCTGCTCCGCCCGGCCTTTCAGACTAAAGTAGAAAAAAAACACCAATACAGTACGATGTGTCTGCAATCGATTATCAGATCAGTTGAAAATGTTTCTGAAGGACTTAAAAATGTGTTAAATGTTCACTTATATGAGAAGAAACCTCACTAGCTGATCCATGTAGGCGACATGGAGCTCTTTTATAAGTTTATTATAAGTATTATCAGGAAAACTGTGACTCTTGTTTGACTCTGAGAAGTTGAGATGTGCTGATCTGATTCTTTTTCAGTGACTTGTTATGTGTGTCTGCTCGTTTATTCGGGTCTTTACTTTAATTTGTCACCTGTCTGCATCTTGGAAAGGACACAGAGCTTTATCTTTCACATGTTTGTTTCACTTTTAATGTTATCAGAGGAAATGCTCGTTGGATGACGACTTCTTCGTGTGTTTTGGCGACTATAAAGTTGTTTTTTTTTTATGGGAGCAAAAAGTTTAGCTCTCTTCCAAAAAAAGAGCTAAACTAACAGGAGCTGCTGTTTTAAGACGTCTGTAAATGATGCTCGGCCTCCGCTTCCCTCTTCACTTTCCCTCCTTTCGCTTTCACTTAAAATGTCCGGTCGTCCTTTGAATGGACTCTGACCTCTCGTCGTATTTCTTCGTCTCTCCTGAATCTTCTTCCACAGTTTGTCTTCTGCTCCATCAGTCTTAACAGGAAGACTCACTCCCCCCTTTCCTGCTGTTTTCACCCCCCTCCCTCTTCTATCCTGCCCTTCATCTCTCCGCAGACCCTGCCGCTCCTCTGGGGAGGGCGGTAATAATTATTATGTAAATAAATACGCCTGCTGTAATCACATTCGTGCCACTGATCCAATTAGAGAGCTGATAGCAGGCGGCTGATTGCAGGACTGGCGGCTGATGGTCAGGGCCTGTGTGTTGGTGGTGGTGGTGGTGGAGGGGGGGCATTAGCAGACTGACGTAATGAGAGGCGTTTGGTGCCGCGCTGCATGCAGTGGTGTGCTCTGAATGATGCTCTCTGACCAGGACCTGCACGTCTGCCAGCCTCGCAGTCTGTCGCCGCTGCCGGCCTGCGTTTCTGCTATCACGATCCCCGGCTCTGGATCACTTTCACCATACATCAGCTTATCGCCAATTACTGCCTCGTTTGTGATTCCCATCAGCTTAATGATGCTCCGTCGAGACCGCCATCGTCTATCGGCCTCACCCTTCGCCCTCCTCCATCTATCCTCAGCTCGGGCTCTTTCTTTTAATGACTTCTTTTTGAGGGCTTTTGTTTATTGTGAGCGTAACCAGCTAAGAACCATTGTTGTGTTCTTCCAGTTGCATTTTTCCATCCCTGTCAGAGAATAAAGAGGCTGAAGTTTCCACTGCGGCGCACAGTTTACTCCCCCACCACGATAAAAACTGCAGAGCACAGGAGATAAAACTTTCAGATTTGGCAAACTTTTATATATATATTCGAATTTCTGAATTCACTTTAAATCATCAGGTCAGTGTTTTCTTTTCTTTACGTTCACGGCCGCCACAATCCGGCACCGTGAAATATGTCAGCTCTGTGGCGGGACGGTCGCACTGCCAGCTCCATACTTTCCGAGGGTGTGAGCACAGGCGAGTGGTTAAAGGAGGAGGTAGGAGAGGAGAGGGAAGGCGGAGGGGGGGGGCATTAGTTCTAACCTCACCATTTGCCCAGGGGCCGTACTCCCACCACCATGTGTCGGCTGAGTAGACTACTGTTAATGTTGGGAAGTAATGTATGGGTCCCAGTGCTAACTCCCTGCCTTTTACATCTCAATCAGGTCACTCTAGTTTATTTATATATTGTCAGGGGGCAGCGGGGAGGGAGCACGGGTGGTGGTGGGGGGGGGCTAAGAGATGAATGTGGCAGTTTTTTTTTCTCTTCCTCTCTCTCTCTTTCTTTCTCTCTCTCTCTCTATTTAGTTAGCAAAAAGCTTTTATAATGAATTTGAAAGGCGGCACAGATCCAAGCGTTTGAAATTCCCAGAGCTCTGCTAAGTGACAGACGGAGGTGGGAGGGGTGGAGGGGGGGGTACAGAGAGAGAGAGAGAGAGAGAGAAGGAGGGAGGAAAAAAACTAAAATGCATTAACTCACAAAATGCACAAAATGTGGAACGGATTAAAATAAAATCTAAATTAATACATCTTCATTTTTTCCCATGCTGTTTTCTTTCCTCATTTCTTCATTAGTATTTTCTTTTTTTGGGGGGGGGGGGGGGGGGGGGGGGGGGAGGGGGGGGGGGGGGGGGGGGGGGGTATGGGGGGGTGGGGGGCGGGGTGGGGGGGGGCGGAGGG
>JBAJHX010000043.1:2301685-2317239 GCA_037176925.1 Amniataba percoides | reverse complement strand
TGTCAAGACTGAACTTTCACTCTTTATCACAACTGCTACTTACTGTTCATCCGCATTTGAGACTTTATAATCGTAACGTAATCGTCACGTTATCAAAACAGGGAAGTGACTTTAACTTTGACTAACTTTTAGTAACAGACTCTGCTCGGCAGGTCTGCTTTACTATTCTCATCGCTGCCTCACTCCAGCAGTTGTTCCAGCGTCTCTGTCAGGAAGCATCAGCGCTGTGCAGGATGGAGGCTGGTACCCGGGGACGGCCCGAGGCTGAGCTGTCCTACACACACCTGCCTCTGCTGCCCCACCACCTCCTCCTCTTCCTCCTCCTCCTCCTCCTCCACCCACCGTCACAGCCTGCGGGAGGCTGAGCGCCGCCCGGGGGAACGAGGGAACCGAAGGCTGATCTCATGGTCCTCCATGTTCCCTGCACGATCAGCTGGGCGGTGACTCCCACAGACTCGGCCTCACGTTTGATCTCCGAGCTCTGACGCAGGCACACCGAGGCCAATCAGCGACAAGAACAATTGCTTCTTTCAAGTTTCAGAGGAACTGCCATTACGACCTTTTAATGGTGGATTTTTTTTTCTTTTTTCTTTAACTTGAACTAAATCATCCTCATTAGAGCAGAACATGGTGCCCAGGAACTCCAAGCTCCATTTGACAAACACAACCAGATCATTGAAGTCAAAGTCGTCAAAGTCTTTAGCTTGAAAATGTTCCAAAAACCAGGATGTTTGCAAGACTTTTGATTGAATAAATTAACCATGCATTTGTCTACCTCGGTAATAAAGGCAAACGTAAGATCTGATCAGGTCAGATTTATTTATTCATGCAGGTAAAGACCTGACAAGCAGCGAGCGACTTCTTCCCGAGGTGACTCCTTTAAACTAATATTATCTTCATCACTTCTTGGATTTTGCTGCTGCTGGAACAATCCTCTCTCTCAGTGTGCATCCAAGACTTTGGTTTAAAGTGTTTGAGTAAATCCTTTGATGGATGAAATCATTACATTTGCCCTCATGTATATTTCATGTCCCAGTCCAGATTAGTTATTCCAGGGTTTAGAGAAATGCTGAGTGCGATTTATTTTTAATCACAGCAGCTGTTTGCCTTCGCGTATTGAAGATCTCTCCTGACAAAGACCCAGATTGGATGAGACAAATCTGACCCCGTGCAACCTGGGCCATTTTTAATTCACACGCCGTTCGGCATTGTACAGACAAGACGGCCATGTTTCAGCTTCTTCGGCAGCCTCGGTCTCAGCGCTTCATACCAAATTAATCCTGTCTCTCAAACACACATGTCCAATCAAACAAACACAACTGTGGTTTCCACTCACTCCGTCTCCCAAAGCAACATCTGAAAGTATTCTGATCAGCTTGAAATGTCACAAACCATACTCGCGGAGGATCCGATGAAAGGCTCGGTCCTGACAAGCAGTTGTTAATCTCGCCGTAACATTTGGCTAATTGAATGTCTGCTGTTGTTTACTGTTTGTTTCCATGTTGCCCCTCGAGTGACTGCCACCGCCGCCTTCTGCTTCTTCGGTGCATTAGCGCTGACGTACGGCGTTGCCATGCCACGGGCCCGCCAGCTGCCCCGCCACTCTGCGGCGAGCCTCCCGTGGGAGATCACGCCACGAAAAAGTCGTGTCTCTCCCCGTTACTCTGCTCACATCTGCAGCTATAACAGGACGTTATCGGGTTGTGTGCTGCGAGCTCTGATGTGGATTAAAATCCTGATGACAGAACGTTTAACGGGGGAAAAATGTGCAGAAATCAGAGTTTCTTACTTCCTGTGACTCTGTCAGAACGTGCACGTATGTTTTTCTACCCGGCGTATTCACGCTTCAGTGTCAGCTAATATGTACATCCTTGACCCAAACAGACTCTCTGAGAGTATCATGAGCACAGCGGGAGGCCACAGGTGTGTGAGCCGACTCCGCAGAGAGCCCCCCCCCTCTGATGCTGCATTGTGCGTAATAATAGTTAGCAGCAACAGCTGTGCCCCCTCTCCCCCCTTCACCTCTAATGTTCTCTAATCATCCCTCTATATGGCCTAATACCCTACAGTGGTGCCCTCACAGCTGTCTGAGGGGCCCTGGGTATCCAGACACCTGTCAATCTTGTTGCCCCCCCCACCACACACACACTCACACAGAGACCAAAAACTGAATATCTCTTCTCCTCTATGACCGTTTGTTTACACCAGGAGAGAAGAAACACACAGTTCAAACATCCCACTTTCTCTTCTTTGACATCACGAAACCATCTGAAGCGTCAGCAGCTGTCAGACTCTGACGTCCGCTTACGTTACGCAGTCGCACGGATCATTGCTCTAATCCGTGGGGGGTAAATAAGGAAATCACGTGATGTTGTCGCTGAGCCACAAAGTATGCAAAGGTCAGACTCAAATGAGACGCAGCGGTTCACTTCCTGTTTCCTTCTCTCTGTGTAACAGTGCCGACAGTCGTTCCCAAACTGCACGTCTAAAACCTTTGCCGGCTGACTTCCTGTTGGCTCCGTGCAGACATGAACGGTGTAAAACAATTTCAACATGCAGCAAGTGTTAGACTGAAATGATCAAATTCTGTCATTTTGCTCTGAAAGAATTATTCATGTTTACAGCCCCTCTTTTCCCAGTGACCTAAAATCACCTCACAGTCAAGACTTGAACCTCTAACAGCTCATTGACATAAACGGTGAACTTGTTAACAAACTGTTGCCTATTTACACAAAATATTGTCATATTTGGGGTTTCCTGGCCATCTTATATAAGTGAAACTAATATTCTTTCTCTTTTAGCTCAGTTTTGGTCTCCACCTCCAAACTAAACTAAAACACTGAGCTGAAAGATGCTCTGAAGCTCCACAGAGCTGAAAGGAAACTCACTTCATCACTACAACTCCTTTTATATAACACACTGTAGTCAATTGATCCATTATTGAAAAGAAATATTGATTATATATGCTCTGACTGTTGCTGTATATGATCAGAATCCAGTTTTATTTGTGCATCACAGGTTTGTAAGTTTTAAAAGGAACAAATGAGTGATGTCGTCCTGCCTTTATACTGGAGGGCGACGACAAACCACTGCGTTGTTTAAACTGAAAGACTTGTACCAATTACTGTGACTTTCATTGTGGATTTACCTCATCAAGATGTGTCCCCAAAAATAGTGAAGCCGGAGAGAAGAGCGCGTCAAATAATTTAAGATGATTTGTTGATGCAGATGAAAGTGCGGAGCATCCCGATGACTGTTATCATGTCGCCCAGTGGACAACAAAAGCCTGCGAGCTTCATTTGCTTCAAAATAAAAATAAAAAATCCTTTCAGAGTGAGGTCAAATTAGCGGCCCCGGTTTCCCCAGAGACTTCCCAGAAGCCGTCACCCAGACGGATGCTCGGCTCACGTCGGCCCAGCGCAGACTGCAGCTCGCATCTCTGGGAACCGCAGACCTCTGGGTGGTCTCGCCGCGACTAACCATGCAGACCTGACTCCCATCCAACTTCTGACGGACCCGCTGTTTAACACTGGGAGGCTGATATGTGTTTAACTGCAGCGACACCCCGCAGGCTCTTCAGGCGCTTTATGACACTGCATGTGTGTGTGTGTGTGTGTGTGTGTGTGTGAGAGTTTGGGCCTGCTACCTCCTGCTCCGCTCCGTCACAAACGCTGTCTGCTAATGACTACCAGCTCTATAGGACCCGAGGCAGGAGGGGTTAAAGCCCACCAATTGAGCGAATAATGAGTTGAATTAGGAGATTTAGGGATGAGGTGGAAGGAGAAGGGGACGGGTGGTACTGAATGAAAACCAGAGGTGCTTACCGCAAAGCTGCAGAGCAAAGAGGCTGTGTTGGAGTGTAATGGGTGGGGTGGGGGTGAGAAAGGGGAGCGAAAGAAAACACTCTGATAAAGGGTGGAAATCACTTTGCTGTTTCGCTCAGTTCGGTTCAAAGATTAGCCATGTGGTTCACTCGCTTTTTTTTTTCACAAGCCAAATGGTTGCAATAATCTGCCATAATCCACAGTAAGTGAACTTTTCAAACAACAGCCCCGATATTCAGCGCTTCTTCAGACTGTCATGAGGTCAGAAGTTCGCTCAGTTAATGTTAATCCAAGTTAACACAACTAATAAGAAAGAAAGTGGTGTCATTTTGTTCATTTTGCATCATATGTGACGTCTTCACGTGGCTCCGTGGTGGCTCCTTCAGCCAGTTTTGAATTTATTGAGTTGCTATAAATGAATTTTTTAGATTTTCCACTTAAGAAATCATAATCAAAAACACTAAAGGGTGCTGAAATAATATTCAATTAAATAAAAAATGGATGCAAAGTGCTGTGAAGTGGCCCCATAAAAAGTCTCGTTCCAGCCCTTTATACTGCTGTGATGCTCTCATTTATAAACCCATTTATGCATATTGTTTGCTTTCTGAGCTTTTAACCACCCCGATGCAATGTGCATTTTAGTAACTGTAATAAAAAGGAGTCCAGAGAAGAAGCTGCAACAGACCCACAAATATTATTACTGGAGCAAATATCATCACTGTGAGGAAATAACTTCTCAATCAGAACATTCATGTCTGTTTGCAGGTGAGAGAAGCATTTCCATTCAGATTCAGGCTTCATTTTGCATAATATTTGTTGGTTTCGACTGATGAGTTTGGAGCATTAAAAGGAAAATGCACGTCTTGGTTGTTTATCCGTTTTCAGGAGTCCAGGCGACAGTTTGATGAAGTTTGTTTTTTAATTTCCCGGAGCGTCCACAGAGTCCTCCTTTAGTAATATAATTTTCAGTTCGGCTCGCTCGCAGGAGAATTGGCAGCTTTGAATAGCATTTCCATGCAGAGTGAGTTGTTGGCCACTTATTAGCTTTATCTTGCATAATATTCTCCTTTACATAGTTTGAGGTTGATTAGTTTGGGCCGTGGAAATGAAACCTCAGCAGATTGACTGTTGCGAGCTGGCTTGTCAGAGTTTATTTTTTAATTTCCTGGAACATCCAAAGCACCCGTCTTTGGTAATAGTGCTTTTTAAAAGTGTATTGCTTTACTGTATAAACACAGGAAGCTGCATTGTCATCCACAATTTCCAGTAAATTCCACCCGAGACAGCCTCTTGGGTAGTATTTTTTCCATTCCTGGTTTTCTTTGATTGCATACATGTACAAATGAAGCAATATTTGGTTCCTGTGGCCACGTAGTTGACTCGGCTCAGCCTGTCCCCCCCCCCCCTCCATCATCCCTCAGGCCGAGCCCTATTTAAGTTTATACACAATGCACAACATTGTTCAAAAGACGAGGCCCTCTGAAACCGTCTGGAAGCCTTTGAACGTCATGAAACGAGTCATTCCTAGGTTAACTTGGACGGCTAAACATAAACTGTCGGAGAAGAATGATTCATGTTGAAAAGAAGAAGGAGGAGTGAGTGACAGGTTTCTATTTGCTGGATAATAAAAATATCGACTGTACCAATGAAACGAGCAGCGAAGAAGACTCCAACAGCTGCTCCGGTTCAAGAAGCTCCAGTAAATTCTTTCCATTTTTTCTTTAATTCTCCCTGCAGCCTCGTCAGCTCAGCCCCGGCCTTGTTAGCCTGCAGAAGCTTATAGCAGGGAGACAAGCAGACGTGCTGTTCTGGGGGGGGGGGCGGCTCGGACAGACATGGTGTATCTCAGCAGGTATAATTATCCCGCCGTGGCAAAGTCGCAGCGTGAGCTGATTGTCTTCATCCAGAAGAGACAAGCTGAGTGGAAAACGCTTCTGCAGGAAGACCTTGACCCTCCAGCTCATCACCAACACTTAGACTCTATTGTTTACTGAGGGAGACCAACAGACTGACACTCACTCACACACTCACTCACACACACTCACTCATACACTCACACTGATACATACATACAGAAAATGCCTGACCCAACCCCTGGTGGCAGGTTAAACACCAAGATTGTTCTGCCCTGCCACACCTCATCAGAGTTTAAACTATTTAGAGAGGCAATTGAAGTGTGTGTGTGTGTGTGTGTGTGTGTGTGTGTGTGTATGTGTGTGTGTGTGTGTGTGCACGCTGCTTGAGTAGCTGATTGTCCTGTGGTAGCCTGCCAGATGAGCTCTTTTATTTTCCTGGTTTGCTGGAGATGATTTCAGAGATGACTTCCTGACTGACAGCTCCGTCGGCCCGTCTCATGTCGAGGTTGTTTTTTAAAGCCGCTGGTTAAAAGAAAAACTTTTGTTCTCCCAGCTGATAACCCACAAACACCTCTGAGCTGAAGATGTTGCATGTTGATTAAGGTTCAGCATAAAATATGCAGTTTTTACATTTCTAAGCATTTGATCGGCCTGATCACCTCGTTGTGTGTTTTGTCTCGTAAACTGTGTAACTCTCAAATTATTTGTGTGTCTTTTTGATTAAAAGATAAATTTGATGATATTTAATATTTTTCTAATCGTTCAGACAATCTACTAAAAGTACGACAATTAAAGGATCCTGCTAACGAGTGGCTGATATTTCTGATTCATTTATGCCACAGAGCTCCTTTGTCGTCCAAAAACTATTTAAAACCCCTAAATGTGCCACACTTGGTGGCGTGCTCCTTAATCACGATTAATGCAGGCTCTGTAGTTTATTTCAAATCGATCACTGCTGCTGTAAATAACCACGGACAGCTGAAAATAGTCCCCAGAAAACGCAAACGTCAATGCATCAATGGTTTGTCGTGTTTTTGTTGTTTTCATGGGATTTATTGATCATAAGAAACATATTTCTCCAAAATACACCAAAATCTGTGCTGAAACATCTATTTATATAATTTCACTGCTCATGAAGGTCTTTTTCTGCTTTGCTTTTTCTTTCATTGTCGTTTGAAGCTGGAGAAAGTGAACTTTACTGAACTTGGTGGTTCAGACTCGTTTTCTCTGTCTGCTGGGTAAAGATGGACTTCTGGTTGTTTTAATCTTCAGGAGAGAGAAAGAGAGACTTTCTGTGTGAAAGAAATGAAAACAGACTATTTTTTTTCTTAATTCACAAATTTTAATTCACTTCAACGCTGGATGATTTCATTGGAACTGCATTTGAGTCAAACCCTGATTCCTGTCATACAGAAAAGCACAATATTATCATACGGAGTGATCGGAGTCGACGTAATAATTAAAGGCAGGTCATCTGTTTGAGTGTAGCAGCCGATCAGGATAGCCAAACGAAACGCTATCCATTCTCAGATATCGTTTTGAACAGACTTTATACTCGTACACAACTGCACCAGACATCAAACAAACGGAAAAAAACTGTCTGAATCCCTTTTAAATACTCGTGATTGAATTTGCCTGGCACAATGAAATGAACTGATTTCACTGAGTTGTCCAAAAGAAAAAAAGAAAAGAAAAAAAAAAAGCACTCTTCTCCAAATTGGCTCGAACACTTAAAGTCACTCAGCAAAATAAAAAATAAAAGTATATCAATAACAATTTATCCCTTGTTGGGTATTTACAGACATCAAAAGTGAAGAACAAACCTGCCACGTTTCTTTAATGGCTCAAAAAAGTAGATTGTCATCAACTGCAGCAAAACAGCAAAGTTTCGCTCTCTTATTTAACTATTTTCTCTTTTCAATAAGTCTTATCTACTACTTTTTTTGGGAAACAACTATAAAAAATTGGCATAATACAACATGACGTTTTTTTTTAACACTCAGTAACTGCTTCTTTTGTATTTTCTTTCACTCTCCGCTCCTTTTCTTCTTCCTCCGTCTTTCAGGGCAGAGCACTTTTAATGTCTCTTGTTACCCAAACAACCGCCCAGTTCTGAAAACCAATATTTAAACCCATGGAAATAAAAAAACTAAAAATAGCACGCGATGACAGCAATTCTAACCATAATAACAACAATAATAACAATAATGATAATAATAATCATGGATAAAGATAGCAATAAATAGGGTTGGTGAAGTTTAAGTGCGGGTAGGTGTGGTGAAACACAAGACTGTGGGCACCAATTAGAGAGAGGAAAAAGGGGGGAGAGAGTGAGATGGAGAGAGGAGAGGAAGAGTGGAAGGGGTGGACTACCGCACATAAAGTGACTGATTGTTTGGTTGCTGAATCTCCGCTCTGTCCTTCCTTTCTCCGCATTTTTTTTTGCTCGCCACACGGGTAGTTGCCAGGAAGGGTTCAGAGTGGCGGGTACGCAACAGGCCCGAGTGTCCCTCCACGCCACATCCTGCTGCTCCACCGTCCTCCTGCCAGACCGCCATTTTTAAACCTCACGGCCTCGAGAAGAGAGACGGGCGAACAGATGGACGAATGGAGGGAGGTGAAATATCAGTGTCTTTGAACAGTAAGTGCTAGTAGGACTGGTAGTGATTCTGGAGTGTGATGGCGAGGCCGTGGCAGGATGGTCGCTTTCTCCCTTTCTCCACAATGAAACGAGGCTCGTGGATGAGCGGCGAGCGGCGCCGACCCGCGTTCTCAGGCAGGCGGGAGCGTTAGCAACATCAGTGTGTGTCCTGAGGGTTTACAGGATTGTAGAGGTCTTTGCAGGCCCCAGGATCCAGTCTTTAAAAGTCACTCAGCATGGAGGGAGTATGTCTCATGTGACTGTGCTCGGACTTTAGAGGCGAGGAAATCTTTTTCTGCCGATCAGCTCGTCAGGAGAAAGTTCTGTGACGATGTAGTTTTAGTGTTTGTAGGTCGGAAATGAGCAGCGACGGTCTTTACAGGTCAATGACAGTTTGCGAGTGAATTATTTACCTGTTTTTTTGGGGGGAAAACTTTCATTCACAGTTGCACAACCACCGCTGCGTCACAGCACACTGCAAACCTGCTGTCTTTTTTTGTTGAGGTAATTTCACTCCACAATGCAGGTTTTCACACATGCGTGTCTGAGATTGTCACTATAAAGAGTCAGTCGGGTCTATTTAGTGATCTACAGTTTGTCAGCCTAATGCTGTCTTGGTTCTTCACCTCTCACTCAGTCTCTCTGCAGCCGTCCTCCATCACTTCATTATCATAGACCTTTTCTTTATCTTGTTTTTCGCCCTCCCTCTCTCCTCCCCTCCCTGTCTGTCAGTCTCTACCTCTGGTAGTCGGCCTGCTCTCTAGGACTGGACGAGGAGCTCCCGGGGGCCAAAGGGCCTCCAGGTCGGCCGTGCCCTTTGTCCTTGCTGTCCTCCTGAGCAGTGTTGGTCCCCGACTGGCCGGAGTTGTTGCAGGAGGAGGCTGCAGGCTGGCTCAGCCCCCCTGTGCTCCCGCCGCTCCCCTCTGTGGGCTGGTAGATCTCCTCGGCTCCGTCCTCGCTCGACTCCGGGTCCTCGGAGCCCGACAGCAGCTCCTCCTCTCTGTATTCGCTGACATCCACCCCTCCGCTGGCGGCGGCCCCCTCGCCCAGCTCCTTGAGGCGGCCGTGGTGCTTGACGTGGTAGCGCTGGTTCTGGAAGAACTTGATGATGGTGTGTTTGGGCAGGTCGAGCTGTGCTGACAGGGTGTGGATGGCCTCCTGGTCCGGGTACAGGCCGACATCCTGAATGAAGCTCTGCAGGATAGCCAAGGCCTCCAGAGAAATCTGAGGTGCACACAAGCGGGTTTGAAAAAGGATAGTTAGATAATGAACTGACACGACACTCTAATAACAACAGTGATCCCTGTGATGGTGGAAAGAGGACTGACTCCTGTACCTTGGTGCGTGATCGTGGCTTCTTGTTGCTCCCGGCGCTGGCGGCGCTGCCGGGTGGGCATCCGGCTGCAGCTCCAGCTCCCACAGCCTGCGAACCTTCATCGTTCACCGGGGCAGAGAGCTGCTCCTCACGCATCGGAGACAGGCGGTGCTCCTTCATCGGGGTCGGGGGTGGCCTGTGGAGGGCCTGACGAGAAAGACAGAAGAGCTGATTAATGGGGCACAGTGACCCCTGATCAAAGACTGCAGGCAGGACTCAACACAGACTTACACAGTGAAACAAAGGTCACCCACATTAGATCATTTATCTCACAACAAACACCTACATACACTTAATAACTTTGCATGAAGTTCCTATAAAACCCTGCAGCACACAGTAGCTTCAGGGTGAGCAGAGGGTGAGAACAAGTGTTTCAGCTCACAGAGCGTCACGGTCTATTAACCACCTCCAAGGCTGCGTCCATCATACCTTTGACCTAAAGATTAGCTCTAGTAAAACGCCAACCACCTGTCTGCCAGGAAGTGTCTTATTTACAAACTTATTACAGCCCATCACTATTTAACCAGGCCGTCCGACACCTCGGAGGGACGAGTGCAGAGAGGACAGAGGAGTTATCGCTTCAGATCAGAAGATAGTTTGAGCACCAACAACGGCTGTTTGATAGTGTTAGAGAGTAAAAATGCAAAATATGTGAGAAAAGTCAACGTCAGCACGGTGTAAATAGTTTCAAAGAGGTCAAAGTGCACACAAACAAAACAAAACTTTGTTTGTATTCACAATTTTTCAAGAAAGAGGACAAAAAGGTCATTTAAATATTTCACAAGTTCACCTTCAAATCAATAGAAATGAGAAACACAGCAAAATACCAATATATGGAATTTCATTTATTAAACAACAACTACACATATATTTAAAAGCTGAAGATTTTTAGCTTTGTTTTAAGAGTGTATTTCAAATCTTACTGGAATTTAATGCATAGAAACAAAATGTTTCACAGTGCTTTGTTTGCAGTGCAAAGCAGTGAAGAAATAATAATTGTGAACTTCACACGAGCACATCAAGCAAGTTATAAAATGTCAAAGTCCATCGTTTTACAGCCTTTACCTACAAAAAGATGTCATATATAACTATTAAACAGGGCTGCGGTCACATGAACACGCATGAATGTACATTTGAGCATCGTCTGCATAGTCATGAGTAATTTGTGTCTCTGGGAACAGTTTGAACAGAAGAGGCTCTAAAATCGATCCTTGGGGAACTCCGCCAGTCATTTTTATTTAGGACATGTAGTTCGAACAACTACAAACTGTCTCTTTGTCGTAACAACAGAAACTGGTCCAGTCTGTCTAATAATATTTTATTTTCTTCAATACATAAACATTATTTTGGTCTTAATTTCTCATTCTGCAACTGTACTTTAAATTTAGGTTTATATGTGAAGTCCCAGAGACTCCTCCACATATTATTTTTAGGTGTATTTTAAAACTGTAAAACAAATTACAGCTTTCTTTTAAAGCTTCCTTTGCAGAGCTTCCTTACCGCCCTCCTGCTTATTTTCATCTTCAATCTGTTTGATTTGTCTCTCAGTTTCAGCGAGGAGGGGGAAGGGGATGAGTCATGTGCAGATTGAGTGGAAAGCGCGGCCTGAGAGACTCGACTCGGGGCAAAGAAAGTTCACTTTTACCGCAGCAGCTGATACAAGCGGATAAAAGATGATTTCAGGATGAGTGTATCTGGATTTCTATCAACTCAGACTTCCCGGTAATCTGGGTGCTCTAGGCGCTCACAGTTCAGCAGGTTTGGGGTGTAAATACAGACGATGACAGAAGCTGTGGATGTATTTTGTTGTTCTGATGGGTGGGGGTCTCCCCGGGTGTCGGGACCGGCGTGAGGGCTATCTGACAGCCCCGGAGAAGCGCTGGGAGGGGAAAGTGGGGACTTTGGTTGTTTGTCAGAAGGTAGTGGCTGTTGTGAGAGCGTTGTGGTCGTGTCCCGCCCGCTCGCTTTAAGAGCAGGGAGGGGCCTCCCACTGGAATGCCCAGCTATAAATCTGTGGCGCATTAAAATTAAAGGACCCACATAAAGATAATAGTCACTCGCTTTTTCTCTCCCTCTCTTCAATAATAACAGGGTATTACTTAAATAATATTGAGGGCAGGCCAGACCATGAAATTGCTCCGATTTCATTCGCGGGGGCTTTATTTTCAAGGGAGGGTGGGTGACCAATTTACAGGAATCCAGGAGGGTTTTTTTTTGTCATTTTCTCTCCCCCCCCCCCCCCCCACAGTCTGTTTGTTTCATGCGATTTTAGATATTGGGAAAAGACTATGAGAATGCCAGAAAAGCAACAACAGAGAGACGTTGGCGTAGAAGAAAAAAAAAGATATTTACTCCTGCTCTAATGAGGACCACACAGCTACAAACACCCCCCCTACACACACACACACACACACACACACACACACAACTCACTGAGACACTTAATAACTAAATTGAGGGTAAATCACAGAGGGGATTGTGAAACCTACCGTCTCCTAACCTCCCTCCTCCTCCTCCTCTCACAGGCCTTCATCATTTCTACGTTTATTTGGACTGACAGCGAAAACTTTTGGATCGATCGACACACACACACACACACACACACGTGATGGGGGGGCTGGACTTCCTCACACACTAATGATGATGTCGGAGAGCAGAGGCGATCACACACACACACACACACACACACACACTCGGTTTCTTCGAGGTTTATCTCCCAAGACTCTCTCCTCCTTTGACAACCTCATCTCTCTCTGCGTCTCCACCTTCAAATATTTTTCTTCCCTTTGCAGTTTTTTTTTTTTTGTCCCTTCTCGTTTTCTACCCGGTTGTACTCTCTCTTTCCTCCCCCCACCTTCTCCCCTCACTTCTAATGCATCAGGACACTAATGAAGTGGGCCTCTGCCAAGCCAACATGACTCCACATCCAAATCAGCCCCAAACCGGTGGATGCCAGCAGCCCCCCTCCTCCCCACGTCCTCCCTCTCTCCACCATCCTTCCCTCCCTGTAACTCCACATTTTTTACACCTTTAGCCTCAGCTGACTGAAGCTCCCTGCTCCTCCTCCTCCTCCTGTGTCTTTTTGCCTTTTGCTCTTCCACCTCGTCCGTCCGTCAGTCAAAGTCAGTAAATCAGTGACAGCCGTGGAATTTCTTTAAAACATGCAAACTCATTGTTTTCATTTTGAAAACATAAAAAAATGAACCGGTGCAATAATAAAGGTGCAAAAATCAACTTTTTTTTAGCTTTCTCTGAGCGCTCAGAGTTGCTGGATGTGGTTGCTCGTGGTAATCGTGTCTTCTTACAGCAGACGACACGGCGTATGGGTGTGTGGGAGCATAAAATCCAGGTGATAATAATTAAACCGAGCTGCTCCTTTCGGTAAATAAAACCTGAAAAAAACAGGCAGTCTTAGTCATAAGTCACGGAGGGTAGACTTACAACCTCTGGGACAATTAGTAAGAAACGGGGGGTGGATGAGGGGGCGGTGGGGTGGTGGTGGGGGGGTCATGATGACTGGCAGTCTCTGCATGTCGCTGGCCAACAAGTCCACCAACTAAATGACAAAAATGACCCAAACTGATGATTTTCCCTCTTTGGCAGGAGAACATTTTACCTTCCAAAACGCTCACAACATGATTCATTCTGCTGTTCTATGACCTTTCACTTCTTTAGTTAAAGTTTCAGGATAAAAACTGTGCGGTCGGAGCTCGGAGGAGATGACGATTTGGGGTTAAACCACCATTTGTTGAAGGGCAGAGAAAGATCACGGCTAAAGAAGACGCGTTTGTTAAGGTTAGAGAAAGATCATGGTCGCAGTTAAAAGACAACGCTGACTGTTTAAAAGAAATAGAGACACAAACAGCGGTCTCACGTTGACCCAGAAAAACACTCCCACCTCCTTTTTTTTTTACACCACAACGTAACGTCACTGTCCTCCTTTGCTGGGACACATTTTTATAATTCAACATAAACATGCCGTATGACCAACGGTGCTCCACTTCTATTTAACAGCTTTAGTTGATGTCAAACATGCGGCAAAGAGAATGAAATACGATTCATATTAAACTATACTATATATTTAAAATGGTTAAAAGTAGCTCCACCTCAGTCATTTACAATAATACGTCAGTAATAATAATAACTACAATAGTATACTATATAAATGCCCATGCATAATGAATACTTGAGGTACTTTTAGGTACATTTGGCTGATTTAAATGTCAGATTTCACTTGTATTAAAGTATTTTTTTAACTTGTGGTTATATAAGTGAAGTAATGGAGTATGTCTTTCATGACTCCATCTTAATTGTGGTGTATAAAGTGAGTAAAATTGTTTCTCTGGCAGTCGAGGTTGAGATCGATATCACCCTCGTTCATTCTTTCCAGGTAAAATCTGCATTTTCACAGAAATAATCACCGAAAGTCAGATTGCAGAAAAACGTCTTGTCGTTTATTTTCCGAACATGTTAGCCGCTAACGTCAGCGGACACTTACAGCACATTTGGCTCTTTTCACCTCCTTCCCTTTTTTTTTTTTTTTTTTTTTTTTAACTCCTCCCGTCTCTGACCGACACTCTTTGGAGGAGCCTCCATGTCACTTCAGAGCAACACAATACAGCGCTGCTCTCCAAAAACCACAAGAGCCGGAGCCCCGCGGCCACAGCAGCTCTTCTCATGGCATGATTCAATATTCCTGAAAAACCTCTCTCTTTTTTTCTCCTCTCCGTCTCACTCTTTCCCTCCCTCCTCTCTCTCTCTCTCTCTCTCTCTTTCTCCTGGCAGTGCTGTGAGTGCACTGCAGTAAAATGAAAAAGTTTTCTTTTAAACGTAAATCAAGGCAAATTACGGCGCAGAAGTATGAAAGAATTATAGAACATGAAATATTCATCTTCTCCTTAATGAGCTCGGGTCCTCCAGGGCCTCTAACTCTCTCTCTCTCTCTCTGTTTTGGTGTGTGTGTGTGTGTGTGTGACCACCAGAGACACCATTAACACAGAGATAAATTTGTAATGAAGGAAAAATCACTTTTCTGTTAGTTTTGTGCATGACTTCACCTTTCCAGTTAATCAGTGTTTTTTTTCTTTTTTTTTCCTTTTCTCTGTCTGTCCGTGCCTCTATGTGTGTGTGTGTGTGTTTCTCTCTCTCTCTCGTATTTGAATAAGTGTGTGTGGTTGCGATTCATGAGACTGGATCCAGGCTAAAGGAGTAGATGAGTCACTGCACATTTCCTTTTTTCATTTTTTATTTTTTTCATAAAATAATGTTTCTTTGATGAAAAACTGTCTACACGTAATGGTACTGAGGCTTTCTGGAGTGTGTGTTTGTGTGTGTTTGTGCGTGTTTGTGTGTGTTTGTGCGTGTGTGCAGACCTGTGTTGTTGCATTTTTTTTTTTTTTGGTTCAAACTGTGTGTGGTATTCATTCCATTTATCTGCAATTAAACAATTAACTTAATTGTGGTTTGCCAGAAAAGCCCAAACTCCACCCTGCAGCAGCGAATGAGAGGCCACCGGGATGCACTGAGGGAGGGAGGGGGAGAGAGAGGGAGAGAGAGGGAGGGGGGGAGATACTTCCTCTCAGAGTAAGTGAATGAAAAATACAAACAAACAAATGTGTGCAGCTTTAACTATTTTCCCCAGAATATGCAGCAAAAATATGTAATTACAATGACAGAGAGGACGTAAATAATGAAAAAGACTGAATCTATTATGCCGTCCAAAACATTTTTCTATTGATAATTAATGAACTCTATTGAACTGCTCGAAGTTACGGCTGCTAACCGTCTCTGGTTATGATCTGTAATATCTCTGATTTCAGGGTGAAACCTATCAGAGCCTGTTTATGAGGTCTTATGTT